>JABTXL010002720.1:2027259-2068000 GCA_025134845.1 Neodon shergylaensis
TCTCTCTCTCTCTCTCTCTCTCTCTCTCTCTCTCTCTCTCTCTCTCTTTCTCTGAGATGGCCCAGAGAATGACACCTACATGCTTTTTTATTTTAAAATTCAGAGCTCAATGGAGAAAGATGGACTACAGATCTGAAGCAAGGAATGTACAATATGGGTGTGGTAAATCTTGCTCTAGGAGACTCCAAAGAACCAAAACTGCTAGGAGTCTGTTAAAAGAACACAGGAACTTGTTTAAAACATCTCCAACTGACCGAATATGGAACACAAATCAACTTATTCCATTGAGAAATGAGTTGCAGATAACCTTAGCACACCACTGAGCATGTCGTAAGAGCATTTCTGAGAGGATTAACTAATTGGGCAATGTCCACTCTTAATAAGGCAGGCTGGGTCCAGGACAGAGTAAAGCATGACCACTAGAAGCCATACATTTGGGCATTATATCTCTGCTTCTTGGTTGCCAAGAAGTTAGGAATTTTGTTCCTTATATCCTTCTGCCACAATGAACTGAATCTGTGAGCCAAAGTAAATCTTTCAACCTTTACCCTTAAAATAAAATAAAAAATAAAGTGCCCTTATTTGAAGTGAAAGGGTAGGATATTTCATAATGGGCAAAAGGAATAAATGCAATCAATAGAAACAACAAACATCCAAACTAGACATTTTCTAACATGATTAATATTGACCTACTGTTTTTAGGCTTGGTATTAGAACTTGATGAACTTATTCTCAACAGTGAAAAATAATGAAGTCCAAATGTCAGCTCCATGAAGACTTATTCTTTCCAGAAACTGAGGCAGCATGGAGGGCACAGTCTTCAGGTACAATTAATTCTCTGCTTCTTGATGCCCTTCAAAAGGGCGCCAATGGAATCCATGTGCTGAAACTGAGTTAACTTCCTTGACAACAGCAGAGATGGGGATCTTTAGGAGGACCAGAAGTGTGTGAGCAGAGATTTTAGCACACACTGAACATCCACATCTTCTAGTCTTAGACTTTACAGACAATACACATGTGTAAAGAACACTTGTTTACCCTGTATCATGTGCCAGTCCACGATGCCACAGAACCACACAACAAATCACAGCACAAAATTGCCGCCACCATTACTACCAATTAATTAGAATTTCTCCTGTATTACATGTGCAATATTTTATAAGTTGAACTTTAAACCTCAATGTTTTAAACAGTTGAAATTGATAGTTCTGATAGTTTATAAATTGCTCAGAATTCAGTATTCTGCCATAGAAAAACAGACCAATAAAAGCACCCTCTAAACTCTTGATCTCCGGCAGTATTGCATGCTTTCTGTTTTCCAGAAAGATGCTGATCCTGCTTTATTTTGGTGACATTTGACTTAAGAAATGTGACTATCGTATTTTTTAAATACTCTCTACATTTATTTTTATTGTATTATAAATGTTTTAATTTGAATGTCCAACAAATGAATAATTTTTTCATGGTTATTTGTAATATTCATATATTTATTTTCCTAAGTTGATGCCCTTACTTTGTATTTTATGTGTTTCAGATGCACCCATAATGTTCTGAATCACACACTCACTGTGAATGAATTTCTGTAAGCATACAACACTATCCCATTATTCATTTCCCATTTACTTCCTTGTATAGCAAGAGTATCTAATATATATTGCAGCACAGCATTTTAAACTACTATCTTTATGCTGTATTCTCAGTCTTAATATTAATCCACTCAGCATAACTGCAAATATGGACTCATTGTCTTGTGTTCCAATCTCTCCTTCCCAACTTCAGCCTCTGGTGATCAATATTCCACTATTCATTTCCACTCCTAAGACAGTTAAAAACATAGAATATGTAACGATTTTCAACCAATTAGTAGCAATAGTGGTAACAATTTTATTCCGTGATGTATTGGACAGCTCTAGTGCACCCTGGACTGAAACATGGACATACATGATCCGCGCTAAACAAATATTATTCTACTGAGACATATCTTTAACCCCAGATAACTATCTTCCTGTTTTGAATTGAACACAAGAGCTCACATTGCATCTAGGTGTCATGTTATATATCTTTCCAGATACATTGAAAATTTTGGATCAAAGGGTAGGCTAATATTTCATTCTTTAATAAAACAAAAAGGCAGCTTCTGAAGTGGTACATCCCATTACCCAAGTTTCATTTCCTCTACATTTTAAAAAATACTTTAAAATTTCATGTATGAGTACTGTATTTAAATCATTTCTCCATCCTATGGTACCTTACTCTTAATTATTATTGTAACACACACATACATACACACACGTGTCCACATGCACACATGTGTGTGTGCACTTAACTACAGCTATCCAAATTCATTTAGTATTGCTTATATGTATTCAAAGCTGATTTAAGAACCTATCAGAGGACTTGCCCCTAAGGGGGACTGATTCTTCTCTCAGCAGCCTCTATTGCCTTTAGTTCTTTATCTACACTGGCTATCAATTGGTTGTCATTTCTTAGGTCTTATTTAGGCTGCATATTGCTGAGATTTCCTGGGCATACACAAAATACACTTTCTTTCAGTATCCTAATACTTTGGCTGATATTATATTCCTTCTTCTGCTTCTTCAGTGTTTCCTGAGCCTTAGGTGTAGGGGTTGTGTTGTAGATGTATCAGATAGGGCTAGGCACCCCACATTTGATTGTTCTCTGTGCTTTGAAAAAGTTATGGTTTTCTGTGATGCTCTCTGTATGCTACAAAAAGAAGCTTGTTTGATGGAGAGGAGCTACTCTTATCTGTGGCTATAAGGTAGCTATTTCGGATGCAGTTAGAAATGTCACTCTTTTGTGAAGGTGGCAGTAGTAGGTTCTTCTCTAGGGGTTGTGGCCTCACTGGCCACCTGTAATAGGATAGGTTTACAGTACCTTGCATGACTTTATTTCCTTCTATTAGGATGTAAGCACAACAGTCAGCTGTTGTTTACCCCGAAGATATAAATACTACTAGTATACTTTTTGGGGGTTATCTTGCCATTGTTTTTATTCATAGATGTTAGAGCTAAGTAAGATTATTGATTCATTTCTACCCACCCCACCCGATGGCAGCTTGCACAATTCCTTCCAACACTCTGAAACCTAGTACTCATGAGTAGGATTCCAGTTGAGTTTCAACTTGTTTCCTCTACATCCTGTATATGCAGTATGTGGTGTCTTCAGCAATAGGGACTTAATTTCTGTGTCTGAGAGGCAGCCAAAGGCAATGCCAATAGCATATATAGTTTTGTAATCATTTGAATCTCCCTGCCCAACAACTTGTAAGGAAGTTTTCTATGCTTGGCATTGGGGTTTTTGTTAGAGCCCACCCAAATTCTTTAAAGGACTTGGTTGGTCAACTTTATTAATTCAAGTTACTCTACCATGTGTTAAAAGAGTTCTCATTACCATTCACTTTTACTTCAAAAAATGATCAACAAGATCAAGCATTTTTCCTGTGCTTATTTGCCATACACATATCTCACTTGATGACATAGCAGTTCTCTTTAATTTCCTACTTCTCACTGTTGGGAGATGTTAATACGCATTCCTACAAATGCCAAAAATAGTGGAAAAGGGTGAAAAGTCAGACTTCAAGGTAACAACTACTTAACTACAAATAACTATGATTTTAATATTATAAATACTAAACACTCAGACTTTCCCAGTGTTAGTGACGTGTCTGAAGTCAGGGAACATTGTGGGCTAAGGAAACAACAACACAGAATTGGATAGTCTAGTTAGAGATGATGAGACACAGAACTGAAAAACAAGGAGACATACTGAGACAAATATCTGAGGGTGTCTCTAGAAAGCTGAACACAATGTAAGTCCATACATTTATGAAGACTGTGGAAGGAAATGTGTCTTCCTTGAATTACAGAACAGTTCCTAGCATTTACACTGCCAATCCAATGCAAATATGGTATGATGAATATAAAGTTCTCCAGAGCATTATTTACGTTTTTACAGTTTTGAGTTTTCTTTGACATTTGGTTTTGTTTCCTTTATTTGTACATACATACCTTATTTGTGCATTGTTTCAGTTGATTATTTAATAGGTGAATCCTGCTACTGTAATCATAGTATATTTTCACTTAAAATTAATTGAAAATTGTTTTACTTTCCTTTAATATGTTACTTTACAAAAGTCTGTAAGTTCTCATCCCTGTTGTGACATCATCATACATTTCAATTTGACCAATGTCTGTAACATTTTCCTTGTGATTTTGTTCAGAAGCACTGTTGTTCAGAGCTGATTAAATATGTAAGAAGTGGAATTCCATGCTCCTTTCTTGATTCACAGGGGTCTTCATGTCTTCGGGTGAATCCCAGGCTCCACCCGAGGCAGAGCAGTTATAATCTCACAGAGAACTGCCTATGACGACTCTTCTCACAATCACTGCTTTGTGTGCTTCAGTTTTTGTTTTGTGCAACTACCTAAGCAAATGCTGAAGAAACTGTGGCTGAGACCCAAAGGTATTCAGATTTGACCAACTGCAACAAAGTCCACTGACCTACATTGTTTATATTAGCTGTGTTTTATTGAGAAATTTTGGTCAGCATGCAGATATGCTAGGAAAAAACTTGTGAATTGGGCTACACATGGACACCCTGCCTCAAACCGAAACAAAATTTTAAAAAATCGAACAACAAAGAAGATAATGAAACAAACAGCAGCCGCAGCAAGGAAATTATTAATTTATTTATAGGTAACAAGCTCTTATTGTCAAGGAATAGAGGGACAAGATTCCTGATGAGCCACAAATACACACGGAAAGTTTGAACTAACACATGGCATCCTGCACACAGACTCTTGTCTCATGCAAAGCCATATGTTAGAGTTGAAATGGGAAAGAGCAAATGCTGTGCCCTGAAAGTGTTGGCAAGAGGGAGAAGCAAAGCAGATAAGAAAACAAATGGTTAAAGACAATAGTGTAAGATCTTGATGCTTTAAATATTAGCTATACCTCAGGATTCCTCAGGGGGCTTATCTGTGAATGGCATAGTTTCTCCAACGTGCAAGAACATGAAAATGCTATTTTCCAAAAATATTCAGAATGATTCTAGTTTCTTGTGAACAAATATTTGCCCAGATTTACATATTGTTTGAATTCTGAGGATGTGTTTTAAAAACATATTTGTCTACTAAATAAGAACATTCCTTTCAGGTATTTTCAATTCTATTGGGATATAAATATTTAACATCACTTATCAGTTTGGCAGATTCAATTGGAACTCAAAAGCAAAGAACTTTTGAATAGAAATATTTTGAATAGAAATATAGCTTTCATAATAAAATATAAACCTGTAAAAATTTCATATAAATGAAAAAAGTGAAGATTTATTTCAATATAGAAAAATTTTAAAATATATAATATAAATGCTACTATTTGAAAATAAGATATGTATATTAGGTTAAAAAACCTAATTTCTGGAATTTTTAGAGTAAGTACATAAACACTTTCAATGAGTTTTAAGTATATGTCCATTGTTGTACTCTGATATTTTTAATACTTATTTTATTGTATATGTGTCACTGTTTTGCTTACATGTATATGTATAAATTAAATGTATGCCTGATACATCTGAAAGTCAGAAAAGCATGTCAGATACCTTGGAATTGAAATTACATGTGGTTGTGACTCATAGTGTGGGTGCTAAGAACCAAATCCAAGTCCTCTGCAAGACCAACAAGTGTTCTAACCCTCTGAGCTATCTTTTGCCAGCTCCTAAACTGTGTCTAAACATTCTAGCTCATGAAGTCTTCAGTTAAATTCATGAAGTTCACAGCATAGAAATGCAATGGGTAACTGATTGATCCCTTGAAATGAAAGCAACATTTCTTTACACACATGCATATGAAAATAAGAATTCATATGAAAATTTGAAAATTCATTTTAAAAGCATGGAAGTATAATTTAAAGGGAAAAAAACATTATCTTGCATAACCTGAAAGTAAACTAGAACATTAAATCATAGTTAAACTGTTCAGAGATAAACATGATAAAATTAAATTTAATTTACTTAATAAATGTTCAAATTTCATAATTATATGGAAATATAATCATGATTGAGATAAAGACATGGATTATTGAAGAATTTCAAATATTTTTACCTAGCAAGTATCATTTAAGTGAAGATCTATCTTTCTGTCTGCAAAGTTTAATGGAGCAACTGGGCAGAGCTGGTGATCCTCAGTGGATGACATTTCTTCCCACAGCCAATGCATTTACTTTGATATTTTCTTCAAACTGGAGTGAATTGTTCAAAATCATCAACTATAATTAGAATAGTCAACTGGTCTAAGTGATGAATACAAGATATGTGTGTTATATTTCTGTATACATACACACATGTATATATGGATAAAACTAAAATATTACATAGGTAAAATATATAGGAATAAGTCAAATGCACAAGGATTCAGAGTCAGGTAGAGGAAATAATTGACAGCTACCACTCCGAGACAGCAGTGATCGTTGGTAGACTGGCTGTGTTAGTGTTAAATGGACATTTGTTAGACTATTTGCTCAAAATATATTATACTACATCTTCTTCTGTTTCTTCATTTATAATCTCTCTAAATGTATCACTTACAATAGCGTGTAGCATGTTAATACTGTTTCCTATATAAGAAGATGGATGCTAATGTCATTACTATGTAATCTTACCTTCATGGTGATGATAGGATTAACATATGAGGAAACCAAACACCTATTAGATGTGAAGTTTAATTTTATTTATTTATTTATTTATTTATTTAATATCTTGAGAAAATTCACAAAATAAATATGCATATATATTGCATAATGAAAATGCATTATGCATGTATTAATATGATACTTTAAAATTACAAAATGATTTAACATAGTCTCACAACTCTGGAAAGGACATAAAAGTATTTTATTTTGTCAGCATTCTATGTCTTCACAAGTTGGAAAAGTTTAAAGTGGACTCTAACTAATGTTCATAAAACTGAATTTTTACAAATCATGTAAAATAATGAGCAGTGCTTAAAAATGCTTAAGGTTTGATTATTGAATAAATACTTCCAGCAGAGAGCATTAGAACCAGACAGCTGTCACTCCGACCTTTAAGGGGTACTGGAAATACCATGTGTAGACCAAATAACTTGCCCAATACAGGCTCAAGCGCTCAACAAAACCAAACAGGAACAAACAGTGACAGTCTGCCAAGCCAGCTGCTCCCAACTGTTTTTAATGCTCTTCTTCCCGGAAAGAATCATGTCCTGGTATTATTCTCAGTAGAGATAAATGTCAGTATGTCAATTCCTGGCATGATTAAGGATTTTCACAATCCTTTGTCTACCACACACTAATCAAGTACTGTAAGCATCTCTCAGACATTGCTTTTATTGCTATGATATAATTGTTCTCTGAATTTAGAAAAACAATTTGATTTTGATACTAAGAAATCAGGAAAAAAAAAGAAGGCAAAATGTTAGAAATATTCTACATATTCCCACCGAAGTCATTCCTTCACTATTTCAAAACTGAAGTGTTTAAATGCAGACATCATAAGGACAGACTGGCTACAGTCAATACCAGTAAATCTCTAGGAAGCGTTACAAGCCGCTCTCAAGCTTCTCTTTTTACTTTTGAAAGAATAAAAATGACAAGCCTGATAATTTGACTAATGATCAAAAATCTAGGAGGTGACAAATGAGGTTCTAGAGCAATCAGCTTTGAAAAAAATACCTTTATTGGGTGTTGATGGAAGAAAATAAGCTTGAAGAGAAAGAAATGAAAGGTAAATTAAGAAACAGTAACAATCAAGAACGGCGCTAAGATGAGAGAGAATGAGGGAAGGTAGACTGAGACCAGAACCAAGCTGTGAGAAGGCTGTGTTAACCTGCAGGTACTGAGAGCTAAATTAATACAATGAACTTTTCATATTTCCTGAAGTTAAACTGAGAATAAAACATGCCAGCTATGCAGAGAACACACAACATAGATTTATTAAAATGGAAATAAATGCAAGAGCCAATGACCTTCTGAGGCCTGATTGTACCTCAGAGGCTTTTAGGTTCCAATCAGGCTTCATTCCCTCCACATCCTTCACAATTGGGATAAGGGATGCTTGTTTTCTATTTGTTGATGGAGAAATACAGTTGACACCTCAACATTTATTTTGGAGCCAAATATGAGCAGCCACTTCTCAGGAGCACAGAGTCAGTTCACCCCAAACACCATGTTATAATGTGGTCAGAGTTTCATAATGTTTTATAAAACAGAACAAGTAATGTCAGGAATGAAGACTTTTTAAGAGTATATGGATGTAGGTTGTCAGGTTACAGCAAAGCAGGGGCATCTCTGTAATCGACCTCAGATGCTATTTGATGACATTCTTAGCCTTCATGTTATGCCGTTTGAATAGGTATAGCCCTCCCCCGACCCCTGCATCAACTCATGCGTTTGACTCATGCATTTGACTACTTGGTCCATAGGTTGTTGCACTATTAAGAGGTGTGACCTTGTTGGAGGAAATGTGTCTCTGTGGAGGCAGGCTTTGAGGTCTCATACATGTTCAAGCCACACCCGGTTACACAGCGCTCTTTTTGCTGCCTGCGGAACCAGACGTAGAACTCCCTTCCTCCAGCATCCTGTCTGCCTGTATGCTGCCATGCTTTCCACCATGATGATAATGGCCTAAACTTCTGAAACTGTACTCCAGACACAATTAAATGTTTCCCTTTAGAAGAGTTGCCATAGTCATGGTGTCTCTTCACAGTAATAAAAACCCTCACTAAGACAGGTTAATAGAAGTTTGGAGCCTTTTAATATATTCCAAAAGGTAGCTATTATAAAACACTATTAAGAATGCTAATAATAGGCCAAGACAATTTGCTGGTCCTGTGATGTTCCTTTGCTCAACAATCACAGTAATTGTAATCAACCAATCACTCTAGAAGAACACTTCAAAGAAAACTACTTCTATTTTTTATGTGGAGGATATTCAGTTCATATGTCGTAACCCTTTAAAACTAGCTGTAGTCTTGTAGCTAAATTTTCACAGAGGTATATAAAAGAATATAAAGAGAAACTTCTTTGGTATCAGAGACACCTTGCAATGAGGATTTCAATCTAGTGGCCTCGGAGGTCAGTGTAGGGCCTGAGCTACATTTAACAGTACCTTACTGGATACACACATTATAATTTTTTTCACTTTAAAAGTTTTTTTGAGATTAGAAACACATTATTTCCAGTTTTCCTTTGCTCTCTCCAAACCCTTCCATGTAATCCTTCTGCCTCCTTTTTATTGTTATTGTATGCATATATGCAAATATGTCTATATACCTATGAATAGCCTACTCAGTCTGTGTAATGTTAATTGCATGTATGTTTTTGGGGATAAATACTTATCATTTGAGAACCAATTGATGTTATTTTCCCTGGGGAAAACCAGTTCTCCCACTCTCAGCATTCCTTAGTCTTGGTCACCACATTTTGGTTAATGTCTGGTGGACTTTTCCATGTCTATTCTGGCATTTGTATTGTTGCAGTCCTTGTCCAGCTCATGTTGAGGCAATTGTGTTGGTGAGACTTTATGGATATAGTTTTTTATGTTATTAAGAGATATGGGTTCCCTGAAAACTCCATGATATTCTTTCTGGCTCTGATACTCTTCTTGCCCACTCTGTTGTAACTCTTACTTACAGGGGTGTTTTGAAGGTATATCTATGGGGCTGGGCTCCAAAGCTCTGCATTTTGATTGGCTGAGGTCTTTGTAGTCATATCCTCCTTTTGAAAGGAGAAATTTCCTCAATGAGGAAGGCAAGCTACATGTATCTGTGGATATAAGAACGAATGTTTAGGTTGCTGTCAGAGGTTGTTCTGGTTTAGTAAAGTAGTAGTTATAAACAACATGTCTCTAATGGGACTGGGAGGGGTTGGGAGACAATAGGAAGTGAATATGACCAAAATAATTCTCAAAGAATCAACATAGACATGTTTATAAGACATAAATTGATCAGAATATTTTAACTGAGAGAGACATAAAACCTTTTCCCAGAAATTATGATAAAGTTGCCACCAGGTAAACTTAAAGACACTATGGAGGGGAAGAGAATTTTTTAGACTCATGCCACATGAATTTATAGTTTTTCAATAGTTCAGACATGACACAGCATGCATCAAAATCCACATTATATAGTCAGAGTGCTCATACTTACAGCCAACTACCAACAGGCTGATGTCCAAATTACACATCACAACCCCAGTGAGATGCCATACATTTTCTTTGCATGTAATAATTTAATCCTCCGAATTAACCTAGAGTCAAAAATAATTTTTCTCTTGCATTAGATGATGAGACTGGCATGAAGAAGTTCCCTTTTCTAAGGTAAGTCATCAAGAGCAGGTCCAGGATTAGAATCAGGGAGTCTGCACCTGCTATACGTTTGCTGCCTGCCTCAGCTGTACAATTTAGTGACTAGATTGTACAACTGCCTCAGTTGTACAATTTAGTGACTAGATTACAAGCTCTGAGCCCAGATGCCTAGGACTAACTGCCAGTCTTATGGAACATACTTCCATATGTTCTGTATCCTTCTCTGAAAAAGACGAACCATAGGACCTACATCTACTACACATATAAATATTAAGTTTATCTGTCTCATGAAAGTATTTTGAAAAATAAAGTTTACATGAGTAAAAGCCAAGAGAAAGTAGAAAATAAAGGACAAATTAAGCACAAATCCTATGCAAGGATACACATTAAATGCAGAAAAAAATCAATCAAATAGAATATAGATATTGAAATGTAGATCCTCCTCTCTACTAGTTGTTAATTGCCTGTTATGACACATGTACAATGCCTGGATCAGGAGTCTCTGTGCCTACAAATCTATGAGGACATGGTCCAAGAATGGAGTCCTGTGAGGGGAATTGTGAGTACTTGTGAAAAAAACTCCAAGAAAAAAAGGACAAGAGACTTGTGACCTCAGTTTCTTTGAAACAGAATTGTTTCCAGAATGTGTTCCATGCGCCTCTTGGGTGTAGCAGATGGGAGTGAGTTTACTTCAGTTCACTCATTTTTGCTCGCTGTTGTTACTCAGTTGTCTCTATAGAAGAACATATGTTTTTGTCATGTGCAACTTACCCTTGTGGTTGTCTTCAGCTCAAACTCCTGAGAACTTTACTCATGTGATTTCTCCTAACCCTCAGCGTATAAAATGTCTGATGCTCTGAATAAAGTTGACTATTACATGAGAAAAAAAAAAAGAGAGTTGCCATGCCTGGTTCTGGTACCTAGGCTGTTGCTTTGTACTAGTGAAGTCATGGATATGAGAAAATTCATTGTGTTTTCTTCTGTCTCTAGGGATTTTTTTTTAAATTTCCTCTTTGATTTCTTGGTTGACCAGTTTATTAAAAAATATCTTTTTTAGGTTTCTAGTATTTTCATGGTGTCTTTAGTTTTCAGTATTTTCTCTAAATAGTCTTATTGCATTACAATCTGATAAGACACAAGGAACCATATCAAGTATTATTTTTTGCTGAGACTTGGCTAGTCTCCACCTTAGGTTTAGAGATTGGGTTTCTCACTGAGCCTAAATCTTACTGATTAAGCTGGACTGGCTTGCTAGCAAACCCCTGTGATCCTTTGATCTCCACCTTCCCAGAGTAGGCCGACAGACATGTGCCACTATGCCTGGCTTTTATGACATGAGACCGTAGATCAAACTTAGATACCCATACTTCATGTCAAATACCTTCCCTACTGTTGCAATATTTCATTTCTCCAGGAAGAAACTGACTTCTAGAAAGTTCTGTGCTATTAAGGTTTTATGATATAATCCTAAATCAAAACGATTTGACATTTCAATGGCTTATGACAAAATGGAATACTATGTTTGTATTATGGAAGGTGAAGTTCTCTGAATAATTTTTTTTTCAGGAATCCAACTGAAGAAATTTCTCCAATCTTGAACCTGCCATTTTCTTGGAAGAATAGAGAAATTCAAGAAGCTAATAATTTTTATTAATAGATAGATGGGTAGATGATAGATAGATGAGTGACATAGAGATGATAAATAATGACAAATTAGACAGATACATAAATACACAGGTACATAGACAGATGATCAATAAATGAAGATATGGCTTGATAAATTGGATAAACAGATAATATATGTTGTAGAGACAAATACATTATGTACAAAATCGTTATTTACTGAGTATACACTCAAGATCAGCTTCAACATCTTGTTATTTTGTGAATACTTAGTGTTGGGCTTCAGTTTAACTTCCTGACAGTTGTGAGCATCTATGTAAGGTTCTCTTCTAGGGTCCTTCTCATTCAACATAGATTCTTTGGGACACCTGAATAAACAGTATAGTGCACATGTCTACAGCCCTATTGTTCTCATCATCACAGTAAAATGTCAGGGCATAATAAAATAGAAGGTTGTTAGCTGCCAGATGGGTATTGTTGGAAATTAAACTCATATCCTCTACAAAATCAAGAGAACTCTTAGATAATGAGCCATCACTCTCCAGCCATATTTTATTTTATTTATTTTGGAATTTGCTAAAAAAAATCTTTATGTGCTGTTAATACCACAATTTGTCACACCAGTTCTCCAAAATTCAAAGCATTCTTCATGAAAAAGCCTTTAGTTATTTATATACTAAACTTCTGTGCCATCTACAAAATTACATCTGGAATGTTCCGTCTACATTGGAAACCTAAAATAATAGATTCCAATACTAGCAAAGGAATCCTTAGCAGCAGGATAGATGAACTTACTAGTAAGAATTACAGAAAGAAGACAAAAATTAAAAAAATTGTATTTCTTTTATGTCATTTTACTTAAACTGCCACCAGAAAGTTTGGCCAAGATTTAGGGTTGTTCTTCCCACATTAAATGTTCCAATCAATAAAATTCCTCATAGTGTTCCTAGCTGCTTGGGTTTTAGTTGATTTCAGATATACTCAAGTTGACAGACATGATCAGTCATTGCAAGTCTACGCCTTGCCATTTTAATACATTAGTGTATCTATCGCCTTATGTTATACTTAATCCCCAAGGCTGAGGCAGAGTGTATAGGGCCTGCGCAGGCTTGAATCAGATGGGGCCCAAGAGTTGAAAGGAGAAGTAGACACATGTCTCATCTGTAACTTACAATAAATCTTCAATTGATAAATACTTTCCTCTCAGGGAGTCTCACTGGGGAAACAAACGACTCTTAAGGCTAGGCTCTATGAATGGCAGGAAATGGTCAACAGAAAAAGTATTACAAAATCAATTTCTTCTTTGGAAGTTCCTTGTCTCACAATGCTGTATAGAGATTTATGTTTATTTTGTTTATATGTGTATGTGTATGTACGTATATGTATGTGTGTATATGTGGTATTTGTGTGAGTATATATATAGTGTGTGTGTCTATTATCTCTTTTTATACTACAATTCCTTTGTATATATATTATGACTTCTAGTTCAGTGTTTTGAGGGCCTATGTTTTTTGTTCCAACTCTTGGGCTCTTTTTCTTCTGTTGGTTTGTTTGTCCAATTCTCATAAGCAGTGTTTGTTTCATCTCATTATATTATATTATAATCTTATTATGTATTAAAAGCCTGTTTGTATTCTAATGAGAGACAAAAAGGGCATGGATATGGGTATAACAGAAGGTGGGGAGGAACTGGGAATAGTTCAGGAAGAAATTGTAGTCAGGATATTATTTATATGAGAAAAATTAAGTCTTCCAGGCTACTGCCATCTAACTGGTGTTAGCATTGGTTTTTTAAAATGTCAATTCATCATTCTACCAGGCCAGCTGCTTCAAGATGATAGGAACATGGTAAGACAAATGAATTCTGTGAGTGTGGATCCACTGTCGTATATATTTTACTTTTAAGTGAGTCAGAAGTAAGGTTGTATGGAAAATGAAGATGACAGCTAAGGCATTCCGTGAGTCCATAAATGCTAATTTTGACGGAACCACTGCTTTTCAACTTAATTTCAGGCAAATATTTGGAGAAGACTGAAAGCTACCACATTCTTTGCTACAATACTACAGTGATAGTCTCTAACAAAGTTGTTAAAATTGATACCTTCTGAAAACCTCTTGAGGCAGGCCTCAACAGTCCACACAGGGTTGAGCACTATTGTCTTCCAAGATCCGACTAGGATGATGCATTAGGCCCTGCTTTCTGTGTGCAGCTACTTTCGTAGTCCAAAGCCTTAAAGCTTTCACATTCTTCTAAACACACATACTCACATGCCCATGTGTGTGTTCGTGCGCACACACAGAGAGAGAGAGAGCCATGTTTGTCAGAGAAATAACTCAATACCTGGTAGAAACTGCTCTCAAAGTTACTTTTCTATTGCTGTGACAAAGAAAATCACTTACATGGGTTTATGGTCTCAGGTGAAGTTTATGATGTCAATGCAAAGGCTCAGTGTTAGCAATAGCTATGAGTGCACATCTTGATTCTTAAGCAGAATGCAGAGAGAGAAATTGGATAAGTCTTTTGAAATGGCAAAGCCTGCCCCAGTAACAAAACTGCTCCATTCAGGTCACACTTCTGCATCTTTCCCAAAGAGTTCTACCAACTGGAGATCAAATCTTCAAACATATGAATCTGCAGGGACCATTTTCATTCAAACAACCATAGCATTCATTAAGAAATGTAGCAACACTTATAAAGGTAAACCTATCAGACTTACACCTGACTTCTCCATGGAAACCATGAAAGCCAGAAGGTCCTGGATAGATGTATTGCAGAAACTAAGAGACCACGGATGCAAGCCCAGACTACTATACCCAACCAAGCTTTCGTTTACTATAAATGGAGAAAATAAAACTTTCCAGGATAAAAACAAATTTAAACAATACGTAGCCACAAATCCAGCCTTACAGAAAGTAATAGAAGGAAAAGCACTAACCAAGGAGTCCAGCAATGACCACAATAACTCAGACATCTAGAGACCTTTCACCAACACAACTCAAGGAAGGGAAACACACAAATTCTACGACTAAAAATGTGACTGGAGTTAACAACCACTGGTCATTAATATCACTTAATATCAATGGACTCAACTCACCTATAAAAAGGCACAGGCTAAAAGATTGGATAAGAAAACAGGATCCAACCTTCTGCTGTTTACAAGAAACACACCTCAATCACAAAGACAGGCACCTACGCAGAGTAAAGGGCTTGGAAAAGGCTTATCAAGCAAATGGACCTAAGAAACAAGCAGGTGTGGCCATACTAATCTCTAACAAAGTTGACTTCAAACTTAAATCAATCAAAAGAGATGGAGAGGGGCATTTTATACTCATAACAGGGACAGTTCATCAGGATGAATTCTCAATTCTGAATATCTATGCCCCTAATATAAAAGCACCCACGTACATAAAAGAGACATTGCTAAAACTCAAGCCAGCCATCAAACCGCACACACTAATAGTAGGAGACTTCAACACTCCTCTCTCACCAATGGACAGGTCAATCAGACAGAAACCTAACAGAGAAACAAGAGAATTAATGGAGGTAATGAAGCAAATGGACTTAACAGACATCTATAGAACATTCCACCCAAGTAGGAAAGAATATACCTTCTTCTCTGCAGCTCATGGAACCTTCTCGAAAATTGACCACATACTCGGTAACAAAGCAAACATCCACAGTTACAAAAAAATATTAGTAACCACCTGTGTCTTATCAGATCACCATGGATTAAAGTTAGAATTCAACAACAAGGCTACTCCCAGAAAGCCTACAAATTCATGGAAACTGAACAGTCAACTACTGAACCACACCTGGATTAAGGAAGACATAAAGAAAGAAATTAAAGTCTTCCTGGAATTCAATGAATATAAAGAAACAACATATTCAAACTTATGGGACACAATGAAAGCAGTCCTAAGAGGAAAGTTCATAGCACTAAGTGCCCACTTAAAGAAAACAGAGAAAGCACACATTGGAGACTTAACAGCTCACCTGAAAGCTCTAGAAAAAAAAAAGAAGCAGACTCACCTAGGAGGAGTAGAAGACTGGAAATAATCAAACTGAGGGCTGAAATCAACAAAATAGAAACGCAGAAAACAATCCAAAGAATCAATGAAACAAAAAGCTGGTTCCTGGAGAAAATCAACAAGATTGATAAACCTCTATCCAAACTAATTAAACGGCAGAGAGAGAATATGCAAATTAATAAAATCAGAAATGAAAAGGGGGACATAACCACAGACACAGAGGAAATTCAGAGAATCATTAGATCCTACTACAAAAGCCTGTATGCCACAAAACTGGAAAATGTAAAAGAAATGGACACTTTTTTAGATAAATACCATTTACCAAAGTTAAACCAGGACCAGCTGAACAATCTAAATAGACCTGTTAGTCGCGAAGAATTAGAATCTGTTATCAAAAACCTCCCTACCAAAAAGAGCCCAGGACCAGATGGCTTCAATGCGGAATTCTACCAGAACTTCCAAGAAGACCTAATACCTATACTCCTTAATGTATTTCACAATGTAGAAACAGAAGAGTCATTACCAAATTCCTTTTATGAAGCTACAGTTACTCTGATACCAAAACCACACAAAGACTCTACCAGGAAAGAGAATTACAGGCCAATCTCACTCATGAACATTGACGCAAAAATCCTCAACAAAATACTGGCAAACCGAATCCAAGAACACATTAGAAAAATTATCCATTATGATCAAGTAGGCTTTATCCCAGAGATGCAGGGCTGGTTCAACATACGAAAATCTATCAATGTAATTAATCATATAAATAAACTGAAAGAAAAAAACCATATGATCATTTCATTAGATGCTGAAAAAGCATTTGACAAAATTCAACATCCCTTTATGATAAAAGTCTTGGAGAGATTAGGGATACAAGGGTCATACCTAAATATAATAAAAGCTATATACAGCAAGCCGACAGCTAACATCAAATTAAATGGAGAGAAACTCAAAGCCATCCCACTAAACTCAGGAACACGACAAGGCTGTCCACTCTCGCCATATCTCTTCAATATAGTGCTTGAAGTTCTAGCAATAGCAATAAGACAACATAAGGGGATCAAGGGGATTCGAATTGGAAAAGAAGAAGTTAAACTTTGGTTATTTGCAGATGATATGATAGTGTACATAAGCGACCCCCAAAACTCCACCAAAGAACTCCTACAGCTGATAAACACCTTTAGTAATGTGGCAGGATACAAGATCAACTCCAAAAAATCAGTCGCCCTCTTATACACAAAGGATATGGAAGCAGAGAGGGAAATCAGAGAAACTTCACCTTTCACGATAGCCACAAACAGCATAAAATATCTTGGGGTAACTCTAACCAAGGAAGTAAAAGACCTATTTGACAAGAACTTTAAGGCGTTGAAGAAAGAAATTGAAGAGAATTCCAGAAAATGGAAGGACGTCCCTTGCTCTTGGATTGGGAGGATCAACATAGTAAAAATGGCAATTCTACCAAAGGCAATTTATAGATTCAATGCAATCCCCATCAAGATCCCAGCAAAATTCTTCACAGATCTTGAAAGGACAATAATCAACTTTATATGGAAAAACAAAAAACCCAGGATAGCCAAAACAATCCTATACAATAAAGGATCTTCTGGAGGCATTACCATCCCCGACTTCAAACTCTATTACAGAGCTACAGTAATGAAAACAGTGTGGTACTGGCATAAAAACAGAGAAGTCAATCAATGGAATCGCATAGAAGACCCAAATTTTAACTCACAAACCTATGATCACCTCATTTTCGATAAAGGAGCTAAAAGTATACAATGGAGGAAAGAAAGCATCTTCAACAAATAAATGGTGCTGGCACAACTGGATATCAACCTGTAGAAGAATGAAAATAGACCCATATCTATCACCTTGCACAAAACTCAAGTCCAAATGGATCAAGAACCTCAATATTAGTCCCAACACACTGAACCTGATAGAAGAGAAAATGGGAAGCACCCTACAACAAATGGGCACAGGAGATCGCTTTCTATGTATAACCCCAGCAGCACAGACATTAAGGGCAGCATTGAATAAATGGGACCTACTAAAACTGAGAAGCTTCTGTAAAGCAAAGGACACTGTACTAAGACAAAAAGGCAACCTGCTGACTGAGAGATGATCTTCACCAACCCTGCAAAAGACAAAGGTCTGATCTCCAAAATTTATAGAGAACTCAAGAAACTAGACTTCAAAATGCTAATTAACCCAATTAAAAAATGGGGCACTGAACTGAACAGAGAATTCTCAACAGAAGAAGTTCAAATGGCCAAAAGACACTTAAGGTCATGCTCAACCTCCTTAGCGATTAGGGAGATGCAAATCAAAACAACTTTGAGATATCATCTTACACCTGTCAGAATGGCTAAAATCAAAAACACCAATGATAGCCTTTGCTGGAGAGGCTGTGGACGAAGGGGTACCCTCATCCATTGCTGGTGGGAATGCAATCTTGTGCGACCACTTTGGAAATCAGTGTTTCGGTTTCTCAGGAAATTCGGGATCAACCTACCCCTGGACCCAGCAATACCACTCTTGGGAATATACCCAAGAGATGCCCTATCACATGACAAAAGCATTTGTTCAACTATGTTCATAGCAGTAATATTTGTAATAGCCAGAACCTGGAAACAACCTAGATGCCCTTCAATGGAAGAATGGATGAAGAAAGTGTGGAATATATACACATTAGAGTACTACGCTGCGGTAAAAAACAATGACTTCTCGAATTTTGCATGCAAATGGATGGAAACAGAAAACACTATCCTGAGTGAGGTAACCCAGACCCAAAAAGATGAACATGGGATGTACTCACTCATAATTGGTTTCTAACCATAAATAACGGTCACGGAGTATATAGTGGTGAACCTAAAGAAGCTAAGTAAGAAGGTGAACCCAAGGAAAAACATATAATTATCCTCTTGGCTATGGGAAGTAGACAAAATTGCCGGGGAGAAAATTTGGGATCTTGTGGGTGGGGTGGAATGGGATTATCGGGGGATGGGGAGAGAAAAGTGAGAAGGGGAGGGTGAGGGAAACTTGGGGAAACAGGATGATTGGGATAAAGGAAGGTTGGATAGGGGAACACAGAAGCACAATTCTTAGTTAAGGGAGGCACCTTAGGGTTGGCAAGAGACTTGAACCTAGAGTGGCTCCCAGGAGCCCAAGGCGAGGTCCCCAGTTAGTTCCTTGGGCAGCTGAGGATAGGGAACCTGAAATGACCCTATCCTACAGCAATGCTGACGAATATCTTGCATATCACCATAGAACCTTCATCTGGTGATGGATGGAGAGAGTCACACAGGAGCACCGGACTGAGCTCCCAAGTTCCCAATGAGGAGCGGAAGGAGGGAGAACATGAGCAAGGAAGTCAGGACCACGAGGGGTGCACCCAACTTCTGAGACAGTGTGGCTGATCTATTGGGAGCTCACCAAGGCCAGCTGGACTATGACGGAAGAAGCATGGGATAAAACCAGACTCTCTGAACATGGCGAACAATGGGGGCTGATGAGAATCCAAGGACAATGGCCCGTGGTTTTGATCCTACTTCAAGTTCGGGCTTTGTGGGAGCCTTGCCACCTTGGATGTTCACAATCCTAGACATTAATGGAGGGGGGAGGGCCTTGGACTTTCCACAGGGCAGGGAACCCTGACTGCTCTTTGGACTGGAGAGGGAGGGGGAGAGGAGTGGGGGGAAGGGGAGAAGGGTGCGACGAGGGGGAGGGAAATGGGAGGCTGGGAGGAGGCGGAAACTTTTTTTTTCTTTTTCTCAAAAAAAAAAAGAAAATAATCTATTTTCAATAAAGGAAAAAAGAAAGGCAAAAAAAAAAAAGAAATGTAGCAACAAATGCTGGAGAGGATATGGAAATAAGAACCATTGTTCACTACATGTGAGAATACAAACCAAAATAGTGACATGGAAAGCAGTTTAGAAGTTCATAAGTGATTGAAAATAGAACTACAATATGACCCATCTGTTCCACTATTCGGCATACACTCAGAGAACCCATGTTAGGGATATCTGTTCATTCACATGTATCGTTTCTCTGTTCATGCTAATTAGAAAACGGAACCCACTTAGATATCCATTAACAGAGTGATATTTTTGGGAAAATGTGTAATATTATGAGCGGCGGGGCTGCGTCCCCAGCACCCAGGCTGCCTGGCTAGCTTATGCCCCGAAATAACAACACACAAATTGTATTCTTTTAAACACTGCCTGGCCCATTAGTTTCAACCTCTTAACCCATTTCTAATAATCTATGTAGCACCACAAGGTGCGCTTACCAGGAAGATTCTAGCCTACGTCCATCCTGGGTCGGAGTTCATTGTGTCTGCCTCAGAGAGCAGAGCTATCGCGTCTGCCTGGGAGAGGGGAGCATGGCGTCTCTGAGCTCATTTCCTCTTCCTCCCAGCATTCTATTCTGTTTACTCCACCCACCTATGTTCTAACCTATCAGGGAAAGCAGTTTCTTTATTTAATTAACCAATGACCTTCCTCCATCTAAAATGAATGGACTTAGAAAGTATAGTATTAAGGGAGGTGACACAAACTCAGAAAGCAGAAAGAAAACATTGACTTTTCACCATCTTCATAGCCAAGCTTACAATATATTTGAAATATACCTGCATATTTCAAAGCAGGTGTAAATGTGGGTAGACTATAGCGGCTTATGATGAGACCATAAAATAGGAGATGTTCGGTGATAATAAGGAAGGGCAGAATACAGACAAAGTGTCACATGAGTTATGAAAGGCAAATAGCTACTTTTTCTAGTTTCTAAGACACACGGTTATTGGTTTCTTTTTTTATGGAGGATAAGCAAGAAAAAATCTAATTGATAGTAAAACAAAGCCCTTGGTGCAGGTTCAGGCTTCAGAAGGGTCATTATGAAGGAAAAGAAGTTCACTGAGGTCAACAGAGTTTTGAACTGGTAAAGGTTTTATCAACTGCCTTGATCTAGCTGTTTTTATAGGTAGCACATTACAACAAGGTGATTAAAAAAAAAACACAAATAAATGACAAACATTGATTTTCTTTTCTTTTCCTTAGCTTGCTTTGTAAAATGACTTTTTACTATTTATGCTTCATTTGAAGGTCTTATTCTATATTGCTTTCAGAGGTAAAAACTCTATTTGTTCTGTTCACTTTTGGGATCAAATAAAGGTCCTAATGAATACTATACATGCACTCTATTACTGAGCTAAAGCCTCACTTCTCTCAATGCTATTATCTAAATAACTCAATTTCTGTGATCAAATTCATGTTTTCCACGATTTTTTGGGACATGAGTTAAATATTTATGTTTTTCTTACTAGTTAACTAAAAAAAAACAAATTATGGAGCTATTATGAGGTAATAGATTTTGGTAACAATTTGTAAGGGGTATGTAAACCTGGCATACAGCTAATCTTCTATCTATGCCTATAGGTACTCAGAAATTCCTTGTGAATAATTTCTCAAGTGAGTTTGCACACTTATTAAATGAGAGCAGCAGCCTTTTGGCTGAGTTCTCATCTGTTCCTACGAATCCCATGTGCCAATCTGGATGATAGCGATTTGAATATCAGCACATCTAAAAACCCAACTCATCTGCAGTTAATTTGGGGATTTGCAGTCCATGGTGGCAGAGATCTCGGTTCAGAAGGCACTTCAGTACTTTTTAATTGGGGATTCAATTCAACACACACACACACACACTAAAAATCTCCCTTTTCTGAAGGATCGCTCTGTCTTCTAGGAGCAGATCGTTTTTCACAGATTCTGAGCGCAGAGCTGGGGAAGTACAATGGTGGTGGAACTAGAGAAAGGAGAGCATGGAGGTTTGTAGTTGAGAGCACTTCTGCTCACCTCCCCTGGTGGGAAGGACTGGAATAATGAAGTTCAGCCTCCAGCTGCTCAATGTCCTCAGGACATCAATTAAGCCCTGTACTTCTCAAGTCTGTTTCTGTTTCTCAGTTATGTGCGTTTTTTTGGATACTCAATTATCGCCAACTAAATCACATTCCAATTACACTGAGGAGGATGGCAAGCTCGCAAAATGTAATCTAAGCTCCCTTGTTAGTTAAAATAATAAATGCCTCTTACATCATTGCTACTGATATTTCTATAAATATTGTATTAATTTAACATTGTTCTTGGGCTTCAGTTTTGGCAGTGGCACTTGCTTTGCTTCTACTTAAGAAGCATCATGTTCAGGATTACGATTCCATATTGTGTCAAGAGGAACGTCTTCTATAACATATTTATAACATAAAATATGAAGGCAATATCAAATATGAAAATGCTGATTAATTCGAGACTTCAAATCTCATAAATTTTTAATTGCATATTGAAACCTTGTGTTGCTGTGGATCTGATGAACACATTAATTTTGATGATGAAGACTGATTTTTTGGTAATGATCATCTGTATTGGGGTCATACTTGCATGTGTTACCTAAGCAATTATGATGCTCTGTCCGGAAGCTACCCAAATGACTTAAAATTTTTACCTTCAAATTATGGTTATATGTAAGATATTATGAGAACCCAGAATCTAATAACTCTGGAAAAGACTACTCTGCTGGTAGGTAATTCCTGTATCACATAAAAATTGAAATTACTCGTTGCACCTCAGCAATATAGCTGTGTAAACAGGACTTAAACCATGACAGCAACAACAGACAGGTAAAGAAAGCTGTATTCTCATGGCAACCCCCCTAGAGAGTGAACTAAAGGGGACTAATGACAGTTGAGACTAGGAAAATTTCTCTGCTACAGGAATGAGTCCTTTGATTATTATCCAACACTAAATAGTAAGCCCTGAAATCATATATATATTAAACAACGTCAAATAGACTTAGCAGGTTATAGTTACATATTTATGCATTCATTTATACAGATAATAATAACTAAAGAAAAAAACAAGAATTTGAGGGAGAGTAGGGGGAGTGGAAGGAGTTGGAAGAGAGAGAGGAGGGGAATTATGAAACTAATTTTTGAGATTATTTAAATTTCATTTTAGGTGTATGGGAGTTTTTTTTTTTCTCTTCTATGCCTTGTGCATCACAAACAAGCAATGACCACAGAGCCCAGAGGAAGGCATGGGATTCCCTGGACCTGGAACTGAAGAAGACTGTGAGCCGCCCTGTGGTGACAGGAATGGGAGAGGGTCCTCTAAAAGAGCAGCCAGGGCTCTTCATGTTCCAGGCATCTCTCTGGCTGAGGAATTATGTAATTATATTTTAGTTCAAATATCATGCAGTTATGTTTTAATTTCAAAAGACTAAAGATATAAGTTTTATGTTCTTCATACAAAACTGTAACTTTTTTTTAAAAAACATGTTTTAAAATATGAATAGAAAACATTGTCCTGATTTTTGACTACCTTGGAAACTGGAATTTTCACCCCTTAAGTGAGCAACTTGCTCTAATGTCAAGTTGTAAATGCCTTTTGAGAGGCAAATGAGAATAGAGAAAAAAGGACAGAGAAAAAAAGGAGAGAAAAGGGAGGGAGAAAATATATTTTTTTTAACTAACCTAGACTATACCACTAGTTACTGTAGAGCACATGAATTAAATTCATTTAAAAATTGGAGCCAGGCAAAACAAAGGAAGACTAAGTAATTACATAATAATCTCTTGCTTTAAACTACCTGCAACAAAATTTGGCATGGTTTGATGGTTGATGGTTTGTGTTTTCTAAATGACAGATCTTCACAATACAGCCACATACACACATCTTTGTCAGTGGATCTTGAGTCAGTAGGACACATGGAGAGACAGTCATTTCTGATCAGTATGTGTCTGCCTTGTTTTAGTGTATGGGTATTTTGCCTCCATGTGTGAATTTGTGCTGTTTGCATGGCTGCTGGTTAGGGTCAGAAGAGAAGGTGTCATATCCTGGAACTGAAGTTATAGATTACTGTAATCCATCATTTGGGTACTGGGAAGTTAAGCCCGGTTTTCTGGAAAAACAAGTGCTCTTTCCAGGCAAGCTATTGCTTCAGTCCCTCATCCATGGTGTTTTGACCCTGACTAAGGCTTATTGCCATATGACTGTGACAGACAAAGCGGTCACCAGTGAAGTATTGTGAAGATGTGCCTTCCACAGCACTCCAGATAGTCAGTGCTGGCTATGCAGTACATGATGGCAGACTCAAGCAAGCCATAGCTCTTTAAATTAATTTTTTACCTTTATATGTCACCAGGTTATTAACAAATATTAAAGTCGAGTGGTGGTAGCATATGCCTTTAATTCCAGTACTCGGGAGAAAGAGGCAGTTGGATCTCTGTGAGTTCAAGGCCCGTCTCTGTTCTACAAGTGGTAGTTCCAGGACAGACAGGGCTGTTGCACAGAGAAACCCTGTCTCAAAAAACAAACAAAGATATTAAATGCCTAAAGTGATGGGCTTTATTATAACACTTCATTCATAGATATAATAACCATATTTGTCACCTGACATATACTTACACTTCTTGTCTTTCTATTTCTACTGAACTTCTTTCTCTTCCTTGACAATCTGCCCTTTGCTTTCATGTCTGTGTTTAAGATTTGAAATGTCAAACAATACATTTGAATAGGATATGTTAATACATATAAATATAAATGTCATATTTTATATAAGATATCTGAATAAGATATGTCACTAAATGAATATTAATGACATTTTTTAGATTTCTATATATATAATATGCATACACACACACACATATATATATATATGCATACATGAAAAATTTTTTACAATCACCTGTGATTCATTTACAGAGTCAATGTCCTCTCCTGACCTCCAAGGACACCAGGAGCATGCATGGCACGTATACATACATCCTTGCAAAATACTCATACACATAAAAATAAATGAATAAATAATTCCACAAGGATGAAACCTGTTGTGAAATGGCTAGATGACTTCATGGGTAAGGAAGGTAACTCCAACAATCTGAGTTCTATTATTAATATCTAGATGGTGGAAGGTGAGAACTAAATATTCCAAATTGATCTCTGACCTCCACATACACTCCATGGAATATGCACACAAAGAAATAATATACAACATTTTTAAATTATTAAATTAAACTATTGAAAGAAATGGCTTCTTTGTTTTTTGCTAATCATCAATTAATGACAAATTGCAGAATAAAAGAAAAAATGTATTGTCTTTAAAATAATAAGCATTTTTTATGAAACTCTCTGAAAAGCTGTATGTGTTCAAGGCTAAGAATGTACCTCAGTTGGAACAGTGCTTGCCTCTCATTCATGAACTCTGGGTTCATCCAGCAGCACAAAATGGAGCTGGTGGAGCAGGATTTTAGTCACAAGCACTGAGGAGGTGAGGGCAGAAAGGTCTGAAGTTCAAAGTCTTCCTCTGCTTCTCAGTTAGTTCCAGAGCACACATGAGATTCTGTCTTAAAAAAATAAAATAAAATTATTCTCATGTATTACAATATTCTTGAAATCAAATTGACTTTTATTTGCTCATCCTATCTAGAATAAATTTCTATTTGAACAGCTGGCTCTCTGGTCCTAAGGAAGTTAGCTACGAAGCTTGTTAATAGAAACAGTATCAATCAGTCATGTTCCATTTAGCGCTGTGTTTGTGACTGCATTTGATCCTCAGCCGAGACGCAGAAATCCGCTGAGAAATACATGTATTTGAAAGTTGGTCATGGTTTATAACTCCTGGGATTCAATCCTCTTAGGCACATGATACGGCAAGAAAAAAAAAAAAGGAGAGAGAAAAACACAATGCTGAGGATCAATTTTCAAAAGACAATAAACCAGATAGAGGACCTGTGGAGGACTAGGCTTTCTACAGGGAAATTAAACCTTGATAACAGCAAAGATCTTACAAATGTATTTCTGGAGAGAACAAAATCCCTTCCATTGAGACTTTAAATTGCATTTAAATAGGGAAACAGATCCACTTATTTGCTATGCATCTTTCCAATAATTCTAAATTGGCAAAAAAAAAAAAAAAGAAGTGTAAAATACAGTCCAGCTCTGTTTTGCCTTATGACGTCAATTTAAGTCAAGTGTAAAGAATCCTGTTTAGAAGATGCACTGGAGCTAATCCGTCCGTCGTCATCCAGTGACAGCTCAGAAAAGCAATGTCATACCTAATTAAATTAGTTAAATGCTGCTGTCTGGATGTATCTAGTTGTTGTAATTTAATCAGTGTTAAATGAGATCATCATTTCATTAAAATTGAAACTAATTAATTGTTCTAATTGTTGTTTCTATGAAAGACAAAATTTCTTAGGAGAGCCACTTTGAGGAAGCGAGGAGATCACTTTGCATAACGACTCAGGACCAATCTCAGGAATCAGACTCCATCCCAAGATAGTCATCATGGTGTTTTAAATGAACATACAGAGTTAAAGAGAAAATATTGACTAACTGCTGGCTAAAAGTACTTAAAACAAGAAGGAAAAAAAGGAAAGAACTAAAACAATCACAAAATTCAAGCAAAACAAAACAAAAGCCATGTATCCATGTCTCAACTATTTGTTGATGAAAAGCAATTTGATTATGGTATGTTCCATAGATATTTTTCAATTTTAATATTACAATATATTTTATTAGATGGCTTGATTGTCCTTCATTGTAGATGGGTCTTTCTGCTGTTGTAGTGTTTCCCTTGACTTTTTGTGGACCTCTGGGATAAATTTATTCATTAGTGAATAAAAATACATATTTTTAGTCTTCTGCTTTCTAGGGAAAGCTTGCATACTAGGGATGTGATCAGATGGGGAAATGAGGAGAGAAATATTTCTTAAACTGGAGGCTTAAGCAAAAGCTAACTGACTCTTTTATAGTGTTTGGCAATTGACATGTAATTCCTGCTTCAGAAAGATGAATCAAGCTCATGGGAGCTCATGAACTCTAAACCACCAGCTGTGGAGATACAGGAGGGAGGGTCTTGGTCCTGCCTCAACTTAATGTGCCAGGCTTTGTTAACTCCCCATGGGAGGGCTTACCCTTTGGGAGGAGTGGATGGGAGTGGGCTGGGGGGGCAAGAACAGAAACTGTGGTTGAAATATAAAGTGAAATTAAAATAAATAAATAAATATAAAAAGAGAGAGAGAAATATTTAAAACAGAAAGGTTGATACCATGGCTTTCCTTGTGGTACTTCTTTTACCTCTTGGGAAAGGAACTGATGCTATTTCTGGTATCACAAAGGAAAGAATAAATTCCTTACTGAGTTCTTCCTGCCACATCTCATTATCTCTTCGTTACCCTTTTGTACCCTGTGAAAAAGAGGACTTTAAATGTCTCACGGATGACAAGGCCACCAAGAGAAACACGGCACAGATTTGGGTTTTTCTCATTCCGTTGCACACAGTGGCTTCAGTTTTGCACCTTGGTGCATATGGGGTGGTCTTTCACTAGAAAAGCTATGCAT
The DNA here is from genome assembly GCA_025134845.1 of Neodon shergylaensis. Lineage (NCBI taxonomy): Eukaryota > Metazoa > Chordata > Mammalia > Rodentia > Cricetidae > Neodon > Neodon shergylaensis. The sequence goes on from JABTXL010002720.1 coordinate 2,054,664, forward strand.
AACAGAAATATCGCAGTGTGAGTAAGGAAACCAAGGAATGAATCAGTAGTTTAAAGTCATGATTGGACTATGTTTCTCTAAATGTCCTTCCTCTCATCTGTTCCTGGCGTCTGAAGAGGGACTGGCAGCTAAAGCATGGATCTAAAAACACAGAAAGGGATGACGAGATACTGTGAACTGACCACAGGGCAAATTCTAATCATGTTGCTGCTACCAACTGGCTATACTCTCAATGGAAGAAGATATCTTCTGTCTACTATGAAGAAATTCTTACCACATACTGTTTGGTTTTAGTGTCGATTTGCCATAAATTAGAATTGCCTGAGTAGGAGACTCAGCTGAAGAGCTGTGCTGATTGCCTTAATGGAAGTGGAAGATCTATGACAACAGCAGGGATCACCTTAGGTAAATGTCTAGGTTCTGTGAGGCAGAAAGATTACTCCCCCGTGTCTCACCTGATCTTCCCTCTGGCTACCCAGCCATTTCAACCTGTTGCTGCTGCTTCTGCTTCCTCTCCTGATGGTCATAAGCAGCATTCCCAGGTTCCTCTGACAGACATTTATTATGGGATTACTCCAACTGCTGAGGTCCCAACCTCAAGGACCAAGTAACAATTGGTTTCTCCACTGTTCAGGTGTAGCTCTGTTATTATTACTGTTCTACCATAGCTAAATTAATAAATTATTTATTATAATGTGTATGTTTTTATGTATGCAATCTTCCTATTGGTTCTGGTCCTCTACAGAACTCTTACTAAAACACCAGATCATTTGAAGAAATTCTTCCATCATTTATTGAAGGGCACTATAATTTCTGATGGGTCTATTTCTCCTATTTGTCAAAGTCTTAATTTTCTTTTCAGATTTAACTCAGAGACCTTTTCCACATAATATTTTAATTTTTTTACATGATTTATGTGTTAAAAAGATCCATTTTAAGCCAGGCGGTGGTGGCCCACCCCTTTAATCCCAGCACTCAGAAAGCAAAGGCAGGCAGCTCTCTGTGAGTTCAAGGCCAGCCTGGTCTACAAGAGCTAGTTCCAGGACAGACTCAAAAAGCTACAGAGAAACTCTGTATCAAAAAACCAAAACCAAAAATAAAAAAAAAATCCATTCTAAGATAATATCTTCCCTTTCCATTAAAAGTCTTGTAAGAGAATGTTTGGAGGATAATATGACCATAATGAAGTTAACATTGGGATCCACATGATCCATATGTGCTTTATGCATTTTCTCTTCAATCAAAGATCTCCCCCCAACCCCATCTCTCTCAGGTTTAACTGATAATTCCCTGGGATGAAGTCCTTGTCATCATCGAAGTTTTTGTTCAAATTAATCAGGTCATTACGACATATCCCAGTAGTGTACCATAGACTGAAAATGTCTCCTAGCAATCTTTAGAAGTCATTAAGAGTGTGCAATCAATCTCTCCTGCACCTTTGGGGTCTAATCTTATGTAAACTTATTTTACAACCTAAATTATTAATAGAATCTCCTCTTTGTATTTTTTTCAGAAGCAATTTGTAATGCCCGATAAGGCAAAATTTTCTTTACATCTTCAAACATTCTTTCTAAAGTATCTACATTTGAATTTGATAGCAAAATATCATACATGTAAGAGTAAACTATAGGTTCAGGAAATTGCTTATGTATGTATCATTCCCAATTACTGACTTACAAAGTATCTGCACAGGGTGGGACTTTTTAACTTTTATTATTATTATTATTTATTTATTTATTTATTAAAGATGTCTGTCTCCTCCCTGCCCCTGCCTCCCATTACCCTCCCCCTCCCCCAGTCAACTCCCCCTCCCTCATCAGCCCGAAGAGCAGTCAGGGTTCCCTGCCCTGTGGGAAGTCTAAGGACCTCCTACCTCCTTCCAGGTCTAGAAGGTGAGCATCCAAACAGCCTAGGCTCCCACAAAGCCAGTACGTGAAGTAGGATCAAAACCCAATGCCATTGTTCTTGACTTCTCAGCAGTCCTCATTGTCCGCTATACATATTAGAGTACTACTCAGCAGTAAAAAGCAATGACTTCTTGAATTTTGCATGCAAATGGATGGAAATAGAAAACACTATCCTGAGTGAGGTAAGACAGACCCAAAAAGAGGAACATGGGATGTACTCACTCATAATTGTTTTCTAGCCATAAATAAAGGACATTGAGCATATAATTCGTGATCCTAGAGAAGCTAAATAAGAAGGTGAACCCAAAGAAAAACATATAGTCATCCTCCTGGATATTAACCTTCATCAGGCGATGAAAGGAGACAGAGACAGAGTCCCACATTGGAGCACCGGACTGACACCCCAAGGTCCAAATTAGGAGCAGAAGGAGAGAGAGCACGAGCAAGGAACTCAGGACCGCGAGGGTTGCACCCACACACTGAGACAATGGGGATGTTACATTGGGAACTCACCAAGGCTAGCTGGACTGGGTCTGAAAAAGCATGGGATAAAACCGGACTCGCTGAACATAGTTTTTTAACATTTTCTGTTGGTGAAATTTCCATCGATATCCTTTAGCAAGGTGAGAATTTTTATAGGTAGGCATGAAACCTTGGTTTGGTTGAGAGAACTAATTCTGTGTTAACTAATGTATCTGAACTTTGCATGTGAAACATTAACAGAGATTGTTTACTGGAGGAATGATTTATGGGAAAAAAGTTTGTTTCTAATGTCTCTATTCTGATTCAGATTTCTTTGTGTATTGTAATTCTAAAATACTCATTCATCTGTATGTCAATAATTCCTTGGATATAGTCTGGTCTAAAAGTGTCATCTCATACATTCGTGTTCTCTTAGATTTTTTTTTCTTGGACTTGACTACAGATTAAATTCTTTATATAGGTACTTTTTTAACTATGAGCCTTATGATTTACTGCACTGGATGGTCAAATCTTTTGCCTGGAAATAACACATGCTTGGGCCAATTGATATGGAGAAATCAAACTGTTACTGACTTGAATGATTCTGGCCTACTAGCTAGCTTTCACAGTGAATGAAGGTATATAAGTCTGTCGGGAGAAAAATCAACAATATCCCCATGGATTAGTGCAGCTCTCAACCACCCCCAGAAAAAATTCTTTTTGTAGTGGTTGGTGGTTAGTAAAGAAATGCACATGTGACCAAAATGCAAAATGCAAAAAAAAAAAATAGTTGAAAGCGCAGTGATTAGACCTAAATAGGATGTTTACTTCATACTTCTCTACCCCGGCCCAAAGCTTATAGAGCAGCCTGGAAGTGGGGGTGAAAATATTGTAATAACCTGAGGTTGGTAAGGTCTTCTGTAAAGATTTTGTCTATAGAACATGGCATGGATAATGCATTCATCAACAAACACCACCTGTGGAAACCCGCTCAAGACTTAGAAAGATCAAGCCTTCCAAACTTTCCTCATAGATGAGGAAGATGCTTTCTAAGGCCTATTCTTTTTTGCAGTTGACAGCTGCAGAGATATGGAAAATCATTGTTCTTTGAGGGTTCGCTACTTGTAGGTCTTCCATAAATAGCTCCACATCCATGTGCATGTTGACAGCACTGACAGGACATAAAGAAAAATAAATAACTTTGGGAAGGCAGAAATGGAGATGTAAGAGCTTGGACGATGTTGAAGGGGAGGAGTGGGAGAGAAATATGATCAAATAAATTAGATACATTACTCACGTGTGACATTTTCAGAGAATAAAAAGACATTATAAAATGAAATTCATAAATATAATTTGTAACATTTATGAATTAAAGGAGAAATACCACCACATGAACATTTTAATGGATGTAGAAACTCTTGTCCAGTTGAAGACTATTTTAACTTTGAAAACCGCTTCTGTAAATTTATAATTAATGAACACATTATTTACCTAATAATGTGATAAAATAAACAAACAAACCCTAAGTTGTTTCCTAAAGGGGAAATATTGGTGAATTAAAAATAATATCCTTCAGCTTTCCTTTTCAAATATTAATACCTTCTCTTCCTTCTCTTCTAATTCCTTTTTTTCTTCTTTCTTCACCTTTTCTTCTTCATGTTCCTCTTAATATTATCTAAAATGCTTTGTTCTCTGGTTGAGGTTTTTTATTCTATTGATTGCTGATATTTATTTATGGTTCTATTTCTGTTCTTAATCTTCAAATAACTAAAATAATATCAACTTTCTTAAAATACTAACTTTGAGATGATTTCTCTTCAAAAGTTATCATTGATCATTTCTGACTTTCAATCAGAACATAGACCAAAAAGAATACCACATTCTAAAGGCAAAAAAAAAAAAAACAAATACATGCACACACACATGTTCGTGCGCATACACACACACATACACACAATGAAAGCTAGACCATTTGTAGAACAATAATTATTTTAACTGACCAAAGATCATTCTCACAGAGTAAAAAGCTAAACTGAAGCAAAATGTTATACACAACATCAAAGATTGTCAAAAAAGAAGCACCTAATTGCGCAGTGATGCATCAGACAGCGCCAAGCAATTAAAAATGATTTAAGTAGTTTTCATGAAATGCTAACAGAAAAAGACAGGCAAGCATGAGTGTTGCTGTCCCACTATTTGATAACCCATAGAAGATTCATAGCCTTTTTATGATTATTAATAACTGATTGAGAGAAATCTGGAATATAATAGAATATTTCCCTGGCCATTTAAGACAAAACACAAAGAAACCAAGGTAGCATCTTAATAATTTCTCCTTGTTTCACCCAGAATACATGCTTCAGCCTTAGTAAAGTGGCATCTTACCAAGTCTGATCCATGCCAGAGAGTATGCCATATAGTACCTAAGAACACTAAACTAAACTAAATAAAATATAAACATAAATATTTTATGCCCACAATAAGAGAAAAAAGAATTCATGGAAATAGACAAGTAGAAACCTCTGATACAGGCTAAGTCCAATATTTTTGAGAAGCCTAACCTAAAGGTAAACTACAGTGAAGGAGACTATTATTTGATTTAAAGCTATCCAGAAGCATATGCAGTGATGAATGACAGTTAACAACACTCATTATTGAGAGAAGACCTGTGGGAAATGATCTTAATCACAGGTACTAAGTATATTTGAAAGAGTTTGACTGATATTGTAGGAGTGTGTAGCTATGGCATCATAGGAAAAACATAGCAACCACACCAACAAATATTCAAGTCTTGGATTTGGTTTATTGAATTAAGTCAGTCATAAAAGGCCTAAGAAAAGAGCTAGTATGTCAATTACAAGCATATGTAGCATATACTTACTATTTTAAAAATGTTCGTGGATTTCAATAAAACACACAAAGAAGGAAAAACTGTATAAATATCCAGAGAAATAAATCATTCAACAAAATTATTCATAAATATGACTCACACACTAACAGTTCTAGGAAATTTAAAACAAGTATTACTATACAGCGAATAGGCCTAGCACAGAAAACAAGTGATTAATCATTTAAATGAAAAGGAGGGAAACTTTGACAAAGATGGACACTGTAAAAAATGAGCGATAATTTTAGTGTGTGTACATATATAATGTTATATATTGCATAATATATAGTGTATGTACATCTATAGAGATATAAAAACATTACTAAAACCATAGCTAATGAAATCAATAGTAAATTTTAGGTTGTGTAGTAGCCATGAGTGAAATTTAACACCAAGAGGAAAAAGGAGAAGCAAGGAAGAGATGAGAGAGGGTCTAGAAAGAAGCAGAAAGAGGTGATTAATGGGGAGGAGATGGAAGAGCAACAGAAGATAACGGGTCAAAAAATCCTGTGAGCAATACAGTGGTCTAGCAAATATATAATTAGAAAATTTCAAGGAAAGACAATGGATTACAGAAATATTTGAAGACATTGTGGAAGAAATTAAAGTGATGAAAATGTGCAAGCATAGAAAGTTTAGTTATACTAAGTGAATACTAAATACAGACACATGTGTATGCATGTTTACACATATGCACACAAGCACACACACATACATACACAAGGACACATGTGTATGCATCCACACACACATACACATACATTTGAGTACTCACATATAGAATTCGACTGTCTCGAATCTAATATAAAGAAAACATAGACGAAAGAAACAAGAGTGTGAACCATTGAACAAAAAGTAAATGTGTTAGAGGCAATAATCTATGCAAGTTAAATGGAAAACAGAAGATATTTTTCAATGGGTTAACGTTATTTAATGGAATGTGGTAAATCATACAAATCTGCATATGTATATATTCATATGTCTATTAAATAGAAATTAAATATATACATTCATGTGTATGCATATTATACATATCAAGAAAGAAATCTTACTAATTTTGACTTATTGTGGTTAAACTTGAGTTTTCTCTGTTATCTAATTGCAAAATCATTATACATTTAAGGTAAACCATATTTCTGCTTTTGAATTTGGTCTTTTCCAAAGCAAGCAATATACCAAACAATAGTACATAGTAGAGGCTGTGAAAAATAGGGTAAGGGATACAGAAAGTTTATTCGTAGACATTAAGTTGCAGTAACATCAGAGTTAATGGACTATTGGGCTTATTTTATATAGTAAGGCTCCTGTAGCTAGCAATAGATGCATCATGCTCTTCAAAAAGCCACAGGAAAATATGTTGAATCACACGGCAGAAAGAAATGTTAAATGTTCAGGGATATAAGTATAAATTAACCATTTTGAACATCATTCTAAGTATATATTTGTGAAAGAAAATGTCACTATATCTTTATTCTAGTCTTAACTTGCCTGTTAACCTAGGCTCATAGAAGAAGTTAGGGAATGCTATGTTTTTGTTTTCCTCCTTTTTAATTATTTGGAAGAGTTTTTAAAGAGTTTTAATTATCTTCCTTTGTTTGTTAAGTTAATCAGTAAATAACTTGTAACAGAAATTTATTTGGGGATAGTTTACTCGCTCCTCAGCAGTTTAAATCTTTGGAGGAAAATTTCCATTTCACAAAACATATCAGATTTAAGGGATTCAATGTCTCATTATGTCTTTCTCGCATTCCATTTTATATCTGTAAGGTTGGTAATGATGACCAGTCTTTCCCTCACAATATTCATAATGTGAGCCTTTTTATTTTATTTTTGAGCAGTCTATTTTTAAAGAACTCTTTTTTTAATATTGTAAGAACTCATTTATAAAAGCCCTTTCACTATCCGTTTCCATTGCCCAATTCATTAACCTCCATTCAGATGTGATTAGTTCCCTTTCTCTGCTCTGAATTTCCTTTTTTAAAGTCCTCAAGTAGATTTTAAGGAATTGACTTAAGGTATTCTTCCTTAATATAGGCACTTAGAGATGTAAACCCCCCCCCAAGCACTCTCATAGTTGTACTGTATAATTACAGCATATCAATTTATTTCTCTCACATAATTCTCTAACGTTCTTTATGATTTTTTGACAATCATTTTACTATAAAGCACAATGTTTAAATTTAACATATATGAGATCCTTTCCATGTTTTTAACTTCCAATTTTGCTTTATTGTTTTTAGAGAACTCATTTGTATGAATATCCCTTTAACACTGCTGGGGCTTGTTTAAACTATAGCATAGAAGGCCAACTATAGACAGAAGTTTCTGTCCTGCCTGGTCTCATAGTCATTCATTTCCAAATAAACACACGAAGACTTACATTAATTATAAACTGTTTGGCCTATTGCTTATACTTATTATTAACTAGCTCTTAGAGATTTAATTAACCCCTAATTCGTACCTATGTTTAGCCACGTGACTTGATACTTTTCTCAGTAAGGCATTCTCATCTTGTTTCCTCTGTGTCTGGCTTGTAGCTGCATTTCTGACTTTCCTCTTCCCAGAAATTTCCTAGTCTCTAAGCCACAACTGTACTTCCTGCCTGGCTACTGGTCAATCAATGTTTTAGTAAAGCAATATGAGTGACAAATCTTTACAGTGTACAAGAGTATCCAAGAAGCACAACACATGAAAAAGACATTTCTTTATAGTAAAAGCATATAAAAAAATTATTCCAAGCAAAATAACCCAAGAAATAATCAAGTAAAACATTATCACAAATGAAATGGAACTAATAATCATTAGAAAAATTGTTACCCAAGCACTAAATGATAATTTCTTCTCACTATTCCATAGAATTTACTTCAAAACTAACCATATATTAGGACAAAAATCAAGTCTCAAGAGATAAAAAATGAAATAATACACTGTCTTCTAACTGACCTAATGAATTTAATCTAGATATCCACAAAATATGAAGTAGCTGAAAGTCTACAAATTCAAGAAAGCAGAATAACTCATTAATGGATGGAACTTCGCTCAAGACAGAAATCAAAAAGGAAGTGAAAACATATCATGACCAAGTCTCTGGGATTGATTATAACAGAGGAAGTTCTGAAATGTAGGCTTATAGCACTAAGCACCTCCATAGAAAAATGGGATAATCTCATACTGTTAAATTAATATCACAGATAAGAAAGGCAATACTCCCCAAAATAGATAAGAAAATAAAACTCAGGAAGAAAATAAATCAAAATAAAACAAACAACATGAGCAATGCAAAATCCATGAAATGAAGATATTTTATTTGAGAAAAGCAACATGATTTTGAAATCTTGGCCAAATTAGTGAAAAGTTGAGGATGATCTAAATGAATAAGATTAAAGGTTAAAAGGGAGACATAACAGACATCATGGAAATTCAGAAAATTATTGAATATAATTTAGAGTTTATATACCATGAAAGTGAAAAATGTAAAATAAATTATTGATTTTCCTGAGATATACATATCAAAAATATGTATATATACATATATACACTAATATATTTCTTGAGTGTGTGTGCATACATATATTCTTTCATATGTATATATATAAATTCTATATATATATATAAAAATTCTATATATATATATTTCAGAGCATATCAAGATAAAGTAAACCATCTAAATCTAAACAAACAATAATCCCTGGTCAAAGAGAGACATTAATGAAAAGTTCCCCAATCAAAAAAATCACAGGGCCAGATGAATTCAATGCAAAATACTATCCGAACTTCAGAAAAAAAAAAAACTAATGCCAATGCATTTCGTGTTATTTTTCATAGTAGACAGAAGGATCATTTTTTTAATACCTTTCCTAGGACTACTATTATCCTGATACCAAAACTGCACAAAGACCCACAACGAAGAAATTTTAGACCAATTTGTTTTATGAGCAGTGACAAAAAAATTCTCAATTAAATATTTGCAAGCTTAATTCAAGAACACCTACTAAAGATTATCAACTATGATCCATTGGATTCATTCCAGAGATGCGAGAATGATGCTACATAAATAAATCGGTTTATATAATCACCACATGAACAGATTAGAAGACAAAAACCACATCACATGAGATGCAGAAAAATTCTTTGACAAAATCCAATACCCCTCCCATTGAAAGTTTCAGAGAGAGTAAAATTATGAGGAACATATTTCAACATAATAAATGCAAACAAAAGAAAGCTACTGCCACCCTCACCCTAAATCAAGAGAAACTCAAAGCATTTCCACTAATAAAAGAAACAATTAAGAATGTTAGCTCTTCATGTTTGCTCTTTACCAATTTAATAAAATACTTTGTTGAAGTTTTAGCTAGAAAAAATGAGATGAGTGAAGGAAAACAAGAAGAGTCAAACAGGAAAAGAAATCAAAGTATATTATTTGCAGATGGCATATTTTTATACATTAAAGACTCCACAGAGAAATGTCCACAGATGACAAATGCCTTCAGTAAATTAATAGGATACAAAATTAACAAGCAAATGTCAATTGACTTACTACCCACAAATTACAAATATATTGAGAAAGAATTCAGGAAAACAATAATTTTAACAATAACCTCACAAAATATTTTGGGATAACTTGAAGCGAAAAAGTAAGACTTCTATAATAAAACTTTAGGGAACCGAAGAAAGAAATTGATGTAGATATCAGATGTCCGAATGACCCTCATGCCCATGGATCTCTACATTTAATATTGTGAAAATGGCCATCCTACCAAAAGCAATTTATAGACTCAACACAATTCCCATCAAAATCACAACACAATTCATCTCAGAAATTATGGGGAAAATTATAACTTTACCTGAACACACATACACACACGAGCACACACACACATAAAAATAACAAAAAAATATGATAGCTAAAACAGTTCCGAATGATAAAAGAACTGCTGGAGTTATCACCATCCCTGATTTCAAGTTGTTCTACAAAGTTATAGTGCTTGACACAAAATGATATTTCTATAACAACAGACTCATTTAAGACTCAAACAAACAGGAGGACCAATGGAATGAAACTGAAGACCGAGATATCAATTCACACACCTATGAACAGCTGATTTTTGATGAAGAAGCCAAAAATATAAAATAGAGAAAGAAAGCATATTCAACAAATGGTGCTGACATAACTGGATATTATCATGTAGAAGAATACAAATAGATCCATATCTATCACCATGTACAAAAATCAAGTTTAAATGGATCAAAGACCTTATCATAAGGCCAGTAGCACAGATGCTGAAAGCAACAATTAATAAATGAGACCTCCTAAGACTGAGAAGCTCTGTAAAGCAAAGGACTTGGTCAATAAGACAAAATAATAACCTATAGAATGGGAAAAGATCTTCACCAACCCCACATCAGATAGAGGACTGACCTCCAAAATATACAAATAACTCAAGAAACTTGACATCAAAAGAACAAATGGGGCAATAAAAAATAGGGTATAGACATAAACAGAGAATTCTCAGCAGGTGAATCTCAAATGGCTGAAAGACATCTAAGGAAATGCTCATCATCCTTAGCCATCAGAGAAATACAAATCAAAACAACTCTGAGATTTTATCTTAAACCTGTAAAAATGATCAAGATCAAATACACTAATGACAGGTTATGCTGGAATGGATGTGGGGTATGAGGAACACCCCTCCACTGCTGGTAGAAATCAAGGTGATTTCTCAGAATATTAGGGAAAAAAATCTATCTCAAGACCCAGAAATTCCACTTTTGGGTATATATCCAATGGAAGCGCACTCATATCACAAAGTCTTGTGCTCAAGTACATTCTCAGCAGTATTATTTGTCATAGCCAGAACCTGGAAACAACCTAGATATTCCTCAACTGAGAATGGATATAGAAAATGTGGTACAGTTATACAATGGAGTATTACTCAGCAGTAAAAAATAGTGACATCTTTGAATTTGTAGACAAAGGGACGGATCCAGAAAAAAAAACATATTTAGGGAGGAAACTCAGACCCAAAAAGACAGATATAATATGTACTCACTTGTAAGTGGCTTTTAGACATAAAGCAAAGAAAAGCCAGCCTACAATCCACAACTCTAGATAATCTAGAAAACAAAGAAGAGTCAAAGAAAACATATATAGATCTAAACAGGAAAGAGAAAAAGACAGAATCTTCTGAGTAAATTGAAAGTGTGGGGGTAATGGGAGAGGGTAGAAGGGAAGAGCGAGGAAGGGAAGGGACCAGAGAAACTATATAGTACAATAAAAAACAATAAAAAGAAACAAAAAATACATGAAAAAACAAGGTTCAGACATTGTCACACAACTTTGGAAAACTGATATATATGCCAAATTACGTGCAGGAGAAAAGATAGCAACTGCAACAAGTAGTGCTGCTCAAACAGAAATGGATAGCTGCAATTAGAGGAATAGAAATATATCAATATGTATCATACTGCACAAAAATAAATTCTAAGTGGATCAAAGACCTCAAAGACCCAGTACCATGTCAAAGACCTCAGTGTAAGGCCCAGTACCCTGAATCTGATAGCAGAGGAAGTTGGGAATAGTCTGGAAGTCATCAGTGCAGGAAAATGTTCTGAACAAAGTCACTGCTAACACAAGCAATAAGAAAAACAATTAATCAATGGGAATTCATAAACCTGAAAACTCTGTGGTAAAAGACACCATCACTCAGACAAAACAGCAGACTGTATAATGGAAAAAAATTCTTTACTAATTATGTATTTGAAAGAGGGTTAGTTTCTAGAATATTCAAAGAATTAAAAGTAACTAAACATCAAGGAAACAAATAATCCAATTAAAAATTAAGATCCAGAATTAAATAGAGTTATCAAAAGATGAAACACAAATGGCCTGGCTGAGAAAACACGTTAAATTCTCAACGTCTTTATTCATCAGGGAAATGCAAATTAAAAGTGCTTAGATTCCATCTTACATCATCAGATTGACCAAAATCAGTAAGACAAATAATAGCACATGCTTTTGTGGATGCAGAGAATTGGGGCCGCATTCCTTGCTGATGGGAGTGCAAACTGGTACAGTCTCTGTTGGAGTCAGTGTAGATGTTCCTCAAAACTCTGAACATCAGTTACCACAAGTCTGAGCTATACCACTTTGGGGCATATACCCAAAGGACTCTGCACAAAGATACTGGTTCATCCAAGTTGCTTCTTGTTCTATTCATAATATCCAGAAATTGTAAAGAGTCTACATGTCTATTCACTGAACAATGGATAAGAAAAATGTACAGTGACAAAATGAAGTATCTTTCAGGTATTGAGAAAAATGAAATTATAAAATTTGATGATAACAGTGTGGAGTGAGAAAAATGTCATTCTGTGTTGGGTAACCCAAACCCAGATTAGACAAACAGTGCGTGTTTTCTTTAAGTCGATGTTAGCTTTAAAGATTTAAGTATGTGTTCTTCAATAAAAGATTAGATACCTAGTAAGGACCTAGAGGTAAGAAGAGTATATCTCCTGATAGAGGAGAAATAGAAAATATAGATAAAGGGGGATACTGGATATGAGGATTAAATGGAGATAGAGGTGGGTGTGAAGGAGAGAGGAGAGATTATAAGGAGGGTAATCTAACTATGAAGTGCTTTTGAAAAACAATATAAAAAACTTACTGTCTTAGAAGTTTTTTAAAAATGTATGCATATACAAGAGAAATTTAAATGGAGTCGCCATTTAAAAAAATTTAGGAAGAGAATAACTAAAGGGATATCTTATGTTCACCAAATAAAACCTCCAGTGACAACAATGAGTTACATCTCATTGAGTTATTGGTCAAAGTGTCCTGTATACCCCAACTCCTAATAACACCTAATACACAGAATATTCCCAGAGATATTGGTTGCTCTCACAACTTTATGGAAAGGACCTGTGACTAAATATGACAATTATTTATTTCATAGAACATAGAGGAGTTGAGCTGAGACCTAACTAGAAGTTTCCTCACTGCTGACTAACATTTATGGGGCTGGAAGCACACTTGCTACCAAAAGAGAAAAGTAACCACCTCTAAACTACAGGCTACCAAA
>JABTXL010002720.1:2068010-2084408 GCA_025134845.1 Neodon shergylaensis
GCTACCAAAAGAGAAAAGTAACCACCTCTAAACTACAGGCTACCAAAAGAGAAAAGTAACCACCTCTAACCTATAGCTGCCACCAGCCTACAGGATTCACTGGTACAAAAGTGGAAAAGTGGCAGAAACCTAACTGGAGTCACCAACCACAGCAATCAGAAGAGCAGACACAAAGACTGACTCTAACCAAGAAGCCATTTGCAGAGGAGGAAACAGTTTTCTCCATGGTGTCTATAGGTATACCAATCACAATACAGGGCAGGGCTTATGCCTAGGAGCAGTTGGCCAACAGTACACATACTACATGCTTTTGTTGTGTTCAGGTTTGTTGTGGTTTTTGGTCTTACTGATTCTACCTTTTAGTTCATTTTGATCTTCATTTTTTGTCTTTTGTTGTTACTGTTTTGGGGGTTTATGGCTTTGTTTGCTTATTTGCTTGTTTGTTTGTGTATGAGAGATAAAATCCCTGAAGTTGTACAGATAGACAGGTTGGAACGATTTGTAAGAGTTGAGAGATGGTAAATGATATGATCAAAACATGTTTTGTAAAAAAAAATGTTTTTCAAACAAACTGTTAGAGAAACACTTTTAAGAAGAATATAAATTCTGATGCTTCAGGATGTAGCATGTAGTTGGTGTCTTGTAGCCATGGGTCATATAAATGTGTGTGTAATTAAAATTATATATTTTAATATATTAAATTAAAAATAGATTATATATCCTGACCATAGTTTCCCCTCTTTCTACTTTTCCCATCTCACATGACCACCTTTCCTGTCTCCCAGAACCACTCCCCCTCGGTTTCCATTCTGAAACTATCAGGCCTCCAAAAGACAACAAATATACATGGCAACATAAGATATTCTAAGATTAAAAGCAAAACCCTCATATTGACACTGGACAAGGTGACCCAGTAGGAGGAAAAAAATGAGCAGGCAAAAGGATCCAACACAAGGACTTATTTTGAGTGTAAGGTTTTGGTACAACATTGTAAAACTGTTAAGCTCTCTTGTTATTCCAAAAAGCTCTCCTGATAAAATACCTTTGTTTTTAATGTGTTTTATGTTTAAAGATTTTTATACATCCATAGCTATTACTTCATGTATGAAATAAGTTTGGGTAAAATATCGTAGTATTATGCCTTTTCAGTTGATATGGCTGAATTGATCTACTATAAAACCAAAAACCAATATATGTATATTGAAATGCAAATAAACTACTTAATGATATTTCAGCTAAGTTGTTGTTTGAATAACAGTTATGGTTAATAGTTTTAAAGTCTATATTCAAATTTCATGTATGTGTACATTTACAATACAAAATATTTTTTGTTCAATATATAAAGAGATATTATAGGCATGTATACATTAATGTACTCTTTAACTAATATAAGTAAAACAGATCATTTCATTTCAATACACTTTCAAACTAAATAATAGTATATATGGCCATTTATTATAGAAATCATGGCCTTTAAGTAGATATTTGTAATTTTTGCCCATCACTGTAGGCAGCACCAGGCTCTACTTCTTAAACTAAAGTATGCCAGGAAGAATAAATTTAAATAAATTACTTGAACCTGCAGAAAGTACAAGAGCCAAGTCTTTTTTTTTATTTTATTGAAAAAAAATTTTTTTCGCCTCCTCCCAGCCTCCCATTTCCCTCCTCCTCCCCCCCTTCTCGCACTCCTCTCCCTCTCCCCCCATTCCTCTCCCCCTCCCTCTCCAGCCTGAAGAGCAGTCAGGGTTCCCTGCCCTGTGGAAAGTCCAAAATCCTCCCCCCTCCATCCTGGTCTAGGAAGGTGGGGGTTTTGTTCCTACTTCATGTTCTGGCTTTGTGGGAGCCGAGCCAAGTCTTTTTTAATGGATAGAAAATGGGTTATTAAGATCCAGTGAAGCTGCTGCATGAGCAGAGAGCTCAAAATTACAAGAAATGATCTTCCATTTCTTGTAATCAGTTCAGGGCCTCAGAGAATCAGAAACCAACCATCAGCATCTACCACAAAGAAATTCCTTTTGAATCATCAAGCCCAGTTATCTAAGATGGTATTCACTTTAACATTCTCAGTATAACCAAGAAAGCTGTTGTCCATAGTAGATATTGTTCCTGTCTGCATGAGGATATCATCCCTAAATATTTGTATGGAATATGTAAAAATCAATTTAAATAAAATAGCATAAGCTTTCCTAATAATTCCTGTAGGATTCCAAAAATGTTTGTTTCCTTGGTATATAGACTAGTCACTTACTAAATGATAAAACTAAGGTTTCAACAATATAAAGTGAATTTTAGTTTTATATTGTTGTCAGTTGAACAGAATAAAAGTCTCAATAATATATATCAAAACTTAATCCCTTAAACCCAGAATTATGTTACCTTATACAGAATACTAATTTATTAATTTGCTTATGTAATAAACATTAAATACCTTGAGATGAAGACAGAAAGTTGATTCAAAGACATAAGAAATGAGAATCTTTACTTTATGTTTAAAAACCACTTATGAGTGAGTAATATGATAATTTTCTTTCTAGGTCTGGATACCTCACTCGATATGATGTTTTATAGCTCCATCAACTTGCCTGCAAATTTCGTTATTTTTTTCTGTTGTGTAGTGCTTCACTTGTGTAAATGTACCACATTTTCTTTATCCATTTTTCATTTGAGGGGCATTTACTGGTGTCACAATCCCAGAGAACCTAGACAACAATGAAGAACCTAAGAGAGACATACATGGATCTTCTTTACATGGGAAGTAGAAAATGACAAGATCACTTGAGTAAATTGGGAGCACAGGGACCATAGAAGAGGGTTGTAGGGGAGGGGAGAGACAGGGAAGGGAGCAGAGAAAAATGTAGGGCTCAATAAAATCAATTAAAAAAAAGAAAGTTAAAAAAAAACGAAATGAGAATCAAGGCCACGAGTCTGGAAATGTGCTTATTTCTAAACACTATCAGTCAATTTCACGTAAGAAACCACCAAACAAACAGATCTCTGCTTGGCAATTACAAAAGCAGAATCCCATAAATGTCCTAACACCTTGAACGTAGCCTGTGAAGACTGTGAGAGAGTATGGTTGTGTTTCCTTAAGTCACAGCATTATAATACAATTTGGGGACAGCAATGGGAAAGAATTGTGATATTCATGACATTAAATTATATGAAATGCTGACTTCATCTTCAGTGACATCATCCTTGATTTGCATACACCTCTGTGATCTCCTAAAACATCTTATGAATACAAAATACTTGTATGCACTTCTCTGCCTTCTGATTCATTCTTGGTTATCATTTAAAACCATTAGAATATGGGAACTACTTACTGGGATCATTCGTCTGTGAGACACAACAGCTGGTATCTTGTCCAAATTCATTCTAATTATTTGGCTTAAAGATCAAATATTATTAGTGAGAATTCTAACTATAAAGCACATGTGCTTATTATTTTCTGTTTAGAAAGCCATCCTGATGTATGTAACTAAAGCAGATACTATAAGTAAGCATGGGTTTCTCATTTTGATACCTGTGACTTCACTTGGATCAGAGTATGAAATAGATACAGGAAGGCTGTGTGGAGACTTTCTTCTTGAGTTGACTCATGCTGTCCCAGTTGTAGACTATGGGTAGGGAGTCTGGTCAATCAGAACTGTATATCCTCAAGATTAAATAAGGCAGAGTTTACAATGCTCCAACCTTGTGGATTCCGAAGGAGCTCAACAGGGTTGAGGATTTGGAACTACCCAGCTGATTCATCTCATGCCTTCCCAAAGGACTAAAGGTTTTGCAGATAGAGTAAGGATGGCTCATGATTCTTCACAGAGTCTCTAAGGGAAAACAGATGATGCTACAAGAAATAAAATACTTTTTTTCAGACAAAGGGATAAAGGAAATGTCAAATGAATCTAACTGCCAAAACATTTTATTCCTTGTAGG
The DNA here is from genome assembly GCA_025134845.1 of Neodon shergylaensis. Classification (NCBI taxonomy): domain Eukaryota; kingdom Metazoa; phylum Chordata; class Mammalia; order Rodentia; family Cricetidae; genus Neodon; species Neodon shergylaensis. The sequence continues at coordinate 2,071,944 of JABTXL010002720.1, forward strand.
ACCCTTTTTCCCCCTTAACAGCAATGATAAATTATAAAATCAAAGACCAACTTTTCTATACTCTGAACTTCGGTATGAATAGGTTTTTGAAGTGTGAGGAGCCTCTAATCTGTGTAGTCATTTAGGGCTCAGGTTCACATTAACTGTGTCCCTTAGTATACTCCACTGAATCTCTTTACCATCTCTCTTTAAATGACAGGACAGCGTGCTCTCTGAGATAGTATTGAAAATACAATTTTAGATCAGCCACACAGACTCAGTGGTTGGGTGCACCCCTCGTGGTCCTGACTTCCTTGCTCATGTTCTCCCTCCTTCCGCTCCTCATTGGGAACTTGGGAGCTCAGTCCGGTGCTCCTGTGTGGGTCTCTGTGACTATCTCCATCCATCACCTGATGAAGGTTCTATGGTGATATGCAAGATAATCATCAGTATGGCTATAGGATAGAGTCATTTCAGGTTCCCTATCCTCAGCTGCCCAAGGAATTAACTGGGGACCTCGCCTTGGGCTCCTGGGAGCCACTCTAGGTTCAAGTCTCTTGCCAACCCTAAGGTGACTCCCTTAACTAAAAATTGTGCTTCCGTGCTCCCCCACCAAGGCCAGCTGGACTGTGACAGAAGAAGCATGGGATAAAACAGGACTCTCTGAACATGGCGAACAATGGGGGCTGATGAGAAGCCAAGGACAATGGCCCTGGGTTTTGATCCTACTTCAAGTTCTGGCTTTGTGGGAGCCTAGCCAGTTTGGATGTTCACCTTCCTAGACATGGACGGAGGGGGGAGGACCTTGGACTTTCCACAGGGAAGGGAACCCTGACTAATCTTTGGACTGGAGAGGGAGGGTGAGAGGAATGGGGGGAGGGGGAGAAGGGTGGGAGGTGGGGGAGGGAAATGGGAGGCTGGAGGGAGGCGGAAACTTTTTTCTTTTTCTCAATAAAAAAAAAAAAAAAGAAAATACAATTTTAATGAAAGGTATCTTTTCACTTTGCCTTGCCTGGAAATATGCTACTTAGATGCTGAAAATGTAGTCTGGAAGTTTCTTACCAAGGAAAGATCATTGGTATTGTTAAAAATCCATGTGCTATAATAAATATATTTGCATACAGGAAAATTAGCTTACAGTTAGATTGCATGCTCAGTAAGTGACCTCTTTGTTCTCTTAAACCCTGAATGCATTTCACTGCCAAAATGAAGAATTTGAACACTCCTCTAACTCTCTAGTACCTACTATTATTAAGGGACTCAGTATCTGTGATTCCTTTAAGTGTCTCAAAATTTATTGTAATGTTCTAGACTAATGAGTAAAACACTTTGTTGTACCAGTAATCTACCAGTACTTCAAAACAGACATCCTTGAAAACTTAAACAGTTATTCTTGATAAGAACAATTTTAATCAAGGAAATAAGGCACAGTTAATTTGTGCATATGTATTAATTTTTAAAAGATTCTTATTAACTATAGGCTCCACCTCTTAGAACAAAACCCAGGTGTGGCCCAGCAGATTTTCTTTTAGCTGATGCTGGTAAAGATTACAGCTAGACAGGGCCTCAATTCAATTAGCGAGCATCCTCATGTGCAAAGCGAAATACTCCTGACAGTTGTGAAGATGGCCATTTGTGATTTCTAACTGCTGTGTTCTAATTATATCCCTGCAGTGGAAGGAGGTGTCACATAAGGCCAGAATATACATAACAAAATGTATTTGATTGTGTAAAATGCTGCTTTTTGGAAGAGAAAGCACACGATTTGACAAGGAGAAACATCCAGAACAGAGACAGTCTTCATGGAGGTTTTCTTCTAAAAAATAATTCCCATAACTAACTTTCTTCTGGCTACTAGTTGAAATATTAACAGTAATATTAGGGAAAATACGACATAAAATATTGATGGAGAAGATCTAAAGTAGAATGCAGTTTTCTGAATACCTTTTGGCTTAGCTCTCTGGTATGACTACAGGGCATCTCTGGTGTGATTTATTTTTACTGAGGTTACTAAGGTAATTTTAGAGATAGTGGAAGTTGTCCATAAGCTCTCTAAAAACATTCAATAAAATAAATGGTCAATTGCTGGAGCAAAAATAAAAATTCAAAAGAGTAAGACAGTACTCCCACTGTGGCCTTTATCACCCGCTTCACATCATTCTTAGGCTTATGAAAGGTAGGAAAGGAAAAGACCACTTTGTAGTTAATGTGAAAGGCTACTAAATTCATGGGATTATGTAACAGCTCTCAAGTCAATACAATCTCCACAATACATTTTTTTAATCTAGCCATTTGAATTTAATATCTAGAAAGTGTATTAAAAGTAAGTGTGTAGAAACAGAGAGTGGAGATATTGACTTCACTCGGAGAATCTGAACTTCCAATTATTCTCTTCTGCTTACTATCTTCTGTGGCAGAGAATAAATGGTATGAGATGTACTTCTATATAAATATGTATTTTCTCTCCAAATAAGATGAGAATTCTGGATATATTCATTTTCATATAAACTGCATGGATTATTCCCTTCCCATCAGGCTGCTGTGGATTCTGTTCAACATCTTAATCACATATTCTCAGCAAAGTCTCTATCAGGGCCCAAAACCATCACAAGGGCAGAAATATGATGTGGTATTTTACAATAGAAATATGAGGTGATATTTTGCAATAGATGTTATTATCATAGGGCATTCAACATATACATATAGTTTGACTCAAGTCAATAGTTAAGTAGGTAATAAATTGAAAAACATGATATCATATATAATGTAACTATTCACTATTACATAAGCATACATTATACTTCAAATCATATTCTACATGATGTTGCATATGACATAATTAACTTTAATTACTTTAATAGTATTCACATTTATTTGTGACCCTATATATCATGATAAATTTTATACAGTCATTACTATCTACTGATAATGACATTACATATAATTATTATGTAGATGTGTATGTGTACAATGATGTATCTATATAGAGTCTGAGACAGGGGTTAGCAATGCTCTCCTCTCTCAGACTTTATTATAATGTTCAGGCTGCTAAGTAAGTCTGTTTAGGGACTGCTGAGTTCTAATTGATAAATAAAAATGGATATAAGCAGTTGAAATTAGAAACATAAATCTCAGTGTGGAAACTCACCAAAAATCATGCTAACTGGTAAAATGCTAAAGTACAAAGGCAGGCTGCGGTGATAGCAAGTTAATCTTCACTAACAATACACAGCAATTATAGCTATTGTCCTTTTTGGGGCTACTGTGTATGTCTAATTAAATAATCTAGACAATTACATGGAACTATTACCTAATCAACATGCAAAATGCACTGAGGTAGAGTGAAATCCAGCAATAAATTTCCAGTCTACTGATCAAATATAATATGAAGATAAACATTATTTTAAGGTCAAACCTTTCAAATTGTTACTCAGATAGAGGCAATGATTACTACCAGATTTAAAAGTCAACCATGTTAAAATATTGATTTGTATGCATGATATCATATTTGATTAAAAAGAATGACACAAAAATTCCATAACTCCAGAAAAAGACCCCGATCTGCTTTCATTATTAACTGCACATTAGGAATTTACGCTTTCTTGGGCAAATTTCATTTTGGTTTTACTTAGGATTTCTAATAAAGTGTTAACATTCACAAAAAATGAACAAAGTTTAGATATATTTTAGTTACAAAATTACTGTTTCTGAAGACCAAAATTCACAAGAAGTCTAATCTTTTAAAATGCACGTTTAATTTGTCTGGAACAACTGCATGTACTATGAAATAGTGTCCTATAATAATTAATAAAATAGTCCAGAGAGATTTATCTGACATATAAATATTTTTGGATAGTAAGACTCAGTTGTCTTCCTGTGAAGATATCAAGAATCAATTTCACACAGTTCTTCTTTAAACATTATTTTATACTACATAGTCTACACAAAGGCTTTGAAAAGTTCTCAAGATCAGTGTTACTGTGCAACAGAAAGAAAAATTCAGTCACAAATAGAATACAATAGATACACGTGAGAGTTATGCACAGGTTTAGCCATCTAGTGATTTTTGACTTTTTTATTTTTCTTTCAGAATTTACCTTGAGGCTATTATGAAGGTGCAGCCTGAGAGTATTTTAGGTCATTGGTTAGATATGTATTCCTTCTCTATTGGTCTGATATAACATTATGATCAAGGAACATATAGAATGGAGGCTTTATTTTTGTCTTACTATTTCTAAAGATTACAAGTCCATCACCACCTACTGGAGAAGTGTGGTAGTAGGCAACCTTCTAACATAATTTTGTAAAATATTAAGAGAACACATTTTATCCTTTTTGTGTTAATTACTAATAATCAGAATAAAAGTAATATCTTTATATTATCTGTGGCGAGACAGAACATTTTTTTCTGTTTTTTCATAAATACTATTCTATTCTTACCATATTTTTTGTCCAAATATGTCTTGACTCACCCACTCTAGATTGTTGAGTATTTTATAGTGTAACTTTACATATATATTGATTGTCTTCAAAAAGGAGAAATAATCTGTAGTGAAATACAAATATGTTATACTAGCACAATAACTTAATATATTAACCATACATATATGCTATATCATTTGGGTAAACTGGGTCCATATCTAGAAACTAGGATTTTCACACACAAGAATTTGGTACAAAAAGAAAGGGCATTATGTCTTTGTTAATCTTAAAAATGGTTGGGATTTTGCCTGGGTGCCCACACTCCTTTTTGTTTGTTTTTGTCTTTGCCTTGGAGACTGAATTCAAGTAATGTGTTTATGCATCTTGGAGTAACTCTAAGCAAACAAGTTAAAGACTTGTATGACAAGAACTTTAAATCTTTGAGGAAAGAAATTGAAGAAGACACCAGAAAGTGGAAAGATCTCCCATGTTCTTGGATAGGTAGAAGTAACATTGTAAAATGACAATCTTACCAAAAACAATATGCAGATTCAGTGCAATACCCATGAAAATCCCAGCAAAATTCTTTACAAACTGTGAAAGAATGATATTCAACTATATATGGACAAGCAAAAAAAACGAGAAAAACCAAAACAATACTACACAATAAAAGAACTTCCAGATGCATCACAATCCCTGACTTCAAACTCTACTACAGAGCTACAGTACTGAAAACAGTCTGGTATTGGCATAAGAATAGACAGGAGGACCAATGGAACCAAATAAAAGACATGAATTTTAATCCACATACTTACAAACACCTTAGGGAGCTCTTCTGTACTAGTATCAACTATGAGATTTAGCACAGAGGTGATCAAAAAGCTAAACATAACCATGTAACATGGTCTAGCTAACTCTTTCTTATTTATTCAAGAGACTACATGTCAATGTGTCAGAGACAGCTCCCCACTAATATTTATTGAACTACTATCTATCATCCATAAGTTATGGAACCAACCTTGGGTTCTGTCAATAAAGGAACTGATAAAGAAACCATGGTACACATAAACACTGAAGTGGTTTAGACCTAAGAAGAATGACATTATGTCAACAGCAGGAAAGGATGTGAAGAATATCAACCACACAATCATGTTCAGTGAATTACACCATCTCAGAAAGGTGATTATCATATAAATTTTCTATGACATGTGGTTCCTTGTTGTAGAGATATAGTAAACCTTATATGTACAAATAACATGAAGGTAAAGACAGACATGTCTACGGGAATAAAGGGGACTAAGCGGAGGAGGGTGTACTGCAGAAAAGGAGGGTAGGTATGGTGTGCTATGCTCAAACTTTATTATATACTTGCATAAAAACACCTTATGTAACGTAGAACTATAGACAATTCAAAAAGAAGCAGAACAGAATAATAAGATGGTATATTATATCTAGAGAGTCACAGAACAAATTGACACCATAATTCCTGATGCAGTTCTACAGTTTAAGTTTTGATGAATTCTAATTACATGCAAAGAATAAATGCCAATCAATGTAGATAACTTGTCTCCTAAGTGTTTTAGACATTCAAAACATTTTTACCCTTTTTAACTAAAAGATGTTACAAAAATGTCATTCAGGTCAGGAAAAAATAACTATCTTTTTCATGAAAAGAAACATACAAAAAGAGAAATTCTAATAACTTCTTGTGATTCTATGAGTATTTCTTCTCTTTGACATATTTCTTTATACACAACTTATCCTCCCTTACTAATTAATTTACAAAATATTCTATCAGAGTGTTTTAAATACCAGAGCTACTAATTGAAGTGAGTGATTGCATATGCACAGAATGAACAACGTTCTTGGATCTCCATTTCTTGCATTGGCAGTGCAATTTGCTTCCTTATTCAACTGTTTAAAACACCATATTCAATATTGTTCTACTTCGTATTTGAACACATTAACATCATTAAAACTTTAAGATGTAATACATTAGCAAAACTGTCTAAGAACTCTAGAACAAAGAAAGAATTTTGTTTGCTTGTTTCCTTGTTTGTTTTACAAGACAGTGCTTCTCTGTGTAACAGCCCTGGCTATTTTGAAACTCTCTTTCTAGACCAGGCTGGCCTCAAACTCACAGAGATTCACCTGCCTCTGCCTCCAGCATGAACTGCCACCCCTGACCAGAAATTAATGAAAACTTTGATGATTTCATAGCTTCTAATTTTATTCCAAGTAATGATAACCTTAATTAGCATTATAATTAGTATTATAATTACAGAAATGGCCATGTAATATTCTGAAATCACAATATAATCTTTGAAGTTGATTAAGGGACTATGCTTGAGCTAATAGCAGAAGTGTAAATTTGAAAACGAGATCTGTTTATTTATAAAAAATAAGAGATTCAGGAGTATGCAGGTCCCTTCTGTGAAATGTCACTGGAAAGCCCCATCTAAAACAGAATACTGAAGGCTATAGTTATAACCCTTACATGAGTCATCAATAACATGGATGAACTTGGTCACGACTGAGCAAATTTACCACAAGCAGCAAAAGCTAATGGAAAGAAATCAGAAATTCAAAACCAGAAATATTTGAAAACTCACCTACTATAAGACCACAGGATGTAACAAGTATGACTGAGCAATTTATGACGACTTAGGTGTACAAAGACCCAGGCCTCTGTCCTATGTCAATAACCCAGGTCTAAGCACTACACATGCTATTTATGCATTTAAGTTTCATAGTGTACTCTTCGAACACTTTCAATTAATCTACCAATGAGAATTAAAACAATTGTAACACAGAAAAATGAAGGGCAATTACATGCATTAACAAAGAAAGGACCTGTTTGGCACCTTTCCACTTTTACAGAGCCTCTATAGCAATCTGTACCGGTAGAAAACATCCATGCTAAAGGGCGGATATTATTTTCTAGGAAGGACAGAACTATAAAGCATGATGGCTCAAAGCAATATTGTTAGGATGGCTGAGTCTCCACTTACAGCATAAAACAACAACAATACTGTTTCATCTACACAAGTTCCGGCCTTCCATAGGTAAGATGGCATACATGCCTGTGACCCTGGTCACAGGGTCTATTGATCTAATGCATTTACTGCCAACTATAGTGAGCACTTGAAATTCATTAAAACAGGATGACATCAATTCTATTTCAAGGCCAGTCTCTCATGCTAACAGTTAATATTAAACCATGCTGCACTTTCGCTGTAGAGAGGTTAAGACTGAAGTCTCAGGAATGATGGTTTAGTGTCACAATGTCCAACAGACTTTCTTTTAATAAAAACCGTGACATCAAATTCTTAGCTACATTTTGTGATTTCCAAATGATATCAAAGTCCATGATCTTGTAATGTGCATTATTTTATTAAATATTATTCTTATCACAAATAGAAGAAAATTCTGTCTGTTTGGCATGTATAAATATGATGTGTAATATTCCCTTGACTTAGGCTCACTTGATTTAAGGTAGGTGAATTAAAGAGAATTTTTATTAAGCACTAACTGAACTTTGCCCCATACAAAATAAAACCACTCTGCATAGTTACATTTTCATGTATTAGCTCATTTTCTTAGTTTATTTTTATTGATGTTTTGACAATAAGAGTTTTAAGTCTGTGGGATTCTGTCTTATACCTAAACTCAAGGATTAAAAATTATTTCTAATTATAGGATTGAAGGGGGAAGGGTGGGAGGGTGTATGGAGGAAGTGGGAGGAGGGGAGGAAGTGGGAATTTGGATAGGTATTTTTTAAAGTAATAAAATAATAATAGAAAAGTTAAATCTAAAACTAATGTTCACTAACCTTTCCTTTCTGACATCTGCTAAAAGGCCCTCATTTCTAATGGTCTAGCATACATTTACAACATATCATTTGCATATATTTCAAAGCGGTATAACATGTGATTCAAATTTTTTCTTTCTGAAGAAATTTTTGATCTTTTAGAATATTGGAATACTTGGATAATTTAATGAGTTATTTTGGAGGTAGGACCCAAGGCTCCAAAATTAAAATATAGAATCAGTCACTCTTCATATATACCTTGTACATGTAGCATGAAGGACTTCTGTGTGTCTGTGTGTGTGTACAAATGATTTTACCATAAATGATTTCTACATGATATTTTCCCCATGATGACAGATTAAAACATATCTTTCAGGAGTATTTAGTTTATTATAAACAGTTCTAACTTACATCTAATCATGTCACTGGAGCCCATATAAGCCCATTAGACACATATGTGTCTAATTTCTAAACATATAATGGATATAATCAGAATATAAATACCATTCCCAAATTATAGCAAGTGATGGTTCTTGCAGAACATTTTGCTCATTCCACGTTTGGCCATTAGAGTGATTATTATTTGAATCTACAATTTCATTCAAATAGTGAGGGATGATATTGAAATTGGTTGGAATGACTAAAGTAACTCAAAATGTAAATTTCTGAAAATAATTTCTTTATATATAACAGAAAGACAATATTTTTCCAAAGCAAATGCACAAACATTCTCTAGCAGATATTGTAAGGCAAGACAGCTTTGATTTTTTTATCTTGAATCCTAACTGTTAGTATATTAGAAAAGCACAGCCATTTTACAGTTAATTTAATGTAAGATTGAAATGGGTCTTGTAACCTGTATTACTGTAAAAATGTTGTACAAGACTGTTTATTAAAATGAAATAACAAATTTTGTTAATATTTGAGTACTATACAAAAGAAAAAGAATTCCTTTAATAAGAAAATATCCAGTTTTTTATTATAAACATGAATATTTTTAATTGCTCAAGAATATAAAGTGATTGAGTCATTCAGTTTAGAAAGGCTTGAAAAAGAGCAGCTCTGAGCCCCATTCTCTAAAATTTTCCATATGTGAAGTTTATGTTGGTAATGATGTTTTGGAGACTTGCAAATACAGAAAACTTTAGCAAATGATATCCTATTTGATCTAGAAATCAACACACTTACTATGAACAAATTTGGAGATAAGCTTAAAACAAATATGCAAAATGTTATTATGTTCATGCAGTAGTTATAATTACACAGAGTAAGTGCCACTTAGTAGAGTATATACTTAGAATGAAAGAGTATTTTAATAAATGCATTGAAAAATACATATGCTTAATATTTGAATATTAAAATTTACTCACTGGAAAGGAAAATTAGTATAGAGTTTCAGAAATCAAGAATACTAGGTTTAAAAGAGTAGAGATGAAGATTATTACTAAATGAACAAAGAGTTTAGTAAAATAAGCGCTAAATATTCAGCTTCCATGTGTAAAACAGTTGTCGATGTAGACAAAGCAAAAAAGACCCAAAGTACTTTGCAATACACCTGTAACACAGAGAGGTAGGTGATCAGAGAGATAGGTAATCAGCTGTTGGACCAGCTGCCCCTCAAATTTTGTGTTTAGTTGACTCATTCAAGTATAGATATCGACATTGGTTTCAGTTGCTTGTAGATCTTAGAGAACTTTCTGGCAGAAGCAAAGGTAATGGTCATGAGAGTCATAGAGGAAAAGGTGTGCTGACTGCAGCAACACCCACACTGGTTGCCACGAGTTTTTCCAGTAAAGCAGACATTCAATATCCGTTCACTGTGATCAGGCTTTCTCTTCGCTTTAGGAAATACAACACAGAGAAACAGATGTTGTGCCAGCTGTCTTCCAGGAAATGAAGAGATCTTTCACATTGCTACTCCCACCTCCATGGGAAAAAAAATGGTAGTCTTCTGGACAAAGAGAATCATACAGAAGACACCAAGGATACCCCAGGAATGCCAGCAAATCCACCAGAGGGAGCCTTCAGAAAATCCCTCACTAAGTTTGAGTGTTTGAGGCTAATCCACAAGACCAGGAGAACTAGAAAAAATGCTCCTCTAGGTCCAAGTCTCTTGCCAACCCTAAGATGGCTCCCTTAATTAAGAAATGTGCTTCCTCCCTACAAGAAATGGGCACAGGAGATCGCTTTCTATGTATAACCCCAGCAGCACAGACATTAAGGGCAGCATTGAAAAAATGGGACCTACTAAAACTGAGAAGCTTCTGTAAAGCAAAAGACACTGTCACTAAGACAAAAAGGCAACCTACTGACTGGGAGAAGATCTTCACCAACCCTGCCACAGACAAAGGCCTGATCTCCAAAATTTATAGAGAACTCAAGAAACTAGACTTCAAAATGCTAATTAACCCAATTAAAAAATGGGGCACTGAACTGAACAGAGAATTCTCAGCAGAAGTTCAAATGGCCAAAAGACACTTAAGGTCATGCTCAACCTCCTTAGCGATTAGGGAGATGCAAATCAAAACAACTTTGAGATATCATCTTACACCTGTCAGAATGGCTAAAATCAAAAACACCAATGATAGCCTTTGCTGGAGAGGTTGTGGAGAAAGGGGTACCCTCATCCATTGCTGGTGGGAATGCAATCTTGTGCAACCACTTTGGAAATCAGTGTTTCGGTTTCTCAGGAAATTCGAGATCAACCTACCCCTGGACCCAGCAATACCACTCTTGGGAATATACCCAAGAGATGCCCTATCACATGACAAAAGCATTTGTTCAACTATGTTCATAGCAGTATTATTTGTAATAGCCAGAACCTGGAAACAACCTAGATGCCCTTCAATGGAAGAATGGATGAAGAAAGTGTGGAATATATACACATTAGAGTACTACGCTGCGGTAAAAAACAATGACTTCTCGAATTTTGCATGCAAATGGATGGAAATAGAAAACACTATCCTGAGTGAGGTAACCCAGACCCAAAAAGATGAACATGGGATGTACTCACTCATAATTGGTTTCTAACCATAAATAATGGTCACGGAGTATATAATTGGTGAACCTAAAGAAGCTAAATTAGAAGGTGAACCCAAGGAAAAACATATAATTATCCTCTTGGCTATGGGATGTAGACAAAATTGCCTGGGAGAAATTTTGGGATCTTGGGGGTGGGGTGGGATGGGAGTATCGGGGGATGGGGAGAGAAAAGTGAGAAGGGGAGGATGAGGGAAACTTGGGGAAACAAGAGGATTGGGATAAAGGAAGGTTGGATAGGGGAGCACGGAAGCACAATTCTTAGTTAAGGGAGTCACCTTAGGGCTGGCAAGAGACTTGAACCTAGAGTGGCTCCCAGGAGCCCAAGGCGAGGTCCCCAGTTAGTTCCTTGGGCAGCTGAGGATAGGGAACCTGAAATGACTCTATCCTATACCAATGCTGACGAATATCTTGCATATCACCATAGAACCTTCATCTGTTGATGGATGGAGATAGTCACAGAGACCCACACTGGAGCACCGGACTGAGCTCCCAAGTTCCCAATGAGGAGCGGAAGGAGGGAGAACATGAGCAAGGAAGTCAGGACCACGAGGGGTGCACCCAACCACTGAGACAGTGTGGCTGATCTATTGGGAGCTCACCAAGGCCAGCTGGACTGTGACGGAAGAAGCACGGGATAGAACAGGACTCCCTGAACATAACGAACAATGGGGGCTGATGAGAGGCCAAAGACAATGGCCCTGGGTTTTGATCCTACTTCAAGTTCGGGCTTTGTGGGAGCCTAGCCAGTTTGGATGTTCACCTTCCTAGACATGGACGGAGGGGGGAGGACCTTGGACTTTCCACAGGGCAGGGAACCCTGACTGCTCTTTGGACTGGAGGGGGAGGGGGAGGGGGAGAGGAGTGGGGGGAGGGAGAGAGGGGTGGGAGGAGGGGGAGGGAGGTGGGAGGCTGGGAGGAGGCGGAAACTTTTTCTTTTTCTCAATAAAAAAAAAATTGAAAAAAAAAAGAAAAGAAATGTGCTTCCCTGCTCCCCTATCCTGCCTTTTTTTATCCCAATCATCCTGTTTCCCCAAGTTCCCCCATCCTCCCCTTCTCCCTTTTCTCTCCCCATCTCCCCTTACCCCCCTCCCACCCCATCCCCAAGATCCCAATTTTTTGCCCGGCATTTTTGTCTACTTCCCATAACCAGGAGGTTAGCTATATGTGATGTGGGAGTGTCATATATCAATCTGTTGATTTCATTGGTTAAG
>JABTXL010002720.1:2084418-2195123 GCA_025134845.1 Neodon shergylaensis
CGGCTGGGGTGTTTGGGGACGCAGCCCCGGCCGCCCCTATTTCAACATATATGTTTTTCTTTGGGTTCACCTTCTTATTTAGCTTCTTTAGGATATCAAATTGTAGACTCAATGACCTTTATTTATGGCTAGAAACCAATTATGAGTGAGTACATCCCATGTTCATCTTTTTGGGTCTGGGTTACCTCACTCAGGATAGTGTTTTCTATTTCCATCCATTTACATGCAAAATTCGAGAAGGCATTGTTTTTTACCGCTGAGTAGTACTCTAATGTGTATATATTCCACACTTTCTTCATCCATTCTTCCTAGTTCCTGGGGCAGCAGAGGATAGGGAACCTAAAATGACCCTCCCCTATAGCCATACTGATGAATATCTTGCATATCACCATAGAACCTTCATCAGGTGATGGATGGAGATAAGAGACAGAGACCCACACTGGAGCACCGGATTGAGCTCCCAATATCCCAATGAGGAGCAGAAGGAGGGAGAACATGAGCAAAGAAGTCAAGACCACAAGGAGTGCACCCACCCACGGAGACAGTGGGGCTGATCTATTGGGGGCTCACCAAGGCCAGCTGGACTGTGACTGAAAAAGCATGGGATAAAACCGGACTCTCTGAACATGGCGGACAATGAGGGGTGATGAGAAGCCAAGGACAATGGCATGGGGTTTTGTTCCTACTTCATGTTCTGGCCTTGTGGGAGCCTAGCCAGTTTGGATGTTCACCTTCCTAGACCTGGATGGAGGGGGGAGGATTTTGGAATTTCCACAGGGCAGGGAACCCTGACTGCTCTTCAGGCTGGAGAGGGAGGGGGAGAGGAGTGGCGGGAGGGGGAAAGGAGTAGGGGGAGGGGGGAGGAATGGGAGGAGAGGGAGGGAAATGGGAGGCTGGGAGGAGGCGAAAAAAAAAAGAATTTATTAGGGGAAAAAAATGCTCAACTAAAGAAGCCCCAGGCCAGCAAAAATGCTGCTGCTAAAAAATAAATAAATAAATAAATAAATAAATAAATAAATAAATAAATAAATAAACCAGGTGGCACACCACTGACCTCCAAAGAAATCCCATTGTCTTCTGGAATTAATACTGTCTTATTTAATCACATTGACAGCATTTATGTACCATCTGTCTGCAGCCGCTTTGCCTCTACAGTAGTAGTGTTCAACTCCTGTAACAAAGATTTCATGGCCTAGAAACCGAAATGATTTGCTCCTCAATCCTTTTTGGTAAATCCTCCCAGTTACTGAAATAACTGCTGTTTGTGCTGTTAGGTTTGGGGCTGACTTGTTGCACATTGCGTCATCGATCAGACTGTGAAAGTTAAGGAACTCAGTGATCCTGTATGCTAGTATAGAACATATATTAATAATTTTATACTGATAGACTCCTGAAGGTGGGTTAAGGTTTGACATTAATTTTAAAAAAATAAAAAGAAGAATGAAGATAAAGTTAAATCTTTGTCGAGCCCTCCAGCATTTGAACTCAGGTTGTACTTGTCAGGAAATATGAGGAATCTATAAACTTGCTTCAATATTTTCTTCAGACTGAAAATAGGCTTAGATTTGAGCATTTTTAAACAAAACAACTTTAATATTGATACATAATAAAAATAAGAAAACATAAGACACTTTAAATTATCTCATCCACAGAAACATTTGAAATCAATTGTGCATATAAATATACACATATATTCTAAGGCAAGAAAGTATATATAATCTAAAACAAGATTCACATCCACCCTGCATGTTAAAGTATTTTCTGCTCAATTGTATAAGCTAATAGAAAGGTAGTAAGCAAAGAGAGATGGCTAAAATTTCATTTAATCCAGTTTTTGACTGTTATGAAAGTTAGCTATTATTCTCAGAATTTGACCCAGTTCACTTCTAGAAGAATCCAGTCTTAATTAAATTGTGTTCTATTTTTAAAGATGTACACAATTTGAAAAGAGGGAAAGAACTCAGCTACACTTCTCTTCAGAGGCTAAAATAGAAAATTGTTCAAGTTATAAACAATCAGTAGGTTTCACTGAAAGAAATGGAAATATGCTCCCCTATTTATAACCCATTACAAGTTCAATTTTTTTAATAAAATAAGATTCATATTAAAAGTCTGTTAGCCTTTGCATGGTGTGCACATCTTTTTTTTTTTAATTTAAGTTTCTTTCTTTATACTTATAATATGATGTAGCTTCATAAATATTAAAATTGAAAAATAAATTTTATAAGTAAAATAGTCTTAGATGTTACCATATCTAGGCATGAGAGAAAGTGTGATTACACAATCCAATATCAGAATGCGTATGTAAGGTATGCATGCATTTGTGTGTATGTGTCTGCAACTATACTGGTCCTACTTTAGACATGGTGGTAACATAATCATTTTATTAGGTATTGATAAAGCATAACATTAATATATTTATAGTGCATTATCATTAATTATTAATAATTCCATTCACAAAGCCCAGTTTAGAAAATAAACTATGTAATTATTAGTGCTGACATGCTAACCAAGATTGTTTTGAAGTATTTTCACTAACAAATTCATATTTTACTTCAACAGAGACTATATACACAAAAAGTAAGAACATTTTTAATTCAATAGAAAAAATATTCTTCAGCAAAAAACTAAATAAACAAAAAGTCCATATAATTGAGTTGATGTACTATCATACTATTTTAAAACTTGGAAGTTGTCATTAATTATATTTGGTCAAGGCAAATTGGTATTCTTAAATGTGTTTAAATGTTACCTTTGCTATTTATATAGGGTTTTATTAAACTTTGTGCATGATATTTAATGCAGGCAGCCTCTGAGCTCATAAGCTGCTCTCCCTGTCTTTCCTCCATTGTCCATCCCTACCATGTGTATTCATGGACCCAAGGACCAATTTCTAATGAACAAATGAAGCAAAAGTGACAAATTATGAATGGTGACTTCCAAGAGTAGGCCATAAAGAGTGTGGTTCTGCCTTGGGTAGCTTTTCTCTCTATTAACATAGTGCCTCTGAGTACTATTCAGTTATGCAGAACGTTCTCCAAGGGGTGTAAAGGAGGATATTATCGGTCTTGTGATAAACTGGGAAAGCATTAGCACATTCCATTCAGTTTTCTTAACAGAAGCCAAAGAAATGAAACACTTCCCTCATGGTAATACTGATTTGGAATGTTGTGGGGATAAACAGTGGATTTCTAATTGGCTTTGAGATCCACTCTACAGAATAGGATTCATTTTTGGTACTGTTAACAGAATAAGGACCCTAAATGAGTGTGCAGATAAAAGGAACTAGAGACTAAATCTACTACTACTACTATTTTGTTTGATGGATATTGTCCCAAATTTCTCTCTCTCCATATACATATATAAATATATTTGCATGTGTATATGTATGTATATTTGTGTATGTACACACAGAGCACACACATACATACATATATATGTATATATATGTATACACACACATATATATATATATTCACAGATTAGTACCACTTTTATCCCTCAACAGAGAAGTTTCTTTTTGCTGTGGGTGGTGGTTAATGCATAAATTCACAACTTGTAAAAAGGTAGACAGCAAGAACTCTACAGATTTGGACATCCTAAATGAATCTTCTATAATAAGCTCTCTTCTCTTACGGTTAGGGGAACATTACAAAATGGGAGCAGAAATACTTGAAGAGCCACAGCCATGAAGGACTGCTGTAAGTGTTTTTTTTTTTTTTTTTTTTTTTTTTTTTTTTTTTTTTTAGGGGTATAGTCATGAACTCTCAAGGCCTGTGTTGTGAATAAGATCAAAACAGTCAGAACTCCAGTGTATATGGAGGAAGGGTGCACAGCTGAGAAACGATTGGCATTTAATGCTGCTATGGAGAGGGAGTCAGGTCTCTTTAGAAATTTGGTTCTTAGTAAATTTTCCAAGCTCCAGTGGATGGCCCCTTGTCCATGCCCATATGGGCAGCACTAAGGGAGATCATTTTAAGAATCTATTTATAAAAGGCTTGGATTTGACAGGGAGGCTTGTGTGGAGGGAACTCAAGGAGGATTTGGAAGGGAGTGGGGAGTAATTATGACTTAATTACAACACATGCATGGATCAAATTACCAAAAGTGTTTAAATAGTTAAACGTGCACTGCCGTTGCTGGTTGGGGTTGAAGATGATAAAGAAAATTCCAAATGTGAGACACATTTGGAGGCCAGAAGTCTGCTAGGTGAACCTGATGGAGAAACCTGTAAGTGCTGGATAACCTTAATAGAAAAAAAACTTGGTATACAGAATCAAGTGCCGCTTTTAAACAGTGAAACAAAGAGGTAGAGAAAGCCTCAAGATGATGACTTATTTCCCGTTCATTTTATCCAAAATTTTGAACAAGATAATTGATACTGCATATCCAATTTGAAATAGAAGAGAGCTTTAAGGTTTCATGTCTTAAGATAAAAGTTAAGAGTCCATAAAATAATGACAAGTTTCATTATTATTGAAAAAATAATACAAGGGCTTCATCTTTATCTTTCATAGCCTTCAAGATACTGCTGCGAATTGTTAGAAATTTGGTGGCTTCTATAAATGTGCCTGAGGAAGAGATGATGTTAGCTAGAGTATCAGTCAGGTACTAAGAGAAACACCAAGGGTACATTCTATTGTACAATTCTGTCTTAGCTAATAGGCTTGATCTATTGAATGGGTATACAACTAAAAAAGTGATAGTGGCTACTTTTAGTTAATCATGAAAAGAACCTAAAGTCTTTCAGAAATATCCTGGCTATTGCTCATTCAGATCTTAGTTATTTTGGAGAAGCCAGGTGCCATGTCATGAGACCACCAGAAGAGGCTAGTGTGAAGAGTGGGAGGCCTGTCAGGAAACACAGCAATGAATGATAAGCATCTGTGCCGTAGTTAAGTCTTCAGAAGAGGGTGCAGCCCCAGTAGACAGCTGCCCTGTAACCTCATGGCCCAGCAAGGGAAATGCAGTGTCCTGAATGTTGTCCTCCCAACCCAAGCTTGTCTACCTAGTGAAGACCCACAGGCTGGACACACACCTTCACTAGGATTCTTCACCAGCCTTCGCTTCTTTGGCTGAGCTTGCTCTGTTATATGGGAACTGCTCTACCTTTTCTGGCTTTCATGAGTCCTTCTTTGTCCTGTATGAGCAAAGATACTTTTCCTTAAAGTACACCCCAGTAATCTGTGCTTAAGATTTTGCAAGTAAGACTCTAAGATTCTTCACTGCAGTCTGAAAAGAGTGTGTATGATATTTCTCTATCTGCTGCAAATATGTCTTATTACCATTGGTTAGTAAAGAGACCGATTTGGCCAATTTCCGAGTAGAATACAGCTAGGCAGGAAATCCAAGCAGAGAGATGGGGGAAAAGAAGGCAGAGAGAGAGAGAGATACCAGAAGCCACCTTAGAAGCAAGTTGTGAGGTAACACCGTGAACTCGTGGCAACACATAAATTAATAGAAATGGCTTAATTTAAGATGTAATAAGCCTGAGCAATCGGTCAGTTTGTAATTAATATTAAGCCTCAGAGTGGATAATCAGGAGCTGGTGTATGGGAAGGAAACTGTCAGTTACATGTGTGCTCTGCTCTGGCTTCTACATTTGGATAAAATTCTGGCCACAAAGGACTTAGATATGTTCAGATTTCTCTTTTCTACACTCTTTCTGTATTAGTCCATTACTGATCAATGCTGTGCCCTGATGAGTTCAGTCCTTGGTGATTCCCAAATCCTGTCTTTTCAAGACAGGTATCATTCTGTAATTCGCTATCACACATATGTGCAATCTCATGTTGGTTACTTAGTCAACATGTCAAGAGACCTTGTGGCTATGAAATTCAGATAGAAAAAACCCATATTCCTAATCCACAAAAAATGAGGTAATTAATTAACATTGTTTTCAATCACTATGTGTTAGTATAGTTAGTGGTATTTTATTCCCTCTAATTTTAAAATTAAAAAATGTTTAATAATAAAGAGAAATAGTGACAGATACTAGTGACAGGTAATAGCAGTGCCAGCTGTGAGTGAATTGTGATTTATTCAATACAACCATTAATTTACTTTCTTAGTGTTAAATCTATCTTTAAAAAAATCATTGTTAAAATACTCTTTCAGCAATGTTGGACTGAGTGTTTTGACTCAACTGAGTAGTCAGAGAGAATTGATAATTTATAGTCTCCTTGCTGGCACTAAATAACAGAGTATACCAGAATTTTCGTATTTCCAGTTGTGAATGTAATAAAATATGTTTAATATAGTTCAAACTCTGTGAACATTTAGAAGGCATAAATATTGGTCTGTTCTTGTCACTGAATTGATAATTACAGTTCATGTAAGTACGTCATAATTTATGCCAGAGAATTGGATGTAAGTATTCTTGTACTAATAGAAAAAGTGTATGGGAAAAGAATTGCAACTGAATATTGGCTTCGTGTAAATATTTTAAAATATTTCATCTGGGTATCTTCCTGCTGTTGCAAGAATGAGAACATTCTTTCAGTGACAGTAACTGGAATGTAATCTAGTTATTAGCCAAATTGTACATGTATTACCTGATTGATATTCATGCCAATTTGGCAGATAATTTACAGTAACTCTACATTTCTCATTGACATTGCAGTCATAGATTATGGCTAAGGAGGTCTCATCATTGTTGAAATTCAGTATACAAGCAGTAAATCATTAAATATTTAAGAACTGTATTAGATTTCAATTAAAAATATCATGAATGATATGGAAAGTTGAACAATTGCGAAGCAACAAGATGTTGAACACAAATAAGTATAATTTTAACTTTCATTAGCTTACAAAATACCACATCCTCCTAAATTAATACAGATTTTGCTATGATATATGTATATATCATATATAATTCAATATGCATATATGCACATATATGTGTCTCTATATACATATATGCATATGTGTGTACTTATTGTTTACAAATGGTTATCTTAATATTTGCATGTTGTTTGGTTTGAGTGAGAAAGGTCCCGTAGGCTCATATTATTGAATAATTGGTCCCTAATTGGTGAAACTGTTTGGGAAGGATTAAGAGGTATGGCCTTATTGGAGAATATGTGTTACTAAAGATAGGCTTTAAGGTTTCAAATGAGTCCTGATAGACTAGTGCTCTCTCTTTGCCTTCTACTTATAGACCAGGGTATGAACTTCAGTTTCTATAGACAAATATGCATGCTGCTTGCTCCCACGGAGTCACAGCATGATGTTATTGAAACTGGAAGCCCAATTAATTGTTTATGTATGTTATCTTGCTCATGGTATTATATCACATCAATGGAAGAGTAAATAAGACATATATGTATATAGATACAAATTCTTACTGACATAACTCTACACTATGAAAATATATTTATCACTTTTAAAACAGGACACATATTCTGTATACCTGTAGAAAAGTTATATAGATGAATAAATGAAATTTTAAATATATTTATGGCCTTTGTTATTTTCAGTAGTTTTTACAGTTCTCTGATACCAAATTTTTGTAGTGCAGATTGGGTTTAAGTTCTTCACGCCCTCTCTAAACCTCCTAAGTTCTTAGGTGAAAGTCTGAGTTGCCACACAGAACTCTTACTAGTGTTTTGTTTACACGTCTAACAAAACAATTGCTGATAGTAGAAATGACTTTTAAATATTGAATATTGATTGGTATTCAGAGGTACTGAGGACCTTACCAGTGTACTAGAACCACTTATATCACTGGGTTTTACTCACCATTTTCCAACTGTGATAATCCATGTTATCTTCTGTATTCGGGTCTAGAAACGTCATAGATGACTTGACCTTTAAGTGCTTTTGATTTTCTTACAACTTGATTTGCCTTTATACGTATGCTGCCATCACTATCCACAATATCCGATTAGGAATCAGTTTTTATCTTCCCTCATTTTACCTCTGGGAAATAAGAGGTTTAATAAGAAATCAAGAATCACAAGTTAATGACTAGCTCTTCAGATATAACTATTCAAATTATTCCCCAGTTCAGGATTTCATATACCACAGAAGTTTGTCCTAGGTCTTTTTTGACTTCAGACATCCTTTATTTATACGGCTTCTCATATAAGGTCACAGAAATATGAACACCACCATATCTAAATCCATTAATGCATCACTGGCCCCTTATGTCACAGAAGAATAAAGGAAAAAATGGAGTCATGAGCAAAATGAATAGTTCAAATGATTGATAAAAGTCATACTCAACTCAAACATAAGCGGGACACATATGTTTAAAAGCTTTAGAATAAAACAGCTCTGAATTCTAAGAATATAGCTGTCAGCTGTCCTTAAGACATCTCCAAATTGTTTGTTCACAGTATCTTTTGGAACGTAAGTCATTTCTATCCACAACGGACACGGTTTCACACCAGGGCACCTTGGATCTCGAATGGTAACTCAATTTTTTTTACAGTGGTAATATGCTTCCATTAAGCTCAGGTTGCTTGCAATTATCTATGTAGCAAGGGCAAAGGCCCCAAAATCAATGCACAAGGAACTTCCTTTTAAGCCTATAATCAATAGTTGCCAATGATGAATCAACATCTATTATTAACAGTGTATGTGGTTTGGGTTGTTTTACTTATGTCTGCTTTTAAGGCACTTGTAATGGATTGCCCTGTCAAGCACATCCATTAAACTTGAGTTTACTCTCCTGGAAGCACAGAGGACAGAAATGTTGACAGAAGATGTTTACTAATTCCTGGTTAGCTCTTCTGGATGCAAAAACTACTCAGAAAAACTGAAATATCTAGCTTATGTAGTATTTCTGCTGTCCTGTCTGTAAAATGCAGAGGTATCAACATTATTGCTATCTAGAGAATTTTATTAATCTTGATTCTGGTCAGCACTTGAGAAAGACTCATTTCTGGCTAGTCTTTCTTTATATTTTTCAAAGCAATGAACATTCTGAGTTTCACATAAGCTCTTTGTGAAGATTTTCTGTTTATTCTTTCTGCCATGGGAACTGATTTGGACACTTAGAGTAGATTTATTACTTTCAGAATATTAAAAGAACTTTAAGTTTATTTGAGTTGTGTAAAGAAATTAATTTGTGACTGCTGTTTAAGGCTTCATTTTACTTTTAATTGTGTGTATATGTCTTGTCTGAGTGTGTATACATGTGTGCAGAGGTGAGAAGAGGACGTAGGAACGTCTTGTTACGGGTGTTGGAGTACAGCCGGACTCGAACGCTAAGAACTCAATCTGCTTCCTCTACAAGAGCATCAAGCGCTCCTTAATTTCTCAGCCATTCATCCAGACTCTGGAATTTCTTAGTGACACAGATATCACTAGAGTATTGACATATCATGATGCTGTTAAAACATCTCAAAGGACTAAATAGGGATTTGCTGCGAATTTGAGTTTCTTATAAACAGTTAAGCATCTAGATAGTTTTACTGTTATTAAGTCTCTAAAGGAAAGTGCTGGTTCATCTGAAAATATTTAAGCAAAATTTTCCCAGCCCCAAACAGCTTCGATGTCAAGTTTGTCTCACCTCAAAGGTCTGTGTAATTAAAGTTTAACTTCTGGGATAGATCCAGCTCAATATTTTTTCAGGTTTCATCAAATCTATCACAAACAGATATCTGGAAAGGAAACATAGTTTATAAAATGAAAAAAAAATTGATGTGAGGTTTTTGTCTGTAGGATTTGCCCACTTAAATATCTGTGAAATAAGGAATGAAACCCAATTAAGATAAAAAAATCAGTTCACTTATCCAGGATAAAACCTCTTAGATGCCCCTGTCTCCTTCTTGGCCTTTACATACAATGCCATTGAGCTCCCAACATTACTAAAATGAAACCCAATATCCTGATAAAATCACCTTGAAACTCTGTTTTCAAAGTCTGTTACACAGCATTTCGTTTGAAGTATCTCCGAGATTAGAGATCTGCAATGTTTGTTTCCTGAAAGAGGAGCTGAAAGTGTTCCCATTTGGGGACGCAGGGCATTTAACAAGGTGACTGTGCTCAGAGGAGTCCAAGTGTTATCTGAGCTTGGCTCTGTGGTCAGGTGTCTTTTGACATTCTCTGCGGTAGTGCTAACAGCATTTGCAACAGGCTACTTTAGCAGAATCAAGCACAACCAGATTCCCTTCTAGGTCATTTCTCAGATTTAAAATCATTTCAAATCATCCTTTAAGTGGATAAACCATTGAGGACTCTAAGTTAAATGAGACTGAAAATTTATAATTTTAAACCATGGATTTTTAAGATTATGCTCAGTTTGTATGAGAAGCACATGATGCCCCAGCATCCTTTATGCCAAGTGCTTAGATTATGAAGAGACAGTGATAGTGCATCCTAACCTGCTATGCTTTCCCAGAATTAATTCAACAACTTGAAATGCTGCGCCAGGAAAGGAATTATAAAACAAACTTCAAATTTGGAATAAAATATCATTTGTTATAAAGATGGAAAATCTAAGTGAAAATTTTATAATCTCTATATAACTATTCTCAGTCATGTATTTAAACTTTTGAAACTATGCACATAATAGGAAATAAGCAGAATTTGTTAATCTTTCTACAAATACACTTCAATGAGTGATATTCTTCTGTGCTCAGAAATCGGTGCCTGGTCCAGTTGTCACCAGAAAGGAGTCACCCAGCAACTCATGGCAGCAAAGATGAAAGCAGATGCAGAGGTCCACAGCCAAACACTAGGCAGAGTCGGGGGAACCCAGCACAAGAGGGACAAGAACTGCAGGAGCCAGACGGATGGAGGATACCAGGAGAACATGGCCACCGATTCGACTAAGTAGGGCTGGTAGAGCTCGTGGGGCTCATAGGAGGCACAGAGACTGAAGCAACAATCGTGGAACTGTAAGGATCTGAATTACGTCCTCTGCATGTGCCTTATGGTGTGAAGTTTGGTGTTCTTGTGGGATTCCCTAAGAGAGGGAGTAGGGATTGTTTCAGACCCTTTCACTGCACTTGGGACACTGTTCCGCCCACTTGGCATCCCACCATAGGGAATGAGCTCCAAAATGCTAGCTCATACACCAGGGATAGATCCTTGTCCCGCTGCCAGGGGCCCCTCAAACAGACCAAGCTACACAACTGTTGCCCACATGTAGAAAGCCTAGTTTGGTCCCTTGTAAATGTGGTACATTTACACATTGTGGTAGTCCTCAGATGTAAATACGTATTAAGTTACAGAATTGACCCTATCACAAACAATTCTCTTGAGATTGGGGGAAGTAAACAAGTAAGTTTCTGTATTTATCGTGATCCTCAAGTAAATGGTAGTTTTGGTTTTCTTAAAAATGGTAAACCATAATGGAAGCATTAAGTCTTTTGGCAATGAATTATTTAAGACTTTCTTCTCTGATTCTATCTAGATTTTTTTCCTTCATACTAAATGATGTTTCTCTGGATGCAAAATTAGAGGTGAGCGATAATTTTCCTTCGGACTTTACAATCTGGTATACCAGCTCCTCTTCATTTTGATGCTCTCTGATGAGGCAGCTCAGGCACCTTGGAATAAATGAATGACATTGTTGTTGGTCCATGGATTGTACTCCTTACATAGGGTACAGCTTGAAACCAGTGCTTCCAACACACCGTCTTTGTCCTACATTCCAGAAAGTTTATTATGAAATGATCTCTTTTTGAACATCGCTCTCTCTTCTATTTGTTTATTGTCTTGAGATCTTAGAATTATATTTGCAGTCAAATCATATATATTTTCATGTCATTGTTTATTCAGGTATATTTTTACTCCTAACTTTTACTCATCTAGTTTTCTAAGGAATTCAATGTCAAAAATGTAAAATACATAGTTATAGTCAATATGACCTTAAGGCTCCACATCTATCTTCTGTAATTTACATTCTTATTGTTATTTAACGTTTATACTTTTGATTTCTTTCCTTCATTGTGTTGGTTCTTCATTCTGGATTTCTCATATTGCTGTTAAAAAACTGCCACATTATTATCTCTAAAATTGAAGGGAATTTTTTAATTTTAAAAGTCTAACCTGGAGACCGAAAGAAGGTAGCCTGGACTAGGTGAATTCTGTGCCAACCTGGACAACAAAATGACAATGTATCTCTAGACAACATCTACCAATAATCAATTCAATATTCTCTGTTTCTACTTCTTAGCTGAGACTTTGTTTCTGACATGTTGTAATTGCTTTTGTTTAAAAAGTGTTATGATCAGTGCTATATTAGCGAGAAAGTCAGTCCCAACATCTCTCTTTTTCATGGTTGTCACTTGACATTTTTTATTGCCATTCAACCTGAAATTTCCTGGTACATTGTAAGCTATGTAACTTTATGTGAGATATGGGCATTTTTGGTGGCATATTGATGTTAACCCTTATTTCCTTAGTTTTGTTACTTGGAAAGTGATGAGACAAAGAAGAATGCAGGCCACACTGTAATACTGCAATGTGGAGGCTAGCCCACTGATGATATACAATGTTGTATGGTGGAGGCTGGCTCATTGTTGATATACAATGCTGCATGGTGGAGGCTAGCCTATTGCTGATATACAATATTACATGGTGGAGGCTGGCTTCTGCTGATATAAAAATAAAATAGACATGTAGCTTTAATGTTTGGAGAGTTGGCATCCCAATATTCTACTAGGTTTCCACTGATGAATTAGTGACTGTGCATTCTTAAAACAAGAAAATGTCATTCTAAAATATTGTTAAACTCGGAGGGGTGGTGAATACCATAGGCTTGGTACTTGGGAAACTGAGTCAGGAGAATTACAGCAAATGAGAGGTCAGCCTGGTACCATAGTTACAACATGTCTCATAAATCATATGATCACAGGTAGCTGTGGATAACTTAAATAGTAGAGTACATTTCTAAAAATCCTAAATCCCCGTGTTTTATTTCCAGCACCAACAAAACATGAGAAAATAAAGAGACTCCTACATTGGTGATAAGATAAAGTGTTACTATTGCTTTTCTTCAGTTTGTTAAAAGTCTCATGACACAGATGTTCTATTCTGAAGAGTTTCCACTTGGAAGATAAAAGTATTTGTTTTCAGAGTGGCTTATGAATGAATGTGGATGCTTGCAGCTGTTCCACTGAAACTATTCAACACATATAGCAAAGCAGGTAAAAAGATAAACTAATAGAGGTTTATACATGAAACATAAATATTGACCCTAACAAGACAGAAGAGGACGTGACAGTTAGAGATAATACATGAACAAATAAAACATGTTTTGAAATCAGATAATAACACAAAATGAGAATGCCAGACAGAAGAGTGCACTCACATCATGACTCCATTAAATAATACCATAAAAAATGCAACTAATGTACAATGACAGGAAATAAATAACTGGCTTCTAATGGAGGCTGGGGATGCAATAAAAATTAACAGGAGGTATGTAACTGAACTTGTAGCACTTGATGCCTTTTATTTAAAAGACATGATTTCTAGAAGAGAAAATACATGAAATAAGTACAGAGGAAATAATAGAGTGTTCTTCTGTTTAAATAAACTGTTCTAGATTTTTCCACAATGCTTATGGCACAAATTAAGTTTTGTTAAGGAAACATTCATCTATAAAAACTTGTTTGGATATACAAACAATGTAATAGCCATTCACATGCTTATATTATGTTTTTATATATTGTGATAAAAATCAGAGAGTTTCTGCACTGTTGAGCTGTGTCACACCTTGTAGAGTGTAGTTATTCAGACAGTTTGCTTCCAGCCATGACTTAAGGGACAAGGGAACATGCTTTGTACTCGCAGACACCAGACGCGTGGCTAATCAGTAAGGGGGTTCCACATCTGAACCTGCTCGGCTGTGGCTTATCATCCTGCTAGATCTGAGCCCATATAACAGTGTGTGAACCTCCCTGAAGTTCAGTGAAGTGCTGCCCAGTGGCCATTAATTTTCATTATCCCTGATTAAATAGGTCCATCGGGAAGTATATTAAAATTATCAGCTAAATTGAGTTCTTGGGAATTCCTGTAAAAATTTTCTCATGCTTTCTATCTTTCTGTGTTGTATGGACTAATTGAAGCGTGGTCCCTTCGGTTGGCTTCTGAGGGAGTGATGTCTTGGTTCCATTTTGTTTGCTTTTCTATTGTTCTTGCATGGACCAAAATCAGAGTGACAGTTGTAGGTGCTGACCATGAAAGAGTGATGGATACTGTGTGGCAGATTTTTGTCAAAGTGAAAGGCTTTCCAAGCAACACAAGCCTTTTTCATCCTCAGCTGTGACACTCTGCATCTCACAGCTAGTCTTAGAAAGGGGGACACTATCAGATATGCTACAGATATTCCAACAATATATCAGTTTCACACTTACAATGTTTAATAACCTTTAAAATTCTCTGCAATTAA
This sequence comes from Neodon shergylaensis, assembly GCA_025134845.1. Classification (NCBI taxonomy): domain Eukaryota; kingdom Metazoa; phylum Chordata; class Mammalia; order Rodentia; family Cricetidae; genus Neodon; species Neodon shergylaensis. Next base: position 2,098,769 of record JABTXL010002720.1, read on the forward strand.
CAAATGTATGAAATAGAAAGCAAGATGAGTTTTAAGATGCTTTTTGCTTGACTCAACATCCGTAAATGTTAATCTAATAGTCTAAAATTAAGCAGCTATATTATGACAGTAGAGAATTTAAATGATTACATATATAATCATTGCTGCTTCTTGTAAGGATTAATAATCAGATTCAAAGCAAACAAAATGTGGGAAAAAGTCACTGTATAGAGTGTGCACTTACAAGAGTCTACACACACACACCCACAAACACACAGAGACATGTATTCTTTTTCTTCATGAAAGTAAAGAAGGCTATATATAGTGTGCTTGAATCCCTTGCTAGTGAAGAAACTGAGTAGCCTAGGCAAGATAATGAACCACTATATCTACAAAAAATAGTTTAAAAGGAAATTTAAAACTGCAGGGTACCCTGATTGCTCTTTGGGCTGACGAGGGAGGGAGACTTAACTCGGGGAGGGGGAGGGAAATGGGAGGCAGTGGTAGGGAAGAGACAGAAATCTTTAATAAATAAATAAATAAATAAATAAAATTTTTAAATGAAGTACAGAATGGAGATTCTGATTCTTGTTTGTCACTGAATATTCGTCAAATTCTTTTTCAAATATAGTTAGCAAATAAGTATAAATTTTGTTCATGGCATCAATTCCTCATGGATTGATTTTCTAATTACTACATTTAAGATAAAAAAATGCCAGTGCATTGTTCACTGGGACCACTACATCATGTACAGTGACCCTCGCCTATATGTATAACCTGTGGAGTTTGGGGTACATATGTCTTTGACTTCTTTAGGTACATATTACTACAGCTTCCAGAACTACTGTGCTTTTGATTCTTTTTATAACCCATCTGTTATTAGTTACGTATTATCTCTATCTTCTGTATTCCAGGTTGCTAATTATACGTTAGTTCCTACACTCTATACTTCCTCTTCTGTGCTACTCTTGTTCAGCATTCACTTTTGTACATTTTTTTCATCACTAAAGAATTTAGTCTTTTGGAGGTGAAGATGTTGTTGACACTATTAGACTACTCAAAATGTTATGATCTTACTATTATTATATTTGCTCTCTTATTTCATTTTTAAAGCTTGTTACTGATTTAAATGCATGCATTTCATTTGGTACTGACAGTGTTCTCTTAATCTTGCTAAATTCATTTCATAGTTACCATCATTAACACTTTTATTCATCCAGATAACAACATAAACAAACCTTCTGTCAAAGAAAGTTTTATTTTCCGTTCTTCATAATTGTGTTGGTTTTGGTTAAATTTAGTCCCATTTCAAGATCCACAATGAAGAAAGAACTGTGGTTTCTGTTACACAAGATTATTTTATTGCCATTTCTTTGTTCTTATTTCCTAAAACAATGACTAACAAATCTTATCACATCTTTTATCAATTAAATATTATTTTTAACATTTATTAAGATTTTTAATATAATCTATTATCATTTGTATATAGAAGGCTATGGAATTTTTTAGAGTTGATTTTGTATTCTGCCACATCACTGCAATGTTTATCAGCTGTAGGAGTTCCCTCATCGATTTTTTGGAGTAACTTATGTATACTATTACGTCATCTGCAAATAAAAAAATTTGACTTCTTTCTTTACAATTTATATCTCCTCAATCTCATCTTGTTGTCCTATTGGTCTATCTAGAATTTGATCATTATTTTGAATAGGTATGTAGAGAATGGGCAGCCCTGTCCTGTTCCTGATCTTAGTGGAATTGCTTTCAGTTTCTCTCCATTTAATGTGATGTTGACTGTTGTTTTGCTTTTATTATATTTAGATACATTCCTTGTATCCCTGATTTTTTCAAGACCTTTTTCATAAAGGGGTGTTGGATTTTGTCAAGTGCTTTTTCAGTATTTAATGAGATAGTCATATGGTTTTTTTCTTTCAGTTTATTTATATGGTGGATTACAATGGTAGGTTTTCCTATGTATAACCATCCCTGCATCTCTGGGATGACGTCAACTTGATTATGATAGGTAGGTGATTTTTTTCACATTTAATGACAGATTTTTCAAGCATACCATATGCTTGCTTCTTAAAACATACTATAATTGAGTTCATTGGAAGTCTATACTTCAAGTTCTGGATATCTTCATAAGTTAATGAGAGTGTGACAGACAACGTCACTGCTTTCTAGTAGCCAAAAGTTCCAGGAGAAAAGTTTATCAACAAGTTCAAGAAATTTTAATATATGTAATTTTGATCTTAACCCTCACATGTTGGAATGAATCATATAACTAATCTTCAATTTACTTCATTTGTAAATAGATTTGCCATTTGTTGCATGATTATGTTTATGATATCAAAGCTGGAAGTAAAATATTAAAAATTATTTAACTATTAAATTTATAAATTTTTTATGATTGGGGACCTAAATTTTTCACAATGTGCCTGACACTATAATAATGTAAGTTATTCTTTCTCATCCTAAGATTTTTAACTTTCTTAAGGGATCAATAACATGGACATCTTTAAAAACATGTGGTCTGGAAATCTTTTAAGTCAGATGCCATAAAAGGAAAGTAAAAGTTTTCAGATTTTAAAGAACTGTTCAAATTCTAATCATAGAATACTTTCTTATTTGGAAATATTTGCCAAAAACAGATACCCAGTCTCGAAACCCAAGTAGATCATATGAATATTTCTCTAGAGTCTATCCATATTATTTGAGTCACCTGATCATTGGCCAATACTATTAAACCCACACATCTACCCTGGGTCCTCTATCTAGGAATTCATCATAGTCTGGCCAACCCTGCCTGTGCTAACACCAACCCCTAAGCTTCTGACAGTATATACCCTCCTTTTCTGCAATCTATACACCCCTCCCATACCACATCCAAATTCTCTCCCCCAGCAGATACTACAAATCCTTCTCTATTTTCTAGTTAAGATTATCTGTCTCATTCTCCCCTCCTTTCATTCACCTCAAATCCCAGACCTACACTGAAACACACATTTTGGACCAAGACACACCCTGAGCGTCTTCCCAGTCACCTAAATCTACTTGATTTCATTCTACCTAAGCCAAATCCGTTCTCTAAACTCAAGATGAATTGCACATCTTCTTTTCTGCCCCATCATGCTCTGCAATATCAGTCACAAAATAAGCAAAGGAAGACCGCATGGCCAGATATCATGTCAAAAGTACAGACACATGGAAGATAAAGGAAGTATCTCTGAACCAAAATCTGTCACTCCTATAGAAATACTTTTTAATGTAAATTACTTAGATGAATTCTAGGACACATAACTTTAAAAAGAAAAGAAAAATTCGTAGACTCCTTAAAGAACTTGAAGAGTTTTAAGAAAGCAGAAAGAAAAAGCTGAATGAACTTAAAGAGAAAGAACTTAAAGTGGGTGCTGCCCAAGAACACAAAAACATGAATTACTAATAAAAATGACAAAGACAATCCAGATTTTGAAAACAAAATTCAATAAAGAGAAACACTGAAGAAAACTCAACCTGAAGTGAAGATGGAATTGAAATAAAAACCAATAAACCATCTAGAAAACTCAGAGCAAAGCCTAACCAATAAAACAAACTGAGCAGAAGTCAGATATGAGAACTCAAAGATAAAATAGATAAAAAAGAACATACAGCAAATGTGGGACACCATTAAGAAACAAACTTTCAAATTATATGACAGGTAAAAGAGACGAATCCCTGGATAATGGTACAGATCATTTTTTTTTTACAAATACCATAGAAGAAAAGTTCTCTAAACTGAAGAAAAATGTATCCATACAAACAGAGAACACCAAATATGTTAAACCACAAGACCAAATTCCTACGGCATATCGTAGTTAAACACTAAGTATATAGAACAAAGAAAGAATAGAAACTTGCAAGAGAAGAAAAACAAACCACACATACCTAAAGGAGAAATCTCCCAGAATAGCAAATAATTTCTCAATAGAAACTCTGAAAGCAAGAGGAGCATAAAGCAAATCCAAAACTTCAATTCCAAAACACCAGCACCATAAACTAGTACTTCCAGCAAAATTCCATACCATAGTTGAAAGAGAAAGAAAAACCTTCCATGATATAAACAGCTACAAAATCCATAAAGGCGTGATGGCACATGCCTTTAATCCCAGCACTGGGGAGGCAGAGGTAGGCGGTTCTTTGAGCTTGAGCACAGCCTGGTCTACAAGATCTAGTTCCAGGATAGGCTCTAAGGCAACACAGAGAAACCCTGTGTTGAAGAAAACAAAATATATACCCGGAAAACAAGCCAAAGTGTGTCTTGATCATATGCTAATAACCCAAATGTCCTTTAGCTGAGGAATGGATAATGAAAATTCATATATATATTCCAGATGTAAAAAAAAATAAAATTGTGTACTTTGTAGAAAATTATATGGGACTAGAAAAGTTGACATTGGGTAAAGCAACCAAGGTCCAAAATGCAAATACCACCTGTTCTGTCCCCTGAGGTTCCTAGTTCCATATCTTGACATCTGAGTTTATCATCCAGAATAGGGACAGAAACCAGGAATGTAAAAACAGGGCAACTGTGAGACAAGGGAAGAGGGAGGAGCAAAAGAGAGTGGGACTGATAGGACATCAGTGATCTGAAGAGAAAAATAGGGAATTAATGAGGGCAGAGGGAGATAAATCCAGAGGGACTGTAAATAACAGAAATGTCTGAAAAAGTCATGACGACTCACACTGTTAAATTTCTACCTAGAAATATGTATAGCAAATGCCTTTGTACATCTATGCTTATATAGTTTAAATACAGTTTTTCCTCCTGGATAGCCATGCTCTCCCTGAAAGCCATTGACTGTATAACAAAAACACCAACACCAGGTGTTTGAGAAACCCTCTTTTGAGTTGACATTCCAGGTTTTTTTAAGAAACGTCCAAAGCATTCTGGAACCTTGGATTCCTGAAAGAAGTGGAATGTAAATCCCTGTGGCTGAAGACACCATGCATGTCAAAAGTGGTACTCAAAGGATCAAACTTGGAGCTCACCTAATTGATGATCTCCTACCTTATCATTAGCTTTTATGCTACAATAAAGCATCATGCAAGCTTCCCAAGATGCAAGCAATAGTTCTACACAGCTATGACATCTATAAAGCACAGCAGTGACCAGCATGGCATATAACCCCAAGGGAGTTATATAGAATAGTGGCATATACACCTTGCCAGTAACCTTTTACTCTCCAATTGGATTTAAGGTCTGTTCAATGAGAGAAAAAGCAGGCCTTATACAGCCAACTACCTGAGGCTAGTGACATTGTGCTTCTTGGCAGAGAACCTACAATTCTGCTTTGCTACATCAAAATAATCCCTAATTACATTCTAAATATTCACCCTAATGCCTACAGATAAGCATAATCCACATGCCTTATCAAGGAAACTTCTCTGTCATATATGGGGATCATTAGGGAAAACTGAAATTAATTAAAATACAGAATTGTGGATCCCATCCCCAGTAGAAAAACTTATAGCACAATTCCTGTACCTACAGCTCAGGGATTATTATTGCAGAAAATTGTCAAAGGACCTTGAAATTTGCTGTGGGATTGTGTCTCTTAGAAATGTCAGAGAAGCTACACTCATGAAGATGCATCCACATTTCCAGCTAAATATGACATGAACAGGGAAAAACCAAGAGATGTGTTGATGTAGAAGGTGTAAATTCCAATGAGTCGCAATTCTAGACAAAGGCAATTTGGGAATGCTGAAAGCGGAGGAAAGATATGCATGCATAAATGTGTGTGTGTGTTTGTGAGTGTGTGTGTATGTGTGTGCATGTGTGTGTTTGACAACTACTACAATAAATCAAGGCCTAATTTGAAAGAGAGTTGAATGGGAGAGGTACATGGAAGAAATTATGTGATTATTTTAATTTTAAATATTAATATATATGAATATATTTTAGTGGATATTTATGTGCTGCTTTTTCTACATTGTATAAAATTTGCTGCAATCTAGAATTAGCAGTCATCTTTAAATGCCGTCACACCCTGATTTCCTAAACAATCACACCAGTTTTAACTTACAGTTGGGTTCCATCTTATACCCTTTTGCACCAGCTGTGTTGTAAAACAAATTACCAGAAGTTTTTCCAATCATTCATAGACTACTATATAAACACAATGTCATATTTTCATAAGCATTTTAGTGAATGAAACTAGAGTTGATATAAATCTTATTGATTTTTAGAACCTCACATGGCATTCATATTAATAATAAATGTGGCAGGAGCATAATAGACATGTGAAGATGCAACACATCAGCCTAAACATCTCCAGTAATTTGTAGATTTAAACTCATAGGAAACCACTAATGGAAAACAGCATATTTTCCTCCCTATGAATAGTCAAATTCCATGCATAATGTAACAGAGAAACTGGTAATGGCAGGCTCAGGCAGTGTAATTTGAACTTGTTTTAATGTACAGGGCAAACTGATCTTTAACTTGGCCTACAGTAAAGCTCCTCTCTGCATTTACACTATCTTAATTGTTCAGTTATTCTTTCCCTGGAGCTTGAAATTATAGGAAACAAATGCTATTGGTTTGATATTTGGGTATATTTGATATTTGGGTACAATTCTGTCAAATATAGGAGATAGTTAGTTAATGAAAAGGTAGAAAATGTACTTATTTTAATATTAGACTACTTGAACAGTGATCCATTACCACAGTGTCCATTCATGTAATATTGGTAACAGTTTTTATTAGATGATAGTAGAGTTAACAGCTTGATGGGCAGAATTGAAATATGGAATCAGGATAGAAGGAAAGCCAAAGAAACATGTTCACAGAATCTGAATTCAATGTTTTTCCCATGATATTTACTTTAGCATTTCTGTCTGGTCACAGGTTATGATAGATAACACTGCAGTGCGTAGACTACATGAGCTTGTTTTGAGAATATTTTACTCTGTATTCTCATGGCTAAGATGCATGCCCCTCACACCTGTTTACTCTTATTCAAAGAACAATAGAAGAGAAAATATTATAAACATACCCAAATCAAGTAGGTTTTAATTCTACCTATGAAAGATTAACTGGTGTGGGAAGTCCTTCTATATATGTGTTGCTTTTATTGGTTAATGACTAAAGCTGCTTTCGGGCAATGGCCTAAGAGAGTAAAGTCAGGTAGGAAATCAGAACAGAGATGTAGAGAGTAGACAGAGTCGAGGAGAAGCCATGTAGCTGCTGCAGGAAAAAAAAATGTTGGATGGAACCCTACCAGGCAAAATAGAGCAAGGTGGGAATTCCAAGCAGAGATAGAGGAGGAAAGAAGGCACAGTCAAGAAGATGCCATGTAGCTGCCTCAGGAGACAGACATACCAGGAAAATTGCTGGTAAACCATGAGCCTCGTGGCAAAATATAAAATAATTGGAAATATCTTAAGATATAAGAGTTAGGCAGAAATACACTTAAGCTATTGGCCAAACAGTTTTGTAAACAAACAAAGAAACAAAAATCATGTGATTTCAAAATGGTGGCTTCTTGGTTCATGCTAATTGCAGGAATTGCTATAGCTCTACCAGGAGGTCAAGCACTTAAATGGAGTCTGTGAGCAGTGTGATACAAATTGCTTAACCATGACACAACCCTCTCAGAAGCACTAAACATGCCTCCATCATGTTGGAGAAAGCAGGCAGGACCACAAAGTTGGTCCTAGCCATGTCCACTTAAGATTAAAAAAGAGCTCCTGGTCAGAAAATAATTACAATTAATATTTCCTGGTCAGATAATATTCAATAAAGACAGATTCAGATGAAAAAGAACTCTAAATGGGTCACAGTGTTTAAAAATGTATGTTTAAAAATATTGGGAGATAGAAGAAAAAGAGTACAGAGAGTTATAAAAAGACATAAATTGTTTTAAAAATAAAAATAAATTCTTTAAATAGAGTACAGATAATCATAGATTAAAGGAGTAAAGAAAAATAAGCCACATATAGATAAAATAGACACAGAGAGTCTGAAGTATGTATTTTATTATATTTTCTTCAAATTTTTGACTGAGAATGAGCTAAGTCCAGAGAGATATTTCATTGTACAGTCTGCTAAGCTAAACCAACATACATAGTTTAAAGTTATCTTGACTTCAAAATTTGGGTCTAAGGATATGTTGCTTTGGAAAGGAGATTCTGTTTATGTTTACACAGAGGATGGAAACCTGTGGATTTCATTCAGGCTAATGTGGTTTGATAAAACAAGAACCCTGAGAGGTCTCTGTAAATGCTTTAAATGCTTTGTCCAATAACCAGCAGAAAGTAGTTCAATGAGAACTTTACCCAAATTCTCTAAATGATTGTTTATAAATGTTTGCTTACATTTAAAGGGAAATATGCTATAGAGATAGAAACTTTGCATTAATATGGATCTTGGTTTATTGATACAAATTTAAAATTAATTTTGTTATATATATTTCTGATCTTAATTAGGCATTATGTTTGTGCATTTCATTTTAAAATGTAGCATGTCTAGACATATAGAAATATATTTCAGTTAGATAGGTATTCTTCACATCTTTCAGAGACCTTCGAACTATGACATTTAAAATGTTTAAGAACTTAGAATTTTTCATGATAGTAAGACACATCTGCTTCTGGTAGCTCCACATCTATTCCAAGAGGACAATGAGCATCATAGAGGCTCTTTATTAAGTTTGTTATCCATTTGGGCAAGAAATTGCTCTTGCCTGGACTGCTTGATATTATAATGTATGAACTGGACATTCAGGACCCACAGAAAAATGACTCCTAAACTTGACTAAAGATGAGATGGTCCTTTTGGGTTCCTGCTTCATGAAAGAGTTTTCCAGACATTCTGCAGGACACAGAAGAAAGTGACTGACAAACTGCCAATATAGATGGTACTGTCTTTGAAATTTCCTGCTTCACAGGAAAGTCTGGTGGATATTATGGACCTATAGGTTGAAGATGGGTGCCCCAAGGTTACAGAAGAACTTTCGGTTACTTTCCAGGCAGCATGGTGTCTCTGTAAATTCTAGAGTGCTGGAAGTTACTTACAATGTAATTTTTGTTAATTATTTTTGTAATATTACATTTTTAGGGGGTCTTTGATGGAGCTGAAGAATAGATAGTTATAATTATTGTTTTCCTTAGTTGTGATAAAAAGATAAAATAGATATAAATATTGCAACTGTAAATTTTGCTTGTTACATGTTTTTATATGTAATTTACTACATTAAAGTTAAAACCTTTCTTTTTATTTATACAGAAAAGCAGAAATAATGTGAGATAATGTGTTGCTTTTATTGATTATTGAATAAAGCTGCATTCAGTTAATGGCTTAACAGAGTATAGCCAGGTGGGAAATCAAAACAGTAATATATAGAGACTATAGGCAGAGTCAAGGAGACACCATGTAGCCACTTCAGGAGACAGATGCTGTATTAAATCCTGAAAGGCAAAATAGAGCAAGGTGGAAATTTCAATCAGAGATAGAGGAGAAAAGAAGGCATAGTCAAGGATACACTGTGCATCCACTTTAATAGACAAATTGCCAGAACTTTGACAGAAAACCATGGGCCTCATAGTAAAATATAAAATAATAGAAATGGATTAATTTAAGATATAAATGTTAACCATAAATACTCTTAAGCTATTGGCCAAACAGTATTGCAATTAATAGTGTTTCTATATGGTTATTTTGAGTCTGAGCAGCCATGAAACAAATCAGCGGCCTCTACCAACAATTAACGAATGTTCATTGTATGGTTTCATAACTTCCATATAAAATTTCATCTTTTATTAAGTTTAAACTGTATTTGTTTCACAGAAATCCTAAATAATTAACTAATCTGAAATTTTATAGTAATATAATAATTATTTTACACGATGATGTATATGATTAAATGAACATCACTTTTTAAAAGAAACATTTAATGATTAATATATTTAGAAAAGAGATTATAGATAGCTGATAGGTAGGTAGATAGACAAATTATATATGGATGATAGATTGAGAGATATAAAGGAGAATAAGAAAAAGTGGAACACAAAATTTGAGATAAGTAATCAATTTTAAGATGGTGGACATTAATCAAACTTATAAAACAATGCTATCATTGATCTACCTAAATTCTGAAATCTGTGGGTAATTTATTGGCATTTTTATCTTTTAGGAACTCATCTAATTTTCACTTAAAATATTTAGAATTGTTTTTAACCATGCTGTTGCCTAGTATTCCTAAAAGTCTAGTATTCTCCAGACTGTTCTTTTTACCCCACATATAGTTTATAATTTTGATCATTGAAAACTTATATTTTAAACAATATGATTTGTTAGTTCAAGGTATTGGGTCTCTCTGAAGGATTTCATGTTTTTTCCTTAGAATTGGTATATTAATGATTTTTACAAAAGAATTCCCAAAGGTCTATCTCATTGATTGTGTTTGGCTACTAAAGTCATCTTAAGCAGCATGTTTGTCAGTTTGCAAGCAGACAAAATTCTCCTTGCAAATTGTGAACTTGTATATCATTTGAGCCTTTGCTAAGGCATTCTCAAGATTTTCTGCAAATTTGCAAATTTCCAAATAAGTGTTTACAACTTCACTTTCTGCTATCAGAAACCCCCAATGTCATCCTGAAAAGGAAGTGGTTTTTCTCTTACACTTTTTGGGTCAGCACACTGCCATGCATATTCATGTTATCTTCCAAGTTCCCACACTTAAAAAATAATCCCCACTGGGCAACTCTTTCTCTAGTGCTTCCTTTTAAGTTTGGTCACAGGTTTTCTCACTTCAATGTAATCATCCCTTGTGAATGTAATGTTAGGTGAATTATACTAATTTTCCATAAAAGCAATATGGAAAATTCTTTGAAATGAGCAAGCTACAAGTCAGGTTAAGTCTAGAACAGACATGGGAGATTCCAGTGAACTGTAAGACAGTTCCAATAATGACAAGAATTACAGGATGGCTCTTTGGGGAAGCATAAAACTTATTTTGACCCATGTGATGGGCACTGTTTTGCTGTCCCTGCTGTTCTCATTAGAAAGTTTTGGTTCTCAGTTACTAGGAGTCAAGAAAGAATAATGGAAATTAAACATTTTGAAGCCCCACAGATATCATTATTCTTTTTACATTTGAGAATTTTTTAAATTGTTTCTCAGACTTTTGAAAGATTGTTGTTAATTTCAAATATTCTTCTGAAGTTTCTGAAATACTTTTATTCCCATTTCCTCACTGCAGTTTGGTGGTATCGGTAATTCTTGTTCTGTGACTTCTGACATGGCCCATCCCTGTTTCTTCCTACTGTAGAAGAAAAATAGGAACTGAATCTTGACATGAGATAAATTTAACTTTGAACATGAAATGTAGTCGGAGGCTGCTTGTTTGTTCCCAGCTGCCCAGAACCAAAATAATCACAGAGAATTCTGTTTTAATTGCAATACTGTTTGGCCAATAGTTTAAGTGCATTTCTGGCTAACTCTTATATCTTAAATTAACCCATTTTATTAATCTGTGTATTGCCATATGGTTGTGGCTTACTGGCAAGGTTTCAGCGTGATTGTCTCCAGTATCAGCTACATGGCTTCTTACTGACTCTACCTACTCTCTTTATATATCTCTTTAGCCTGGCTTTACTCTGTTAAGCCATTACTGAAAGCTTCATTATTAATAAATAACAATAAAGCATATTCACAGCATATATCACCTTCCACATCACCTCCCCTTTTTTGCCTAAAAAAATGTTTTATCTTAACATAGCAAGATTACATATAACAAAACAGGTGACAAGAAAGAAGTATAGTAACAATATTTACTTTATCTTTTATCACTAAGGAAAACTATAACTATAACTATCTTTTCTTCAACTCCATCAAAGACCTCTGAAGGATATATTACCTAAGTAAACAAGAAATGCTTTGAAAGCAACTTCCAAAACTCTAGAGTTGAGAGAGACATTTCGCTGCCTGGACAGTCACCCTAATTCTTCTGTATTGTTGGGTCACTCATCTTCAGCCTACAGGCTCATAGCATTTGTCAGACTTTTCCACAAAGCAGGAAATGTCAAAGATTGTTTCATATATATTGGCAGTTTGTCAGCCACTTTCTTCTGTGTCCTGCAGAATGTCTGACAGACTTTTTCATGTAGCAAGAATGCTATATCATTAGTGTTCAGCCGGTTCTTCAGTGTTTAGTGTTCAGCAGCTTCCCCTTAGTCATCAGAGAAATGCAAATCAAAACAACTCTGAGATTCCATCTTACACCTGTAAGAATGGTCAAGATAAAAAATACTGATGACAACTTACCCTGGAGAGGTTGTGGGGAAAAGGGAACACTTCTGCATTGCTGGTGGGAATGCAAGCTGGTACAGCCCCTTTGGATGTCAGTGTGGCGATTTCTCAGAAAATTAGAAAACAACCTTCCTCAAGACCCAGTGATACCACTTTTGGGTATATATCCAAAGGATGCTCAATCGTGCCACAAGGACATGTGCTCAACTATGTTCATAGCAGCTTTGTTTGTCATAGCCAGATCCCGGAAACAACCTAAATGTCCCTTGACAGAAGAATGGATAAGGAAAATGTGGTACATTTACACAGTGGAGTACTACACAGCAGAAAAAAACAATATCTTGAATTTTGCAGGAAAATTGATGGAGCTAGAAAACATTATTTTGAGTGAGTTTACCCAGACACAGAAAGACAGTTATCACATGTACTCACTCATAGGTGGATTTAAAACATAAAGCAAGGAAAACCAGCCTATAAGTCACAATCTTAGAAAACTTAGACAACAATGAGGACACTAAGAGATTCTTACATAGATCTAATCTACATGGGAAGTAGAAAAAGACAAGATCTCCTGATTAAATTGGGAGCATGGAGACCTTGGGTAGGGGTTGAAGGGAGGAGGGAAGAGGTAGGAAGGGGAGCAGAGAAAACTGTAGAGCTCAATAAAAATCAATTTAAAAAACAGCGAAAAAATCACCAGACATATTTTAAACCAAAATCAGCCTTCAGGGGCATCCTGTGACTATTTGTATACTGACTTGTTTTAATGCCCCACTTTAAGTCACATTTCTTAGCAGTTCTCCTAAAATAATCTATGCAGTGAGTGTTCAAAAGTGTCACTTTATTAAATAGCAATAGACCCACAGGATTCTAGATCATGTGTGAATTGAAGAGTAAATCAAAAACAATGCCATCTTGTGAGATACTTGACATCCAAAAATGTACTGTGTCGAGGAGCCACATCCCACGTTTGGAATTCTTTGAAGGAAAGTGAGTCTGGATTTCAGAAGAACCCTGAGATCCATGCACATTTTCATACTGCGACTCTTTCTCTCTGCTTTTCTGTATGGACACAAAAGACATGAGTCTGTCGAAAGAAATGCCTAAGACTATTGTTTTTATGGATTATCATTAATTAAATGCTGTCAACGTATAAAAACTATTGCCTCATTTTGGTATATATAGTTTCAGTAAGATAACTCACTGAGTAACTAGTATATTTAACATTTTATACACCAAACATTACATGTTAACAAAGATTAGGTCAAAACCCTTGATACTCCCTGATCACACCAGAATAGTTCAACAATGACACAGAAAAAATACCATTCTGTACCTTAGGTAACTTGGCTGTCATAATAGATTTTTTTCAGGAAATTATATGGAAAAAGAAGAAATAAAGAGGGTTGATGAACAAGAGAGAAAGGACACTGACAAGAAATTTAAATATTAAATTGATTGAACAATGACCCAGAAGCCACTGATCTGACCTTAAAGAATTTCTGTGGTTATTTATTTGAAACTTGAAATTACTCTACATTTACTGAGCAGTTGAAGTGTTTAAAACACCTGCTGTGCTCATTTTAATGTCTGTTCCAGACTCACACCAGAATGGAATGAGGTTCAAAATCTCATGCTAATCTGGTGTCTATTTTAAATAAATGTGATGGAGTTCTCAATGTAGGAATCAGGCCTTAGCTTTGCATAAAGTGAGAGTCTACACAGTAGACAGCTATCTTATATCTGTCTTTATTTTTATGAAATATTAGCAATTAGTCAGTTTCTCAGCATATAAAAGTCAGGTGAGATGAGAAATGTTTTATTTTAATAAAATGAAAACCTTTAGGATTTAATATTATCTCTAAAACACTAGTCCATGTGAGGTCAATGTGTGCAAATTATCTACAAATATATGAATGCACATCCAGATTTAGGATATATTCTTCAAAAGCAGAATTAATTTTATTGATAAACAATTTAGGCAGTAGCTAGATGCCACTGGGCATCAATTACAATTCTACAAGGATCTACCACAGATTTACAGTCTCAATTAATGGCATGTCAAATTGTTGGAAGAAAGGTATTGATGTTCAATAATAAAGCAATCAGATGCTAAGAAATCCAGATTGTTTGAGCATCGTTCAAAAAATGTCGTTTATCTAAGCTGACATGCAAAATGCTCACATATTTCAAAACAAGTAGAGAAAGTACAAAGTAGATACATTGATCTTAGTGATATTGTTTTGCAGTGTAAGAAAAATCCAGAAAAAAAAGTATTAAAGAAAATCATCCATAGCTTTACTTATGTATTTCTAAATATTTAGATATGTTTCACTTTGTATTGAATTACAATTGTGTGATATTAATTTGTATATAGATACCATAGCTTAATTTGCTGAGTTTTTTTTTTGTTTGGTTTTTCGAGACAGGGTTTCTCTGTAGCTTTGGTGCCTGTCCCGGAACTAGCTCTTGTAGACCAAGCTGGCCTCGAACTCCCAGAGATCTGCCTGCCTCTGCCTCCCAAGTGCTGGGATTAAAGGCGTGCACCATCACCGCCCGGCTTGCTGAAATATTTTTGTAGCAGGTAGATTCTAAAGTTGTACTCAATGCCTGGATACTCTCTTATCCATATCTACATGCAGAGTCTCACTCCAAGGGTGGATTGTGTTTAATGATATGATGGCAAAGATGACAAGTCACTACTTCTGTGATCCAATTATGTGCATTTTTCTTAACAGTATATTCTCTAATTCTCTGTGGTTTTGATGAATATTCTGTTATATCAGGATAGTCAGTCTCAATTACTGGCTTTATTAGGGTGAGAACCTAACAGATTGGTAAAGTAAAAGGCTTGATGCCTCTGTGAGAGGTTTTCCAAGGAGAATTAATTCAACGGTGAAGATTCATCCTAAAGCCGGCAGCAAATGGTTACTTCAAGCATTCTTCTACTCACTATTTCTTTGTCACTGGTATATGAGTACTTTGCCCCATGCCTCCCTGCACAGATTAAAACCAAGGGCAGACTGGGAGATTTGCTGCTGGTCAGAGAGGTCCTCTGAAGGAGGTGGCAAAGTGTGTCTGCTAAAACAGAAATGATTTAAAGTACAGGTGCTTGAATTTGAAAAGTTTTGGTTGGGGTTCCTATAGACAAATCCTTGATTCAAAAAAAATTATTTTAATCTAGAACTGTGGGAGAGAGAGAGGAAGTAGGACTAGACTTCCCTTGTCTGAACCTTTCTCTCATATCATTACAGCTATATTAAGGTACCTAAAAGGCAGGAAGAGAAGCATTAAAGCCTCCCCCCACACAGCTTTTCTAGTGGCAGATAGAAATAAGGGCAGTGAAAAAGGAAAAAGACAGGATGTAAATCAAGATGTCACTGATAAAAATTGTTTGCCTGCTACAAAAGAGGGTACATCTAGAAAGAAGGAGGAGGTTCTAGTGAGGAACCTACAGAGAGATCTAGATAGAGGCCTGTTGGAAGTGTCTTCTTTATACACTTCTTTGAACTTAATGCTTGAACACTGTAACATAGATAATGAAAAATCCCAACAGCCACCATATTTAGATCATCTTTCATGACTTTGTGCTTTTCATGATAACTGCTGGGCACATTAGCAACCCCTAGTACCTACTTTTCCAGTGTATCTCACCCACAGGGATCTTTAACATGGTATCCACATGACCTTAAAACTATCCAACAGTTGCAGACAGATGTTGGTCTCCATATGTAATGCAATTATTAGAATCCATAAGCATGAATTTAAACACACTAGAGAATTATAAGCAGCTAGTTTAAGCATGCATGAATTATAGTGAATGTGAACTTCAGATGTACCATTGAATGTGGATGTGTTATGATAAGAAAGAGCATCCCCACTCCCTGCTGAGCAGGCTCCTGCACCTCCTCAGTATTTTGACCAAGGCTCTTGCAGCATCCCTAAAGTCTAATGCCCCGTAGTCGTGAAAGGAGAGGCATCACTGGATAGTTTCAAATATTAACTTGAGAGGCAAAGAAAGAACTGCTGATATTTGAATACAGACTAAATGAGACGTTTGTGTTTTGTGTGGATCCTTAACTGCCTTTAAATAATTTTGATTCCATGGAATATTCTACATGTTACTGTATCAGGGTTATGATACAGGACTGCTTTTCCTTCACAAAGTCATTAGGGAAAATTCAACTGGATGAAATTATGAAGCCTTTAAAATTCTTTAGTTATTTTATAAATGTCAGAGAAGATGGAAAGGCATACTCATGCAGGATAATATCTTTTATTTTGATAAAAACTGTATGCAGATTTAGAAGCATGTGTCAATACTCTAAAATCAGAAGCTACAAATTGTGTAATGGCCAGTGGACTAGAAAGGCAATTAGAATATTTTGCCCAATGAGGAACTTTAATAATACCATTTTTTTGTCTTGTGTTTTGAATAAATTGTGGAGTCAGTCTATACAATATTATTTTAGTTTACTCAGAAAAATTCTGGAACTGATTAACAGAAAGATAGATTGAGTCAATACAGAGGGGAAATTAGAGTCTTATTATGACTCCAAACCCAAGCCAATTTTCAGAATAATTGTTCCATTTTTGAAGATGCTGATCCATTCGAAGAATACTCTAATGTTGTTAAAATTATAGAAAATGTATTTTCAAACACATCCTCCACTAATTACTTCTAACCCTAAATCTATAATACAACTCTGCCTAGTAAAAAGGGAGTATCTGGTATATTTTATAGAATAAAACCTCATTGAAACAATTTATTGGGATTGAATTCAGACCAGGTGTTGAGTCGGTATAATATTATTTTAGTGTTTTTTTTTTCATTTTCGAGACAGGGTTTCTCCATAGCTTTTTGGTTCCTGTCCTAGAACTAGCTCTTCTAGACCAGGCTAGCCTCGAACTCACAGAGATCCGCCCGCCTCTGCCTCCCAAGTGCTGGGATTAAAGGTGTGCTCCACCACCGCCCGGCTATTTTAGTGTTTCTACTTGTTAAATTCAGAAAAAAAACTTTTTCATACAAATCTTTCTCCACATTGACAAAATACCCAGAAGCTCTGCTGATAGCTAAATTACAATTATTCAAGAAAAGTAGTACACACACCTACATGCCCTTTTTTTTAACAGAAGTTTAAATCATAAACAATGTTTGCCAATGTTGAAATAACAGTAACGAATTATCCACTTGCTTTAAGCAAAGCGCAGTCCCAGATAGTTGGTATCGCAGATCCCAGGCAATCATTATGAGACAAGGAAAGTTCATATTACTTAGAAGACTGGACAAAACGTGATGTCTGATCTTTAGTCAGTTGATTTCCTCGACATGGTTTCCCATATGGAAAGGAATCCATGACAGAGACCTGGCATACACTTTTATCTGAAAATATGAAGCTAAGACACCAAAAGGAATATATATATATATATATATATATATATATATATATATATATATATATATATATTCTATAGAAGTCTATATGCAGAAATCAATAGGGGAGACAGAAGTTTCAAAAAATATTCTTGTATGATACACAAAATCATCTAAGAATACATACCTATAAAATAAAAGGAATAAAAGACCCAATATAAAGAATCATAAGAAACATGCAAAGGAAATAGCACCCAAATTTCATAGAAGTCAAGAAGCAATGGTTGGTTTCACCAAAAGTGTATTGCATATTTTATATATAATAGAGTATGTAGAGAAGAAAGAAGCATGTTTCCCCAGAGAGGCTAGTTCATTATCCAATACTAAGTACTTTATGTTTCTGCCAAATAAATTTGAATGCCAGGTAAAAATAATATTACTGTTAATAAAAAATGAGAAAATGGTGACCAAGAGCAAAAGTCAGAAATCTAGCACTTAATAAAGAAAAAAATTCTTATTACATGTAATAGAATAAAATCATCAAGGCATGTAAACAAATATTGCACCCTGATTTATATTGAAAGTTTAACAGCCATTTAATCAACTGTGGACATTAAACTATTCATGATAACAATATTTTATAGGTGATAAACATAAAATTTAAACAAACTTTAATTTGTATTAATTAAACTTTTGAAAACTGTAAAATAGGAGATGAAACCTCATTGGATATGCTTAATATCGTGCCAGAGATAATGTAGAAAAATTACCTGAACAACTTATCAAAATAAAAATAATAGTAAAAGATTCTGAGGAATAGGCTCTTTGTAAAACAAAATAGAGGAACAAATAATTAAAATATTGAACAGTTTGATTTTCTTAGTTACCAACAAAGTTGGATTCACTTCAGCTTCATACTAAACAGTTACTGGCTTAGCTTTACACAAGCTCAGGGAGTGAGATGACAAAGTCTGAGAGAAGCAGAAAGTTCACTATTATGGGATAAAGAAATTTCCATTTTTTTTGACATTTTAGTTGCCTAGGGTTCATATTTATGCTTTTATTTCCTTACACTTTCATACAAATACACTGTAAACTACCACAAACACAATTAGTTTCGTGCTACAGTTTAACCTACAAATTAAGGATAATTGCCTCTGGTCGAGACATATTCTCAATTTAGAATTCTTCATATGATAAACATAGTGTCACAGTACAGCTTATTTTCCTTAAAAGGGCTGGAGAAAGTCCATGGGATGATGCAGGGAATAGTGGAACTTGCTGCCAGGCCTCCGGATTTGAGTTGGATCCCCCAGAAAGCGCATGGTAAAAGGAAGAACAGATTCTTGCAGATTGTTCTCTAACCTCCACACATATGCCAACCCACATGCATACCACATAAATGTAAACAATTTATTAAATTAAAAAATATAAATGTCAGTAGCTATTTCAGCCAGAAATGAAGAATGGTTACGCTATATGAAAATTCATAGGCTGTGAGAGTGAATAAAATATGGGTAGAATGTCTGAATATGGGTAAAATTTCTGAAAATAAAAATATTTTTTCTATTATGATTGAGATTTTAAAGTAGAATGAATTTGTAGAAATTCCCAGCGGCTAAAACATATGATCAGTTTCCAAACCTGAATCTCCATGGAGTATTACTATTTGGTTACATGGAGAATACCAGCTAGATTGCAGTCTCTCCAGAGTTTTCTTTACCTTGTTTGACTCATCTGTTTCTGAAATCTTTTTTTTCCCATGTATTGTCTCATTATTCTCTTACACTTTGTAACTTATTCATTGTATTTTCAGAAATTCATATATGCAAATTTTATGTAAATGTTATATGTATCAACCCACAGAATATGTGATGATTCTCTTTGATGTTGGTGTTGCTCTCATAGCCTTCTCAGCCCCCCACTACCATTTCTTTGGCTTCTTCCTCAGTGAGAAACAGTGTTGCTTCTCATCTTTTTTATTTTTAACTTCTTCCTACAGTGACAAATGTTCTGGTCCTTAACTACGGTGTACACATTATGTTCCAAGGGTCAGCTGAAAAACATCTTACAAGAAGGGATATAGGATGGTGTAGTTCTAAGTATAGAATATACATTTTTATATTAGCTAAAATTTTCTCAACATCTTGTGAACTAGTTTATCATAAAATACAATTATCTGGCCCCAAGAGAGGGCTCAGTGATTAAGAACACTGGCTGCTCTTCCATCCCCAGGATCCACAGCATGATTCGCAATGGTCTCTATCTTCAATCCAAGGGAATCTGATACTTTCTTCCAGCCTCTATGAGTGCTACATGTGTATGGTGCACATACGTATGTGCAGGCAACACACCCAGACACATAGGAAGTTATTATTTTATAACTACACATGCTCATAAAACAACACAGAGTTTTAGTTTCCTTCAATAAGCATAAGGGATCATGAAAGAAAAGTGTTCCTGACTAGGGGTCATATTTAAAGATGTTATTATATATTATATAACTATTTCCAAGTTTCCATATCTAAGGATAATGGGAATGTTAGCGTTCACTGAGGAGTCCCTTAAGATAGAAACATACACAATGTGGCCTGAAAGGTGGCTCAGCAGGTAAACAACTTGACATTCAAACAAGAGGAATAGAATCTGGATGCCCCAAATCCACACAAAAATGAGTGTGCAAGCCTACCTCTCCGCATAACCAGCACACGGGAGGTGGAGACAAGAAAGCCACAAAGCAGGCAAGCTAGCCATACAAGTCAAAATAAGCATCTCCATGTTCAGAAAAGACCCTGCGTTGATGTTAAAAATAAAAAGCAACCAAGGAAAACACAAATACAAATACTGAGTTCCTGGCGATGGTTTTTGACTTTAACCAAAATGAGTCTTAAGCCTAAATAAGCCACTTGCTAGTTCCATGTATATATCACAATAGTGATATATTTATTATGATAGAATTTATATTGTAATCTTCAACTTAATATATTTAAATATTTTCCTTTTATATGAAATAAATTTTATCAAAGAAGTAATGTAAAAATTATATATATATAATATATTATCTGACTTATCATATATATCTATACTATACAGTATGATGTTCAGAAATATATTTACATCATGGTATGAAGAATTATTGTCTAATGCATTTCTCAAATTTCTTCAATTAATGGTCAGTATTTAGAATAATAAATTATTTACATTATATTGACTATTCTGCCAAAAGGTTACCATTTTTATGAATATTGCGTGGTATGAATGCATTGCATGAATTGACAACTCATTGAAACTTAATGATCAAGGACTTAATTTTGTGAGATGCACTAAGTTTCTCTTCATACTAATTGTGGATCATTAAAATTTAGACCCTTCAGAATGTAAAAATAGTGAGACACACATGTGCATATAAAAGCGAAGGAGACATAAGGGTAGACTAATGATTAGCACTGATATTCAGAAACTTCTTGAATCTTCCTGAATACTGAAGGGAGCTACAAGGACTATTTCTGGATGCCTCTTCTGTTGCCCTGTGACTTTCAGGCCAAATTGCAAAATCTTTGCTCTCTTCCTTCTTTTGTTTGCGGCCTATCATTGTTAAATGATGAATGATAAATTCAAGCTGCAATATTAAGGAGCAAAATATATGTGATTAATATCATGCTTGTTAGTAACAAGCCATATAAACTTCAGATCCTGCTACATGTCATCTCTATATATCTGTTTCTGTCCCCTGATCTTATTCCATTGATTTTTGGTTAAAGGACAAGTGGAAATTAGGAGCTAGCTGCTTTCATCTTTGGAAAAATATGCTTTTCATTTACTTTATTAGTACACTTTTTATTAAAAGTTTTTGTCTTCATGCATAAAATTAGTAACTTGGAGAATAATAAAAGATACAAAATTAAAACAAAATATTGCCTTCTCTTTCAATATATTTCTTAAAGGCATTATACAAGTTTCCTCTAAGTAGGCATTGTATTCATTAGAGACTACTGAGTAAGCACCTAATTCTAATGTTTCTTTTTATTTTTTTTTCAGTTTACTTTCATTAAAGAAAAGATGTGTTAAAGATGAGTAATATTTTAGTATGATTTTAATGTAAATATCTAACATTGGCGTCATCTTCATACTGAAAAAGCACAAAACCGTGATATTTATTATTTCATTAAATAAACTGAGCAATTATTTATTCTTATGTGTTTTCATTCTAAAGTAGATCATGTGATATAGGATTTAGTGTTTCATGGTGTCTAGTTGTTTCCTGGTCAAGATAGAGGAATAAATCATGAAAGGGGCTTATACTACACCATCAGTCTAAAACCCCCAGCCATCAAGAAAAGCATATGTTGTTATTCATGCACAAATAAAAAACAAAAGAGTGTACTGCAGTACTAGGACCAAAATACTCATTGCTCTTGATGCCAAGAACCTATCTGAAGGTAGTCTACAAATATGAAAGTCTCAACAGGCAGTCAGTCTACAGCTGATATGCTATTCAACTAGAAGGAGGCTCCAGTGTGGAAATTCAAGCTTAGGGCTTTTTCTATGCATTATTCATTTTAAATCAATAAACATCTGCCCTTGGGCTCCAAGTGTAGGTTCCTGAGCCCCAGTGGACATAATAGACAAGAAGATGAATACTCACTTTTTTCAAATGTGATGAAATTCAAGATAACACTTCTTTGTTCAGGACCATTGTTGAGAATATACACAGCATGACCATATTCTATCATTTTTTTTTGTTCCCACAGTTAGCTTCCTCTATATTGTTTGAAAAAATTTTTAAATTACCTTGTGATATGAAGATTTAAAAAAATTAACAAGACTGGAGAGATGGTTCAAAAGTTAAGAGCACTGGCTGCTCTTCCAGAAGTCCTGCGTTCAATTCCCAGCAAATATATTTTTGCTCACAACCATCTATGAGGTCAGGTGCCTTCTTTTGGCCTATAGGGATACATGCCGGCAGAACACTGTATACATAACAAATTGACAAGTCTTTAAAAAAAGAAATTATTTTTAAAAATATTAGCATACTTTCTTGGAAATTCTGGTGTGATTTGACTCACAGAAGTAGAAAATTCACTCCAAATATCCTTCTTAAACATTGGGGATGTAATTCTGTTAATTATAAAATGTATTTTAGGATAACAAGTTCTATGAAGGCTAACAAATGTTTTAAAGATTTTTATTTATAAATTATGAGCATATATTTTATTAAAAAAATGAGTTACATTAGGTTAATGAACATTTGTACACAATCTTAATGTCAAGACTCAGTTATCAAATTTTCTCTGGATGAACTTTTCAAAGGAGATCAACAAAATTTCTTCAAGTTAATTTAGTGTCCATAAAGAAAGTACCATTGGAAATTGCTTACTTTACAGTGTTTCCTTTTTGTTTCAGTAAATAATATTCCCACAGTGAAGTTCTTTTTATATGCTTTGAATTTTATCCTGCTATGGAGGATAAAATTCTTTAGTGAAACTAAAATTTAAAGAACTTGTGCTGGAATCCAAAGGACTACTGAAATTGACTTTAAAACTGAAATATAGGGCTGAAGAGATGGTCCAGCAAGTAAGAGCATTTGCTGCTCTTCCAATAGACCTGATTCAGTTCCCAGCATGCACATGGCATCCCAGAACTGCCTGTGACTTAAATTCCAGAAGATGCAACACCCTTTCCTGTCCTTTGGGTGCATCCACATATATAAACTCATACCACTGCATGGGCAAAAAAAAGTAATATAATCAAAACATTAAAAATAATTTTAAATTATTATATTATAATTTTAATTAAAATATTATATTTTAATTATATATTATAATATTGCAATTACCTCACAAATCTACAATGTGCATATCAAACACTAAAATCATAGTGTGATGAATAAATTACATGACACTTCATGTAAAATGGGTTCAGCCACAGTGAATACAAAGGTCATAACTCTAATTTACATAAGAAAATTGTAAAATTGTGGCATGAGGACTTGGTGAGGATTTTTCCCTCTTTTCTGAATATACTTATTGGCATCTATGAAACAAAACAATTACTGCAAACATTTATTCATACACGCATAAAAGTGATCTGTATGTGTGAGTGTATGTTTCCCTGACAAGGATTTACCGAAAGTATTCATTTTGCAATAAGATTTTTGTTCATACTGAGTTCTCCTTTAAGAACTAACCTAAGAATCATCCTAGGAATTGGAGAGATGACTCATCTGTTAAGGGCACCAGCAACCCTATTAGGTGATTCATAGCTGCCTACAATTCCAGCTCCAGGAAGATCAAATACCATCTTATGGCCTCCATGAGCACCTATACACATATGGTATGAGCACACGTGCACACATTGGCGGGATAGGAACATATGCACAGAGAGAGACAGACGAAATGAAAGAAACACCCACAGAAATAAATGCATTTGAAAGTCTCCATCTTATGCACTCTGGAAATGCTAATAATTTATAATTACATTACATTATTTTGTCTTTATAGACTGCTTTT
The DNA here is from genome assembly GCA_025134845.1 of Neodon shergylaensis. Lineage (NCBI taxonomy): Eukaryota > Metazoa > Chordata > Mammalia > Rodentia > Cricetidae > Neodon > Neodon shergylaensis. Next base: position 2,122,923 of record JABTXL010002720.1, read on the forward strand.
ATAAAAGGAAAAGCTAAGGCAAAAAAGTTACTATATTATATGTTTCACACTTGTTATGCTCTGTGACAGGTACTCAACATTCATGGCATCCTGCTGTGCTTTCTTATGCAAAAGGTAACATTTCCAAACACATATATAACACCAGGGATGTGGAACAGTGCCCACATGTATATCTGTAATTTATACACAAGCAGTTCTGGACCTGAGAGTTACTTTAGCACCACAATTATTTCTGCTGCACACTTATGTCTGGCGTCATGTCATGTTTGAAATATGCCTTAGGCTCTGGGTCTCCCTAGGATGTAGAGGACGAAGGGAAATTTATCCATAGAATTCTAAAGAATGTCAAGAACAAAGAAAGGAAGTCTTGATGTTTTTGTAACACCTCCCGTAAAACTGCAGTTATCACCAAATATTGTGTTCTTACTATTTAAGTCTTAATTCTTAAGACAGATTTTAAGGTCGTCTCTAGAGCCTCATTGCTCAACACAAAACACTGCTCCATTGGGTAATCACAGGGGCTATTTATTAATCACTTTTTTCACTTTCAAAGGTTTTTTTGTTGGTGTTATTGTTGTTTTATGAAGGTATGCGTATGTGGAGTTTTGTACATATGTGAGTGCAGAAATCCTCAGACCCAGAAAACAGTATCAGATCCCCTAAAGCTATAGCTTCAGGTGGTTGTTAGTTTACCCAAGGATGTAAGTGCTGGGAACTGAATGCCTTTCTGTCTTCCAGAGGAGCAGCAAGCTTTTAACTACTGAGCCATCACTCTACCTCAGGACTTTGTCTCTTGTTTGAATTATTATTACTTAATTATTCCAGCACACACACACACACATATATGGTGTATATGTTAATTATAAATAAAAGATACACACATATATATACCCAATATGTCTTAACACTTTTTGACAGTTTGTTTATAATTTCTAAATTTTAAAGTACTTTGTATAAATTTTTCATAATGCTAACTAGTGTATACCTCATTTAAAATTGACCAGCTGTACAAATATGATTATTAATTATAATATTTTACATACGAAATATTTGAATTTGATTGCTGATACCTAAGTATGCTTCTTCACATGTAACAGATCTTTATATTTCCAAGATATGTCTTTTAGTATTAATATATATGTTCTAGATTACACTAAAAGTACAGTGTACAACTTCTAAATTGATTACATAAAATTACGATCCTATCTAAGCCTCCATATGTCGATGAGTTGATATTGTCCCTGAGTTCCAATCCTGACTTAAGCATATCTCATGTGTCCAGTATTTGTTGCGGGGCTACAATGTCATTCATTAGGCAAGTAAACAGATTTATTTTTAGTTTCTCAGTTCCTTATCAAGCAATTGAGATGTTTTGTAGTTGATATTTTTGTAATCAAATAATGTGATACAACTTTTGAAAAGTGTTCATCCCCAGTTGTTATTATTTATTTAAACATTTTCACTGCAAAGTGGTGAGATAGTTCAACTCTCTTAACTGTGTGCTCATCTGCTTTTTTTCTACCTTTGCTCATTCTCTAGGAACTGCGGGAGTTGAGTTTTTCTTTAGACAACTTTCTCTTCATCTCTTAAGACTAATATCAAAATTATTTTCCCTAGTACTATACATACACCTCAAATATGACATTTTTCATGACAAAATACAATTTATAATATAAAATAAATAAGATTTGTTGAATACTTCTACATGAAAAGTGAACCATCACATAATAGACTGAATAACTAGAATAAATTAGATGTACTATTTCAGTGAATATTTCAAAATATCTTCATTGTGGTGATCAGTGGGTATTGCGTGGAAGTTATCTTACCATTGGTTATTAAGAGCAGCCTTCGACAGTGGATCTATTAGCAGAAGGATTGACACTTTTAAGTGCACTGAGTTACAAGGAACAGACCTTAGCAGAATGGCAAAGTGTTGAACTTGAGCCGAATATTGAAATTAATAGAAACAGCTAAGGAAGGAATGATGAATGGGTTATGAATGGGTTTCTAGTTTATACTGAATCCTTTTATATCCACTGTGCAATTTCTTTTTAAATATTTATATTTCATTGTGGAATGAAGAGAAAAGGTGGAAGGGAGAAGCAATTATTCATTTGATAGTAAAGGGACTGCTCATTCTAAAACTTTATATAATAAAGGCAGAGTGGGCACATTCTAACTTCCAAAGGAACAGCAAGTTTTGTTTAGCCATCTCCTCAAAGCTCTAAATAAAGGCATTTGGGTCAAACAGAGTAAAGAGTCCTAGGCATGTTAACCAGAACACATATATGTGTTTCTAATTGAGATCCAAAAGCACAGAAATAATGTAAAAATATACTTGTTCTATTTCCTCATCATATTTTATTCCTGTTGCAAAGACAGCTGCTTATGAAGCATTTTGTCACCCTAGAGAATGCTCTGATCAAAGAAAAGGGTGAGTTCAGAGAGGAGATGCTCATGACACTCTCTCCAGAAAAAAATTATGAGAAGCAGGATGCTTTCATAGTCACTCATCCATTCTTCATTGCTGCTCATAACTCTCTTGAAACTGATCCCTTCTCACTGCTATAATGAATTGTGACAATAAGCCATAGCAAATTTGCATAAAAATTAAGTGTAATGGACTCATTCTAGCATTATTTTAATGGGGACACTTGAATTAATGAGTTGCAGTATTATTGAGTTCAGGCAGAATCTTAATGTAAACAATATTAATCAACTGGTTTCCAAATAAAAAGCAGGTTCCATGTTGATTGTATACTGGATAGATGGATCCAAAACAAACACTTTGGCAATTGCTACATGCTAAGGAACCCTGTGTAGTGTGTTTAATGCTCTTCCACTTTTTCAGTTCTCTCCAACTCTTCAGAACTTAAGCTTAAACATTGCCCCCCATTTAAACAAACAGAAAAAGATTTCTCTCAGTCTTTCTATCTTAACAAAACCGTCCAAAATAAAATGTTCTCTCTCCTCTTTTTTGATTATACTTGTAGAAAACAAATACGAGACATTGCTTTTCAACATTAATTAATCGATACCTTTACAGTAACTTTAAACATTTACTTTAATCTAGCTGAGATAAATTTGAGCCCTATAAATTTCTGACTATTAGATTATGAGTGAATTTAATCTGAGTGGTAATTAGAAATCATGTGTCTCAAAACAATGGGTAACCATAGAATATTTTTCTTATTCTGGAACTATTGCCTAAGTATATTGAATTACTTCCTATGTAAAATTTTAGTGGTTACATTTTCCTAGGAATTAATTGCCTTTAGAAATGTACCCCGGGACCCAGCAATACCACTCTTGGGAATATACCCAAGAGATGCCCTATCACATGACAAAAGCATTTGTTCAACTATGTTCATAGCAGTATTATTTGTAATAGCCAGAACCTGGAAACAACCTAGATGCCCTTCAATGGAAGAATGGATGAAGAAAGTGTGGAATATATACACATTAGAGTACTACGCTGCGGTAAAAAACAATGACTTCTCGAATTTTGCATGCAAATGGATGAAAATAGAAAACACTATCCTGAGTGAGGTAACCCAGACCCAAAAAGATGAACATGGGATGTACTCATTCATAATTGGTTTCTAGCCATAAATAACGGTCACGGAGTATATAGTGGTGAACATAAAGAAGCTAAATAAGAAGGTGAACCTACGGAAAAACATATAATTATCCTCTTGGCTATGGGAAGTAGACAAAATTGCCGGGGAGAAAATTTGGGATCTTGGGGGTGGGGTGGGATGGGAGCATCGGGGGATGGGAAGAGAAAAGTGAGAAGGGGAGGATGAGGGAAACTTGGGGAAACAGGAGGATGGGAATAAAGGAAGGTTGGATAGGGGAGCACGGAAGCACAATTCTTAGTTAAGGGAGGCACCTTAGGGTTGGCAAGAGACTTGAACCTAGAGTGGCTCCCAGGAGCCCAAGGCGAGGTCCCCAGTTAGTTCCTTGGGCAGTTGAGGATAGGGAACCTGAAATGACCCTATCCTACAGCAATGCTGACGAATATCTTGCATATCACCATAGAACCTTCATCTGGTGATGGATGGAGAGAGTCACAGAGACCCACACTGGAGCACCGGACTGAGCTCCCAAGTTCCCAATGAGGAGCGGAAGGAGGGAGAACATGAGCAAGGAAGTCAGGACCACGAGGGGTGCACCCAACCACTGAGACAGTGTGGCTGATCTATTGGGAGCTCACCAAGGCCAGCTGGACTATGACGGAAGAAGCATGGGATAAAACAGGATTCTCTGAACATGGCGAACAATGGGGGCTGATGAGAAGCCAAGGACAATGGCCCGGGGTTTTAATCCTACTTCAAGTTCGGGTTTTGTGGGAGCCTAGCCACCTTGGATGTTCACCTTCCTAGACATGGACAGAGGGGGGAGGGCCTTGGATTTTCCACAGGGCAGGGAACCCTGACTGCTCTTTGGACTGGAGAGGGTGGGGGAGAGAAGTGGGGGGAGGGGGAGAAGGATGGGACGAGGGGGAGGGAAATGGGAGGCTGGGAGGAGGCGGAAATTTTTTTTTCTTTCTTTTTCTCAATAAAAAAAAATTAAAAAAAATAAAAAAAAGAAATCTAAGTATCAAATATATGTCTGTACCAAATATATGTACATTGCTTGAGTTTTTGTTATTGTATCTTTAAACAGTTTCAAATAACTTTCTATTTCAGGAAGTGTTATTAAACAAATATATTATTATTATTCTTCAGTTTTGTTTTTCCTTATATAGTGCCATTCTCTTTAGTTATGTTTGCTCAATTATATACTTTGACATATTCATATAACATTTTTCTAATATATCAACCAGTAATGAATTCTACAACAATATACAAACTTACAAGAGCCGAAACAACTCCACAAAGGAATACCTGAAACTGTATGTCTGTAGTTTCCTGCCTATCAACAACACCACAAAGTATATCTTTGTATTTACCTAAGCTATGTTTAAAACTCGTCTGTGTATTTAACTATGTATGCCTAACTTATCCACATATTTAAATCATCTGTTGTTGGCTCAAGCTAGTCGTCCTGGCAGGGAGATAACATTCAATTAAATTAGTATGACTAATGTGTTTGATATAATATGTTGTTTGTCACACAGCACTGGCAACTTTCCTTGGTGACTATTTTGAGTGTGCTAAATTCCTGTGATGAAAATGGCACGGAAGCTAATGCATAAAAAAATAGGCCAGTGATTAAAGAGAGTAGTGAGGCTCCCTGTGTTTGCCTCCTGGCTTTGCCATCAGTAGTTGTGTGGCTTAAGACAACTCACTTATTCTATCTCCCTGTCCCTCAGCACAACATATTCCTGTATAAAAAAATAATTCAAATTTGATGGAGGTATGAATATATATATATATGTATATATATATATACATATATATATATACCTTAACTATGTATATATAATGTGATTATGTGCATATGTGTATAAGAGTTTCATTCTTTATTTATTAAAATACAGCATATAACAGGAGTAATGGTTAAAATCTCTGGCTCCCACGGTGTCATATTCTGTTGGTATTCTTCTTATATATACATTTCTCTCTTGCTGTGACAGAAAACTAAAGATTAATCCATGATGGTGCTAATTCCCATCAAGAGCCTGCATTAGGGAGTCGGAGAAAATTTCTAAAAATGTACAAAATGGCATGGCTGCAAAATAAAAATATGTTCCCTGTGTGAATAAGGATTATGGCTTGTTAATGGGAGTGAAAAAGTGATTGACGCCAAGCTTGGAGTCTAACATTCAGCCCTAGAGGACGAGCGCATTGAGAGTGCTTCAACACGGCCATGTGAGAACAGCTCCTGCTGCCAAATCTCACGGGCCTCGTGGACTCGTCTGAGATTAGCGAGGAGAGACTATGGCTTTCTCTATATTTTACTTATGACAAACACATTGGATTTCTTCTGTGTAATAAGGATCACAAAGCTGCAATTTAAATCCAAGTTCCAGCGCCATTCCACACTTCCAAGGGAAACTGTCATTTCAAATCAGTCCCTCTGCTGAGCTCTCCTTTCCACAATGTTTGTAAAGCTCCTCTTCCTTTTGCAGAAGCCTGCAACATTTTCTCAGGGAGGCTGAGATGAGCATTCACTCTGTGTCACGTGAAATCAGAACACATAACCTCAGCATTCAACCGCCAAACCCTCAGAGAGCAAATCTTTCTTTTTTATTATTTTTCCATACAGTCTATCTGATGATGTATTCACCTTTCCTCAACTCCTCCATGGTCTTCCCAGGTCTCTCTTTACCCAAATATATTTTCTATCTCTTTTTCAAAGAAAGCAAAGAGACAAACAATAACAACAACAAAAAACCAATAAGAAGTTTGTTTTTGCATTTTTTTGGTCCTTTGGTTGTTGCTGTTTTTCGAGATAGGGTTTCTCTGTGTAGCTTTGGAGCCTGTCCTGGAAACTCACTCTGTAGACCAGGCTGGCCTTGAACTCACAGAGATCCTCCTGCCTCTACCTCCTTAGTGCTGGGATTAAAGGTGTGCACCACCGCCCGGCCTATCTTTTTACTTTATAAATACACTAAATTGCCCAGCATCGAACATCCTTATTCAACAACTATTTATTTAAATTAATGTGTTCTGAATATCACATTTATTTCCTGGAGCACAGATGGTGTCTTTAGACTTATTTCTGTTCTTTATCATTTCATCTCATTTTGGTTTCTCCCATTTTTAAGTAAATTAAAACAAAATTCCAGCACCACCAAAAACAGAAAAAAAAATCAGTAACAACATCAATTCGAGCCAAAAATATTTAATCCCACTATGCTTTCACCATTGTAAAACAAATATAAAGGGAAAACCAGTATAAAGGGGAAAAATCATGATCATTTCTCTATTTTTCCATGTAGACATTTGTGTACTTTCTGTCTGAATTAGCTAATCTGTGCCTGGATAGCCTAGACGGCTCCACCCAATCACCCAGGAAAGCTTTCTCCAACTGTCTAGGAAAGGCTTAGCCAAAATATGACAATTTCCAGGCAGGCTGGTCTCACAGTTCTCTTAAATTACCTGGGCAGGCTCGTGTCTCTCTTTTCATCTTCTAGTAGCTTTCCCTAACTGCCCACACATGCTGTCTTGGTAACATGATTTCTGCCCTTTCCATGAATTACTTGATAAGAAAAACTTTAGACAGGTTTATAAATTAAATTAGCACTTAAGCCCCCTCGATTTATTTCATTTAAAAAATTATAACAATTTCCAAATCACCAAAAGGAATGAATGAAAATTGAACAAAAACCTTCTATCCTGCCTACGTCAGAGATTTACATAACACTGCCATTTTCATAAATACGATTTAAAAAGTCATACATATTTCTAAAAGAAACATTTATTTTTATTTATGTGTATGTGTATGAGGCTACTTGATTGAATATATATACATATATATGTGTGTGTATATATGTGTGTGTGTGTGTATGTGTGTGTGTGTATAATGCATTAATGTTACTGTGGGATCTAGTAAATCTCAGATCCCAGGAACTGGAATTAACTAATATAGGTAACTGGGAAATGAACACAGATCATATACCAAAGCTGTAAGCACTCTTAGCTGCCAATAGTCTCCCTATACTTGAATCGTACATTTTTTTGTGTGTAACAATTTTAGCAACCTTCTCAAAAAGTTATATGATCAAGAGTAAATGCTCACATAAAAAGGCAGGGCAACCTTTGGGAAATTGAACCCAAAACTTAATCATGGGACAAACAACTACCCATGAACACTCTATTGAAATGGAATATTTTAATATATGATAGGTTATTTTCCATGGAGATATATTTTAAAAATAGCCACTAACCCCAGATAGAGCAGCACAACAAAGAAAGCTCCATCCAAGTCTAGCTTGGTAAGCAATGAGGATACTGGGTTTATGCATAGAACCATATGAACCTCAAAGGAAGCTCTATCCTTTAAAAGTCCCACCAAAGCATAAGGGACACCTCATGAAAGCTGCACCATTGCAGCACCAATTCCCAGTTACCCTTCTATCCCTGATATACTCTGTCATGCGTTATATTGTGGGCATCTGGAGCAAGAGGGCATCCTAGCTGAACTCTCACTGAGGGTCCGGTTATTCTCTTCCATTTCCTTTTATGGGATACATTAACAGCTTCATTACCATAGTCCTAGCTATCCTTGTAGTGTTTTGTTTGTTTCATTGAAATGGTTGAGGAGATGACAGTTTTCTGGGTTTTTTGGTTTACATCAGATAGTCATGTAATGCATGCCACTGCTACAACTATTAGTTCATTTATAAACAAAAAAGAGCCTCTTTGTGGTAGGACAGTTAATGCCAGTTGCAGCACACCATAAAAAATACTTTAGTTTTGTTTTTCTGAGTTGTGTAAATATATTATAGGATCCCTGATCTGAAAAGCACAAATCTAAAATGCTCCAAAATCCACACCATTTTAACTGTCAGTATGATACCATCACTACTAAATACCACATCTGATCTGGTGATTGGTCACAGTCAAACCACAGGCACCTGAAAATGTGCATGAAATTACCTCTAGACTGTGTGTATATATGCTGTAGAAGAAGCATGGATACATTTTGCAGACTTGTATCTCATTTCCAAATATCGTGGCATTTTAAAGATCAAACTATATAATACTTCTGGTCCTGAGCAATATCGGAAATATTCAACTAAAACTGGCATCTTACATCAAATATTCCCACAAATGCATACAACACATGAACGAGGCACCATAACTCAAAGCACAACCTATGATATTTGGTTCAGTCAGCACTTTGGAAAAAGCTGGTCAAGTAAGTCAGTCCCAAAGTATTTGGTAAAGTTAGTGAACCCTGGTAAACGGATCACTTCCTGAGAAAAGAAAAAAATTCTAGAGTCTCAGATGGAGTTTGAAAGCAGCAGAATGGCAGAACGAAGTGGCAGGAACAGGTGAGAGCTCTTTCTCTCAAATGTTTTCAGACATTTCTTTTATTGCAATGGTGATTGGTGATTTCATGCTGAAGGGGCCTCAGAAGAGGCTGCAGCATTCTAGAGAAATTTATGTATCTCCCTTCTCCTGTAATTGGCAAAATATGTGTACTGATCAGAAACCTGGGAGTTGTGAAATAGAGCTGACCCCTGAAGCACAGGTTTCCTCCTTACAAGGAACTAACCGAGGAATATCTCTGCCTTGCCAGCAGTGGCGGTCCTGATGCCTCAAAAAACTCATGATTCTTTCCTCCTCCCCTATCAGGGATCTTGAAGGTCTGGTTTTCTACTACATGGATTGGAATAAAACACTTTCTTTGTAAGGGATTGCTGAAATGACAGAAAACCAAGGTCCCGTCCAACCAGGAAAGGGCTTATCAGTCAATCTCAAACTTAAATGCACACATAGTCTAGACTTTGTCTAATGGCTGTTTATAAATTGTAAGATAGTCAAATGCATGGAGGAGAGAAAATTAGATTTCTTTATCAGCCCCTTTTGGGTAAGCAATAAACAAATCATTTTTTAAAAAAAACAGTTGCTGTTTCCCAATGTCTTCTAAATTTTAAGAAAAACAAGGCAGTCAGTTCTATGGACCAGCCAGTCTGATAGCATCCTGTCTCTGTCCTGGAGACCCAGTTTCATGTGGAGGTATGCACCTTGGAAGGCATGCCTCACCCTGCACCTGAAAGCTAAGCTTATCTCTTTCAGATAGGCTCATGCCACCTTAACTCAAAGTTGAACTGGAAAACAGACATACAGTCAAAATTAGGGTAATATCAGATATTTTAACAAACATTTTGTTTTATAAAAGGAGCCAAGAGAACTTGAGTTGAAGAATAGCTTAGAGTGTGGCTGAAAGATAGACAATGATCTGGTGTCCTTGACACAAAGTCACTTTAACTTGCCTAGAATCCTGAAAGTGAATCCAAGCACTTTTCCTCTGGAATTTGGGGCTATGTTTGATTTTATAAGAAATCATAGTTGGGCAGTGGTGTCACACGCCTTTAATCTCAGCACTCGGGAGGTAGAGGCAGGCGGATCTCTGTGAGTTCGAGGCCAGCCTGGTCTACAAGAGCTAGTTCCAGGACAGGCTCCAAAGCTACAGAGATACCCCGTGTCTCCAATCCCCCAAACCAACCAACCAAGCAAACAAATATATTATAAATCCTCGAAGATTTCTATTAGAATGTGTTCTTCATAGAGTATTCCACAAGGTTTTGCCCACTCCTAATGCGTGCAATAACCACTGTGGCTTCAGGGTCAGCCTAGAAGATGATCTTCCGACTGAGCTTTCCTCTGTGATCTAGTTATGGTTCCACTGCATACTCCGTGGACCATTTTGGCTCCGTAAGAGTAGAGTCTTGTTTCTCTGTGTTATTAGGTGTAGAGCCTATGTAAACCTAGCCCAAGAACCTTAAATCATTGAGAAAATAATCGAGGAAAGAAAAATAAAGTTCCAGTCGTTCCTCCCCTCCTCTTCCACCTTGCTTTGTCTCTTTCTGCCTCTTTAACTCTCGCATTGTTTCTTGTTCAAGAGGTGACGACATGCCATGAGACAGTCTCTAAAACTTGCCATTTACCACAGGTCCCTCAGTAGCTGTAAATCAGGACAGGTGCCAGATCCTTGAACCCGCAGGATTGTGAGCTAAGTGAATCTTTTTAAACATTTTGTCTCGGGTATTTTATTAGAAGAAGATGACTAAGACAAAGAAAATATATTTTGTGATGAGATCATTGATATCAAAATATGCTGCTCTTTGGGCTGATGAGGGAGGGGGACTTGATTGGGGGAGGGGGAGGGAAATGGGAGGCGGTGGTGGGGAGGAGGCAGAAAACCTTAATAAATAAATTAATTAATTTAAAAAAAGGAAAAAAAAGAAAAGAAAACCAAGCCCTGAGCTCCACAACCACAGAAAGGATTCTGCCACCAGCAGGAATGAGCTTGCAGCCCTTCCTCCCCAGGTCCTCTCAGGCAGAGTCTCTGGGCCAGTAGTCCTTGGTTCTGGGTCTATGAGAAGCAAAGCAGGGAGCCCAGCTGAGCTTAGTTGGCCTCCTGACCTGGAGAACTTCAACACAATAAAGATTTCTGATCCTTAAAAAAATTTATGCTCATTACAATATTAATGGTGTGGTTCTTGGGTGCTCTTAAGTGAATTGCTAAGGAAATACATTTTAAATCTGGATCAATATTACACCTGTTCTTTAGCCTGTCTTAAAACTTTGCATTTTAGGACCATTTGTGTTTTACCTTGAGCACCAAGTACTACTGGTAAGAAACACAGAGAGGGTAACTTCGAGTTCCATCGCTGAATATTTCCACAGGGTCTTACCCTGTGCATCGCATGGGTCTCTGTTGTCAGCAAGTGCCTGCTAACAAGGTGAAAAACTGGACTGGTAATTTAAAGTATAAATATAAGTAACTCTTACTGTGGGGTGCCCTCAAAGACTTATATTGGATATGAGTACATTAGAAAATATTTTTTACAAGTGAGTCCATAGTGCTTTTATTGTTTCTGTAGTACTTTACACATATAATTCATATAATTTTACACATTATAATTCATATAATGGCAAACAATGAATGACGGTACAGGTTGGCAAAATTTGAGGCAATTTGTTTTCACTTCTACCTTCATAAACTTATTGAATTCTATCTAACTCAAGCTCAGTCGTTCTCAACCTTCCTAATGCTGTGGCACTTGAATAAAGTTCCTCAAGTTATAGTGTCCCTCAACCATAAAATGACTTTTATTACTACTTCATAACTAATTTTGCTAGTGATAAGAATTTCAATGTAAATATCTATGTTTTCCGATTGTCTTAGGTGACCCCTGTGACACTGCCATTTGAACCCCAGAGGGGTACAACATAGAGGCTAAGAACTGTGCTCCAGATGAAAGACAAAAAGTAATAGACTCTGAAGCTATGAGCCAGGAGATCAACTAAATCTACATAGTTAAGAATAACCTTTAAAACATTTTGAACTTAAAATATAACTAGACAACTTGATACTTTTCTTCTCCTCCCTTCAATCTCCCCTAAGTAACACCACCACTTGTTCTTTCATAGCTTCTGGCCACTTATATAATTGTGTGTGTGTGTGTGTGTGTTCATAAATATTTTAAATACAAGTTCTTCATTCTATATTACTTTACTTGATTTTAGTTGTAAAATCAAGAGAACTATGAAACTGAGACCTTTGTTAAGTCCCAGAACTATGTTATAAAAGGTGGTTGCTCATTTTGCACCTATTTTGCAATTCATGAGGACAAGTTAAAAAATACTCAAGAATTAAAACATCTATAAAAATTCAAGAATCATAAGGACAATGTTTCTGGCTTGAACCAAGTTGGTGATACAGAGATACACAGACACAGACACACAAACAAAGCCCTCTCTCTGATCCCTACCTGTCTATCTGTATGTCAGAGGTCAGTGCTGGATGTCTTGCTCTGTTTCTGAATGCTTGAAACAGGATCATTCCAGTAAGTAAGGGTCGATGGCCATGGTGCTCCCCAGTTTCCACTTGTAACTTCCTTCCTGGGGTTACAGAATCTGACTCCCACAGCCAATATTTTACATGGACTCTGGATATTCACACTCAGTTCCTCATGGTCCCACAGCAAACATTTTAACCATCAAGCCACATCTTAGTGTTAGTCGGCCATTTTTGAAATTGTTATGTGATGTTTCCTTAGCTTATTGTCTCTTCATCTCATTATTCTACGGTTACAGGTGGTAGATAACATTGTAGTGAACAATGCTGGGTGCCACTCTCAAACTGCCCTCCCTCCATCTCCCTGTAATCACAGCAACAGATGCTTCAGGCCATACAACTGCTCCTTTTGATCTACTCTGACCAGGATGACTACTGCTCATCTGTACTACTGAGACTGCTAACTCACTTTGTACTTGTCTTCCCTCATCTCAATCTAGTCTTCAAAAAACAAACAACAACAAAAAGAAAACACTTCTGGAAATTAAGAAAGCCATCCTTCTTTCTATAATTTAACAGAACTTAAACTTTTGTTGGGCAGTGAGAATTTTGTGTTAGATGCCATTTAGTGACTCGTAGTTTCTCACTTTTTATGTATGTGTATGAATATGTAGGTGTTTGCATGTGTTTGGGCTCACATGTATGTATAGATTTATGTGCACACATGTGCCTGTAGAGGCATGAGGCTGGAGCAGGAGTATTCCATGATTCATTGAAAGAGTTTCTCAGCCGGGCGATGGTGGCGCACGCCTTTAATCCCAGCACTCGGGAGGCAGAGGCAGGCGGATCTTTGTGAGTTCGAGACCAGCCTGGTCTACAGAGCTAGTTCCAGGACAGGCTCCAAAGCCAAAAAAAAAAAAAAAGAAGAGTTTCTCAGTTGAACCCAGTGTTTGCCTACACAACAGGGCTAGTTAGTTAGTTAAAATATTCCACACATCACCTGTATCTACTTCAAATCCTAGAGAGCCTCCATACGTCCCTTGTATTTATGTGGTTTCTGAGGTAATTATGTGTTCATGAGGTAATTTATGTACTAAACCTCCCGAATCTTTTGCCCATAATTTCTAAATGCACCTGTAAGCCCCAACCACAGCTGATGTCTTCATTGTACTAATGTGTACTGTGTTTTCTTTCATTAAATTTCATGTTTATTCCCCTGGCCTATCACAGATTTCCTTATGACAACACTTTAAAAATTAACATTACCCTGGGCATTTTTACATCTTTTCAGAAGTGTGGAGATGACATTAGATTTAATACTATAATTATTTAGCAAAACTTAAAATTTTACTTAAATAATTTTTTCAGTGCACAATTATCCTAGAAATGGCTATCTTTTAAATGTTTCAGACATTTTATATATTACCACAGGGTCTTTTAAAAACTATCAAAAGTACAGTAAAGACTTTCACTATAAGATGCACATTACACATACATGGTTAGTGTGCTTATAGATAAATAAAATTAGGAAGAAAGTCACATGTTAAAGTCAGCCAAACACTCAACTGTCTTTTGACAATAATGTGGTATCATCAAATTAAAGATTGGGTTGGGTTTTCTTAGCTTTTCATGAGTCAGGCATAGCAGTGGGTCTGTGAGATGGCCTGGGCTGGATGAAGTGAGCAGTATAGTACAGAAGGCATGGGGCTGATAGCTGGCTGCATTTGATTGCGCTTCCTGCAAAGGGTAAATCATGGGGTAATCCCTTATTGGGTTTGAGACAAAGGGTCTACTGGAGACTTGACTGTAGTGTCTGTCCTGATTCTAGGAGTTTTAGACAAACTAGTCACCTCTGATCCAATTACATAGACATTTTGCCTGAGTGATTATTTTCTGGTTTGGTGCCTTGGGACCTCATGTAGGAACTCAGCCCTAATCAAGTCCCTTAATAAATCTTATTTAATATTCCCCATTCTTACATTGGTTTAAAATAAGTTTGATAAGCACTAAAAAATTAAGTCATCCTAGAAGATTTTTTTTTTTTTTAACTAAAAGCCCGAATGGAGATTTGGTGAAGTTAAAGCATTAAGAGGCAACTGTGTAATAGGTTACATGGCATTAGGTGCTCTAGTCAATGTGGCTTCAGAGTAAGTAACAGCTGCAGGATTGTGGCTTCTGGCTACAGATATTTCCATCCTCTCTGAGTATTCGAGTTATCTCGACTTACGTAATTCAGATGCATCTTGTCTATGCAGTTTTCCCCTTCCACCTACCTGAAGTGGTTACTTTTTCTTCTTCCACTGCCAGTCTCACAATAAATATGTAGTGCTTACCTTAGTTATTCTCCTATTGCTATGATAAAACACCACGACCAAGGCACTTACAAAGGAAAATGTCTAATTTGGTGCTTATGATGTCAGATGCTTCCTGTTCAAGATTATCATGGTGGGAAGTATGGCATCAGGCAGGCATACATGATGCCAGAGCAGTGGCTAGGAACTTACATCTTTAGATACAACCATAAGGCAGAGAAAGAAAGATTTGGAATGATATGGTCTTTTGAAAGCTCAGAATACCTTTCCAAGGGCACACCTCATTCAACAAGGCCCCACATTCTAATTTGTCCCAAACAGTTCTACCAACTGGGGACCAAGTATTCTTATATATGAGCCCATAAGCACCATTCTCTTTCAAAACAGGACATTGTTGTCAGATAAAGAACTTTCAATGAGTTAAATAATGTCTACATTTTTTGAATGAATATGTGAACATCCCGCAGTTAGTGAACCAAGAAACTAATCTTTTATAGTGTATATCTAAGTAGAACAATCATGACAACATTATAGTCATTAGTCACACTATAGTCAGAAATGAGGATGATGCCATTCTCAGTTCCAGTTCGATGATGTCACCCAAATCCTGTATTTCATTCTCATTCTGGAGCAGCAACATAAAATACTCACTTACAAAGCACACATGAGAAAAGACTCCAGGCTCATTAATGAGAATCCGCGTCTTCATTTCAGTTTGTCCATTTATCACTCTCAGGAGCCTTGGTTACATCATGGAAAATAATTTAGTCCACAGGGAATACCTAAGTGTGTATGCTTTTTCCAGATGATAAATCTACCAGGAAAAAGGCTAGGGGACACCTGGGTGGCAGTGTGACATCTTAATTAGTCCCCTGTGTTGAAGCATCTCCCTTCTATTTGCTCCTTGATAGACTGTTCATTTATGTGTAATAAAATCAACATAAATCACCAGGTCTCACATTTGAAGAATATCCTCTGCAGACTTGGAAATACTGTCCTCAAGTGCCCTCAAGCACTGGGGACACTGTGAGTTCTGACACAAGATGCTATTCTGCTTCCAGGTACAGGCTGAAGGTGAGGATTTCTAACAAAGTAGATTGTCAGCTTTGGGGTCCTGAAAGCTTCAAGGCAAAACAAGCAGAGTCACCCTGGAAACCCCTTGCTTGCCTGTGATTTTGTCTGCTCTCTGGATTACAAATATGAACTTTCTTGAAAAATTTTAATAGGTTTAAGCTCAAGACCTTTAATCTGCTTCTGGCCTTTAAATAAGATCAGCTCTTAGTTTGTCCCTTTCAGCTGAGGTTTACCAAAGGGGGCGTCTCCTGCTCCTGAGTGTGACTGACAGCATGGTTTCTAAGGATGGTTTATAGGCTAAATTGATCAGTTCTCATCACAGCAAATAAACGTTTTTGGGATCTCTTTTAAACAAGAATTTCAGATCAAATAACCTTTACATTGCTTGTCAAATTTAACATTTGTTCAGGACTTTCATGGAAATGAAGCTATGTCAGTGATGATATTTGACAGAATTGATCAGATTAGAATAAAAATGGTAACAAATAGGGCTGGAGAGAGCTCCTGAGCGTGCTTACAGTTCTTAGAAAGGACCGGGTCCACCCATGTTGTAGAGCTTTTGATTGCCTATAACTCCAGCTCCAAGGGCATCTATTGTCAGTGCTTAAACATACACACACACACACACACACACATACACACACACAATTAAAAATGATAAATATTAAGAACTGATAATCAATATATCATTGAAACTTTTGCAAATGTATTTTTCTGTTTTCTTTACTGAGGTTCTTCATCTGTCATTGGCTTCAGCAGACAAAACACCGGGTCCTACTCGACGTTTGCTGTTTTCTGTTAAAGATGGCTGTTTGCTGATTGGAGTGCATAGCTCTAGCTCTCCGCTGATTTGCCCTGTGTGATGAAGTTTTCTTCTTTAATGTATGTAAATTTAGAATCTCAACAGAAAAGCAGATTTCTCATCATGCTCCTCAACTGAGAAGCAATTAAAGATGGCTTTTATGATTTCTAATAACTCATCTGAGACAGGCTCAAAAACAGTTAAATTGGCTCCCATAGAGATGCTTGCCACCTTTACCAGTATGTACATTTTCCCTCAGATCTCAAGAAAAACAATACTCAGCACTTCATGAACTGCCGAAAGATTTTTTTTCTCCAGGCATAACTGGATAGTTCCTTGTTATCTGGTGTTTTTAGCATCCCTTGTTGATAATGTTTTGTGTTGTTACTAAGCTCAGTCTAGTTTTGTTTTAACAAAACCTTTCAATTTTTTATAATAAAGTCATTTAAAGATGGCCATAGACAAATTAGGACCACAAATTCGGCCAAATTACTGAATCAAACATAAATAGCATGTAGACACACACACACACACACAGAAAAAACAGCATGTATATAGTATGCATGCACTTGTGTGCACGGACACACATCATATATATATTCCATACACACATACTAGGCATATATTCCACATACTCATGCATCACATATATATGTATACATACATATATATGTGTATATATCACATAAAATGCAAACAGGGCTCTCTCTTTCTATCACATGCACAAACACATACACATAACCCACATACCACATATGCACCACATAGACATATCATACTTAAATACACAACACATCCATCACATACATGCATATATACATGTACAAACATACAACAACATTCACTAATTTCTTAAGAGACCCTCATATTGAACTGAAACAAATAATGATTGAACTGAATAGCTGCTACAGTTGAGCCTAAGTATGCACCTTAGAATTACGAGGGCAAAATGAACTGACATTCTAGATATGCAGACAAGTGAACCGTTGCTGTATTTTTCTGCCCAACCAAAAAAAAAATCTATGCTTCTGGGTATAACTAGAATACTAGAAAAAGACTGCACATTAGTGAAAAAAAGACTGTACAAAGTGAAAGGCAATGTGATTACTTCAGCTTGTTTATCTGTAGAACAGGGAATGAAACTTATGGTCCTACATATAGTAGGCCAGTGCTCCACAACCAAACTTCATCCCAGTGCCATTTCTTCATTTTCTTTTGAGACAGAGTTTTATCAAATGCACCAGGCTGATTGAACACATTCTGCAGCCTGTGTAAACACTAAATGTGTGATCCTCTAGAATCATCCTCTCCTGTAGCTGTGATTACAGACTTTTGTCACCAGATCAGTTAATTGTTTGATTCATTCATGTGCATATATCAAATATTTACGCAACAATCAATCAAGCTCTATGCTGGGAGCCAGCTCTGGTGGTTGACAGATCCAGAGAAGATGTAAGGAGTAGGCAAGGGATGGAGTGAGCCAGGCATGATGGTTGGACGAATCTTGCTTCCTAATTGAGCGTTTTTTGTTTATCTCTGCTTATTTATACAGTAATCAGGGATGGATTCATGCTGTTCCAAAACATAGATTCTATCATTTTTTGTTTTTGGACCTATATATAACATTTTCTCTGATGCATTTGGGGTCATAAGTTTAGTCATAATTGACAAACCATTATCTTTTATAACCATTTTATTCATCTCCCTATCATTCAATTTTTTTAGAATCTAAAGGTACATGACAGCCTGTTCTTAGGCTAGTAGCTTTTGTGGCTACAAAGACACTAGATCAAAACTACATCTTCTAGACACCCTGGTCAGATTGCCAGGTCCTAAGCAGTGTACTATTAACTCTTAATGGTCAGTGTGCCCAAGAAATATTCTCAGACCAAAGCTGTGGCAGTTATTATTCAAATGCTGGCATAATACAACATTCACATGTATATCTTTATAAAATTTGTTTATAACTATAATCCTGGCATTCTGCTATTCCTTGGTCATATGACATCTCAGTGGCTCCACATGAGCTAACTTTTCTAAGAAAGAGCAGTTCTGACATCTCAGTCTCTACCTTCTTTCCGCTCCACACTTTACTCACCAGTGTAAGCCTCCCTGTAGGGCAGAGGTATCTTGAGCTGATCTAAGTGTGTTGTTCTATGTGCCATGTGATTGCCTGAGTGTATAGAGGGAAGAGGCTTGCAGTCAGATCTGTGGCCAACTCCTCTACTACAAGTTTTGTTGACCTTTTTAAGTTTTATTTATTTGATTATCTTCTTTCTGCATAAGTACAGAGGCAGATGTTTTAAGAATAACTCATAGCTTCATAATGAGACCTCTAGATTCTTAAGTGTACCACAATCTCCATTGCAAAAGGAAGACCTTTAAGTAGATAAAGGTATTTACCTAAAAGTGATAGGATTGGTATGTTCAAGACATTCCTAGAAAAGCTTAGAAGCAGTACTCCTGAAAGAAGGAATAAGTGATTCATTAGAAATTTTCCATCAATCCAATATCTCCAATTGTACAAATACTAAAAGTCCCCCAAGCATGCAACAGATGAAGATGAAAAATCAAAGATAGCATAGTGGCCATCATGTGGCTCAGTTTTGCTGGACCTTTGTCAAACACTGTGAGGCCTTTTGACTTTTGCTGTTCCCATCAATGCCTGAACCATCTCTGAAGTAGTGGTTATGAATGGTTCAGCTGAACCCTACATGAACACATATAAAAACATAGTCAAAGTCCAATCAAATCACTTATTTCTGTTTTTAAAAAATTATACTTTTTATGTGTATAGGTATTTTCTTGCATGTATGACCGTACGCCACATGTATACCTAGTCTTTTCTGAGGCCAGAAGAAGGACCCTGTTACAAACAGTTGTCAGCCACCTTGTAGATCCTGGAAATTGAACCCATGTCCTCTGAAAGAGCATCCAGTGCCCTTAACTACTGAACCATCTCTCCAGTCAAAAACCACAGATTTTAAATGTAGAGAAGATAGAGCAGTTTAATACATCTCATCTTGGCTTTCCTTTGATAGTATGTATTGAAGGTGCCAGATTAACAGCATTTTAAAATCCAGACTCTAAACTATTTCAATTCATAAAAATATTCTCTCTAGAAATATACTATATTTTGAATACAAAACAAAAATTGCTAACTCACCAGGACAGAAGTCTTTGAGTATAAGCCAGTCTGACTACAGATTAAGGCACTTTTCTAAACAAGTCAATAGATAACACATAGCTAGGGGGAGAAACACATCTTGAAATATATGGAAATAAATTAAAGCTAAGACTTAGTACTATATATAATTTGAATCATCAAATCAAATTTCTCTTTAAGTTAATTTAATTGTTCACTAGTTTAGAAAATAACAATTATAATGAAAAGGCCAAAACTGGGAGCTAGGTGACTTACATTTAAATTCTGACATTAATGTATTTTTATTAGCTTTTTCCTTTCCAGATTCTAAATTCTCTCATCTACTAGACTATGAGAATGTTTTCTGACTGTGAGGATCGTTTGTGACCCTTAGATATTCATGATATCCTGTCAAAAGTAAGAAAGTAAAAAGAAACCATCATCTATTGCGGTGTTCCTAACTGATAAGGTAAATATATCTGTCCATGTGTTGTGATCTCTGCTGAAGAATGAATTTTGTGCCTCACCAAATCCAGGTGACAACAGGTTCTCCTGTTTTATACCTGGAGGTTTTCAATCTACCTCTGCCATCTGTGTCCTCCCATCACCTATGTGTGATCTTCACCCTTTCTCTCCAGACATCTGTGTTGGAGAAGCAGGCTAGGTACTCTCAGACTAACTTTCCATGGTAACACCCTTCCTTGAATCATACTAGCTAGAGCATGCTCTGCCTTCTTAGATAACAGTCACAGGTCTAACAATGAGGACTTGGTAGCACTGGGTTACCTTCACACAGGAGTACATCACAACATTAACCCAAGAGTCAAAAAGCATCAGTGATGAGAACTGGGCTACCTTCTTTCAAGTCTGAAATCACCAGGATATATATAAAAAAAAAAAAAAAAACAAAGTATTTTCAATGAAAAGTCACTTAGAAATGCAATTTTTGAATTAAGTAATTCAGGCTAGCATGTAATTTATATTTTCATTTAATATTTTGTTGTGGTTAGATTTACATTTTTAAGTGTCCCCATCAGATCAGTACATGCAATCTACAGTGTGTGAGAGATGCCAACTTTCAAGAGAAATTCTACACTGACAATTATTTTTCACTAAAGGAAAAGTAAGTTGGTAGAAGATAAGCTTTTCTGTGTTCTTAGATAGTACCTGCAGTCCAAAATAATGAACTGCCCTCATTTACTATATGGGCTGATTCCATATGCAATGTTAAGAAGTTCTGTTTGACATTCTAAAAATCCTTCAAACTAATTCTCTGAGTGTTTTTACAGCACCTTCAAGGGTGACATAGAATTCCTATTAGCAGAAAGTGTCCCATGTTAGCTACTCAGCTGCCATTAATCTCCAAGCTGTCTAATACTATGCTTCTTAATTGCTACCTGACTTTTAAATCACAACATCTTTACTTCCCAGCCAGGGGAGCAGGCAATGCCCTCCTGAGGCTACCAATCCCACTATTGAACATTTTCTTCTTTCTAAAGGAGTCAATAGAAATTTCAAATTTGGGAGCTCATAAAATATTTCTACAAATTGCCATGACATTGTAATGACCTTCTGGGTATCTGTCAAAACTTTTGTAAAGCTAAATATGTCAGTGCACTGTCACATAGCAGGAGGATGGTTTAATTCATCATCAAATAATACACAGTAGGCTGGGAAGAGCTCAGTGTTCAGAGTCAGAGAGACTGGGGTAAACCCTCACTTGTGGACTGTATGGGAATCACTCATATCTGAAACTCTGTTTTTTCTGCTATAAGATGGGGCAAATAGTATTTACCTAAGATGCTTGAGTAAAATGAACAAGCAGATGATGAATACCCTGTTTACAACCAATGGAGATACTTATCATTGTAGATGGAAGTTTCTGTCCCACTTGATCCTGCAGGCACGCAGTCACAAATAAACACATAGAGACATATATTAATTATAAACTGTTTCGCCTAATGCTAAGGCTATTACTAACTAGCTGTTACAACTTAAATTAACCCATAATTATTTTCTATGTTTAGCCAAGTGGCTAGGTATCTTTATCAGTGAGGCATCCTCATCTTGCTTCCTCTGTGTCTGGCTTGCATCTCTGTCTTTCCTTTTCCCAGAATTCTCCTAGTCTGGTTACCCTGCCTATACTTCCTGCCTGACTACTGGTCAGTCAGTCTTTTACTAAACCAAAATGATTAACAAATCTTTACACTGTTAAAGATCATTATCCTACAGCATTTCTCCTTTTTCCTTTTCAAAACAAGTACCCTGGATTTAATCTTCTTTGTTTAGCTTTTTCCTTACCAGTAACCATAACAGCTTATAACCAACACTGTAAACAAAGACAAATGTTCATAATCCATTTTTTGAGGGAAATGTAGGCATTGTTTTCTAGGCTATTTCCTGCTGACTGAGGGTGCTGGTAATCTTTGGGGGACCCTAAGGAAATTTAGGATTATAGTCAAATCCTGATGAGAGTACTATGTGAGGCTGGATGACCTCAACCAGTCACCTTGAAGTTGCTCTAGATTTAGAACTCAGAGAAAACTGTAACAGCAGTACCCTGAGATGTTGGATCATCTGGGCCAACCGCTCTTGTCAGAAATTTGTTCAAAGAGTCTTCCCCAGTCAAACCTGATTTTTCTTAATCCATAATGAATACACAGCTTCTTATTTCCTTTGGAAATTAAAGCAAAACCTTTTCCCCAAAGTAACATATCTTTTAACTTAAATTTTGAAGTCAAGATATTTTTAAGACATATAGGTTGGTTTAATCCTGAAGTATTTATAGTCAAATGCTCTTTAGCAGTGTTGCTCCTTGCTCAGCAGTCAAACAATTCAAAGACAACACAATAACATATAGTATCTAGAGTCTCTGTATATTTTCTTGATCTATGTAGCTTTTTTATTAGTCTATTTCTTTTTTAATGACTTTCCCTATCTTTTTTCTTTTCCCTCCCAAGCCTACATATATTTTTAAATACATTGTAAACTGTTTAGGGTTTTTTTTTTTTCCGCATGAATCTGTCTTTACTGTATATCTCTATCTTTTTCTGAACACATGAGCTTTTAATCTCTGAGGCAGAATGGCTAGGATTAAAGCCTCAGCTTTGGTGGTTGGCTCTGCCCCATTCCTTGGCTTCCTGAGAAGACGTCCAGTATCATGGCAGAAGTATTGACAGGAGTCACATTATTGCCACAACTCTTTGGAGTTTCAAGGTCCATGCTGCCACCAAGAAACATACTGCAGGCTGCTCATAAACACCATTTAAGTATTTGGTAACAGGGCCTCTTAAAAGAGCCCTGTAGTTTTTGCTGCTAACACTGAGTTAGGAAGCCTCTCTTAAAGGAGCCACACTGTTGCTTGCCTCTAACAAACATCACCCAACCAAGAAAAGGCTGCTACTAAGAAGTCATGTTTGACTCTGTTATTTTGTGTCTAGAATCCCTTTCCAAGCTCTTTCAGATATTGTGTGAATGTAGTGGCTGAACTTTGGGAGTCATTTGTAGACAGAAGTTTCTGTTCCACCTGGTTCAGCAGCTGTTCAGTCCCAAATAAACATACAGAGGCTTATATTAAATAAAAACTATTGACTTATTGCTAAGTTATTTCTAACTAGCTCTTACAACTTAAATTACCCATGAGTTGCGACTATGATTATCCATGTGGCTAGGTACCTTTTCTCAGTCTTGCTTCCTCTGTGCCTGGCTTGCAACAATGCCTCTGCCTTTCCTCTTCCCAGAATTCTCCTAGTCTGTTCGTTCCACCTCTACTTCCTGCCTGGCTACTAAACAATCAGCATTTTATTAAATCAATGCAAGTGGCAAATTTTTGTACAAGAGCATTATTCTACAGCATAACATTTTAGATAATGTATTTCAATTTCCCCTCTCTTGTCTTTTTGCATGATAGATTGGTGCATACTTGTGTCTAAGAGTTGGGATGTAAAAACAGGTAGATCCCTTGGTTTTGTTGACCTGTTTAGCCTATTTAATATACTTTATGACTCCCTAAAGAGTAAGCTTGCCTTTTTTTCTTTTTCTTTTTTTTTTCAAAATGATATAATCAGGGCTTTTTGGTTGTGAGGACATTGCATAGAATAACAACACCTGTACTGGGAAGAATTTTGCACTTACTAGCTCTGAAGAAAAGTTCCCTATGAGTTATCACTTGGCAAGGAAGATAGCAAGTCCTCCAGCCCCCATCCTCCAGCCAGCAGACTTTAGCACTCAGCAAAAGACTGTAAGGAATTCTTTGCTGTCCATAGTCAGTCCTGTTTGAGGTACATTCTTAGCCAGTCATGCTTTGGAGAAGTGAGTCTTCAATACAGCCTATCTATGTACACTTTTCAGATGACACGGCCACACCTACTGTCACTGTGTCTGAGTTGTCCTGTTTTCTTCTTTTCAGCATGTGGTGAATTTTATGTAGTAAACAAAGCACTTTGATGATTTTGGAAAGTAGTAAGAAAGCAGTACAGAAAGATATTCAAAACCATTTGTCTACCCCCAAACCTCTCTATCCTTTAAATGAGATTGCAATACCATCTGTGAATTATGTGTTAGTTACACCAAATCAAGCCCCAAACCTTTTAAAAGTTACCCATACACTCAACATCTTGTCAGAAATCAATTAGATAAGAAATGGTGCATTTCAATAAACGTGCTTATTTGAATGACCTGGCTTCTGAAAAAAAAAGTCCAACACATTACTGTTTTTAAAGCTTGTTGGTTAGGGGCTGGCAAGCTTTAGTGATCATGTAAAAGTGTTGCCAGGTGGCAAATTATCATTGCAGTGCCCTGTACATCCCTGATTCTGGTGTAGGATTCAAGATATAATAGGTTCCTCTTTAACCTGTTTTTCACTCGTTGAGAAGAAAATCAAGAATTCAGGGACATCTTTTTGTGAGCAATGTGTATGCATTGTCGAGGATTCAAAGTGTCGGTAATTAGATTCTTATGTTCAATAGATAAAAGTCAAGAACATCATCCTTGGAAATTTCACCAGCAATAACACCAATGTTTAGAATATTAAAAATTCTATATTTACTAAGTATTTTGTTTATCTATGGTTCTCATGGGAGTATTGTCAGCACAAATGGTATAACTTTGCATGTATTTATATATATATATGTGTGTGTGTGTGTGTGTATGTATGTGTATATGCATGTATGTGTATATTTGTGTATATATATATATATACACACATAGGTATACTAATATGATTCCTTGAGTCTTTTTCAAACAACCTATGCATTATACTCCCTCTTGGGTAGTGGGTCAGGGTAGTCAAATGGCTGCCAGAACAATATAGGCTGTTGTTGATAAACTCAGTTGCCCCTCACAGGTTGAAGATAAGTACCTATTGCTAAACACACTACATTCTTAGGACTCTGATTATTCAGATGGATCTAACCTAAAAACATCCCTCATGCAGTCTAGATTCCACTATATTGGAAAATTGAAACACAAGATAAGTAATATCATATCCTATTATGACACCAATGGATCCCGATAATAACCAGCATGGCAGGATATCCCTAAAGCGGCAATAGTGGAATTCACATTTTTGTGGTTACCAACAGTTGTCTAAATGACCTTACAGTCCATTCAATGCACTGGAGAATCATGCCTAACACTAGAAAACTAGCCAATTACCAAGACAAATGAAATCAAGGATACTAGAAGAAAACATACTACACATTCCTTTCAGATTTTTGTTACATTAATTTTCCAGTTTAAGATGGTATCTTTTTATGAAGATAATCCTGGAAGCAGAGACATTGTCTATACGTACCTCTGTATGAAGCTATTTTTATGGTGACTGTCATAGAAAACTTTAGCCCACACTCCACTTGGGAGATTTAGCTTAAGAGCCCAGCAAGTGGTCTGCTTTATCCTTCTCTTTAAAAGAACTATTTTTCCATTTCCAGAAATGCATAGATACTCCTGACAGAGATAATATTTAATGTAAAATAAATGTTTTATGAATCTTAAATAATGTAAGTTTATATCATTAATCCCCAAAGTTAAATGCTCTGTTACAATTCTGGATATTATAATAAAAACAGTACAGTAATATCAAGTCATATATTTCTATATAAGCTTGAAAGCTTAATTTTTTTCCTTTTAATAAAACAAGTACATAGTTTACGGAAATGTGAGTTCCTAAACTTCAGATGAAGGGTACATTATCTTTCCCCCTAAAACGCCAGGATCATCCTGCACTGCATACCTTCCCTCTCCCTTTCTTTTCATTTCAGAATCCATTCCTAGGAAAGAGTCCGAGCTGCTTTCCTTGGGATGTTTAAATCATCATTAACAGCTTATCTCTATTCAGGATGAAGTCATCCCCAGGGCAAACTTCTTTCCTACAAGAAATTCAGAAATTCATTTATATTGTCCCATTTAAGAACAAATAACAATTACTCAAAATGCACATGCCTTGTTTGTCTATGTTTATAAATGGGGAGAGTTGGTCCTCTTTTGTCAGTGTACATTTTATTTATTTTTTGAATAATTCTCTATGCATATGTATGTGAATCTTTGCATATATGTGTTTATATTTGTGTTCATGTAGTCACGTATGCAAGCACACCAATGAAAACTAGTTAGCACTGGTTTTAGTAAGTGCCTGAAAAAATCTCCACCCTCCTTTTTAGTGTACTCATTCTTGATTGGTTGTTTGTATGTATGATACTTTTCCAACTAAAGTTCTTTCCACATACCTGAAAAATTAGTCTTGAAGATTATATTTCTATATTTAAAATATATAAGTTATATGTATACTATTTGTAATGAAGGGGAAAATCACCTAAAACACAAAAATATGAGTTTAAAGCACCCTTGAGGGGCAGAAAAATGTTAAATAAATGAAAACAAAACAAAACCCAAATTTTTGTTTTCTACCACCAAACACTATTATATTCTGACTCTGTTACCAGGTTCCCTTCCTCAAGAGAAAATTAAACTAAGTGTGAATGTGTGATGCTTGAAAAATTCCACTTTTGAATTCTAATTTTCTTAGAAGGGATGCACCACACTCAAAAATTCGCTTGCAATAACTTGATGAATTGAAATACCAATTGCTTTTTCCTGATGTTTTGCTGGAAGCTCAACCTGTTGATGGACATAATTCACTCCTAGCAGGAGCTAAATTTGGGGACTGTACGGGCAAGATGAACAAAGCTCAAATGTCTGGCAGTAGCGAACAGGAAGATTGTTTTGAAACAAAATAAAGTAAGAAGAAATGAAATTCAAGCAGATACATTGCAAAACACACATGTGTTTCCTAAATATTGATGAATTACATTTTCCCTCTGTTTTTATCATTATTCTTCAGAATAATAGCTAGAGTTTTAAATGTGAAATATCCCTATTTTCTCTGAAATTATACTTTATCCTCCCTGCCCCCAGTACCCTTAAAATAGCCTCACTTCCATATATTCTTGCTAATCAGAATATCTCATATGCTTCCTTCTTACACAGTTTCTGTGTCACTCCAGTCTTCTCATACAGACATGCAGATACACACACCTAGAAGTTATTACATAAACCTACAAAAGTGTTGCTAATATAAGAAACTTTGTTTTAGAAGCTTCTCCTCCTCCTGTTTCTTCCACACCCTTCTCTCCCCACCACCCTTTTCTGCTATCTTGTCACATGAGCCCTTTTGTCCACTCCCTCCTTAACATTTCTTATTACCCACTCTCAGTTTCCTTTGTAAATTTTTAAAGATTGAATCTGCATTTGTACACATTATAAACATGTATGCATTACAAGCGAGCATCTGAATCTTAGAGAGATGATAGATTTCTGTCATTCTGATTTGGACTCATCTCAATTAGTGGTATACTTTTCAGATCCGTCCATTGTCCTACAAATTTCATAATTTCACTTTTCATCACAGCTGAATAAAATCCCATGTATATACAAATTACACTTTATCTCTTCATCTACTGATGGAAACTAAACTGGTTCAGTTGCAAACTACCGTGGAGAGGACAACACTAAGCCATGATGCAGAAGTAGCTCTGTGGTCAGGTCAAGACCAATAGATTTTTTCTAAAACGTTTGACATCCTTAGACATTATGGAAGCAACAATAAAACCTTTATTAAGTAGCACCTTATCCCAGTAAGTAGGAGCATAACACACACACACACACACATATACACACAGAGACACACACACAGAGACACATACACATCTGACAGCAAATGCTGGTGAAGATGATGGATAAGAGGAATGCTTACCCATTGTCAGTGGGGGTTCACACTAAAAGAGCCCTTGTGGAAGTGAGCCTGGAAGTTGCACAAAATGTAAGATCTATAACTAATGACCATCCACTTAAAATGTGTCAATCCTGAGTGCATACTCTAAGAAATTCATACCTGACCACAGAGATACTTTTTAAATATAGGACACCATATTCTTTGCTTTAAAGAAACTTCTCAGCTTCAGGAGGTCCCATTTATTAATTGTTTCTCTCAGTGTCAGTGCTACTGGGGTTATATTTAGGGAGTGGTCTCCAGTGCCTACACATTCAAGTGTACTTCCCACTTTCTTTTCTATGAGGTTCAGTGTGGTAGATTTTATGTTGAGGTCTTTGATCCATTTTACTTGAGTTTTGTGCGTGGTGATAGATATGGATCTATTTTCATTCTTCTATATGTTGACATCCAGTTATGCCAGCACCATTATTGAATATGCTTCCCTTTTTCCATTTTATATTTTTGGCTTCTTTCTCAAAAATCGGGTGTTTGTAGGTGGGTGGATTGATATCTGGGTCTTCAATTCAGTTCCATTGGTCCTGCTGTCTGTTTTGATGCCAATACCAGGCTGTTTTCAGTACTGTAGCTCTGTAGTAGAGTTTGAAGTCAGGGATTGTGATATCTGCAGTAGTTCCTTTATTGTACAACATTGTTTTGGCTATCCTGGGTTTTTTGCTTTTTCATATGAAGTTGAGTACTGTTCTTTTGAGGTCTGTTAAGAATTCTGCTGATATTTTGCTGGGCATTGCACTGAATTTATAGGTTGATTTTGGAAAATTGCCATTTTAACTGCGTTCATTCTACCTGCACAAGAGCAGGGGAGATCTTTCTATTTTCTGTTGTCCTTTTTAATTTCTTCCTTCAAATATTTAAAGTTCTTGACATATAGGTCTTCTACTTGTTTGGTTGGAGTTACTACAAGATTATTTTATGTTATATGTGGCTATTGTGAAGGGTGTTGTTTCTGATTTCTTCTTTACCTATTTATCATCTGTGTAAAGGAGGGCTACTGATTTTTTCTAGTTAAGAAAACATCACATTTAGTAAGGTAACCCACAGACCCAGAAAGGCAAATATAATATGTCCTCACTCATAAGTGGCTTTAACACATAAAGCAAAGAAAAACCATCCTACAATTCACAATCCCAGAGTACCTAGACAATAAAGAGGACCCTAAAAGGGACATACATGGATCTAATCTACATGGGAAGTAAAAAAAAAATAACAAAATCTCCTGAGTAAATTGGGAGCCTTGGAATCAGGGGAGAAGGTAGAAGAGGAGGGTAAAGGAAAGGATGGGAATGGAGAAAATATATAGCTCAATAAATATAATTAAAAAGTATATTAAGTAAAGTATAGGAATTCTTAGCTAATAAACAGAAAAATAGAATTAAAAAAGAGACATACAACTAGAAATGCATTACCAATAAACTTTTCAAAACAAAAATAAATTGAATATGGGGCACAGCAGAATTGTTGCACTAAGAACCAAATACCACATTTCCAAGACTCTCTGGTCTATCCCTGTATCCTTATGTCATGATCTCATAGGATACAGAGATGCTCAAATGCTCCTGGACAACACTACAAATCAATAAAAAGAATCACAATTGTTGCTTGTTTGTTTGTCCATTTTATTGTGTTTAAGAAATATAAAAAACAGAATGATTTATAAAAAACATCACAATTTTGATAGGAAATCAGAAATAGGAGAGGTATATCTCCCTGAGGCTAACTTTTACTCCACTGTACTCTGTCATAAAATAAAAATTATTCTTACAAAATAGTAAAGCTGTGTGTACTACAAAGGGCTTGTCTTCTAGACTCCTCTATCTCCACTCCATGGCTGCTGCTCTTCTTGGTGATCATCCCATAGTACTGGCATCTGCTAATGCTGTGGTTCCTTGCTGCAACTGAGTCGTGTGTTTATCAACAGCCTCTCCTGGGCACTCTTTAGGGACTCTATCTCCGATACACGGTGCCAAGTTTCATCTGCTCACCATGACCCCTTCATGCCTTCACAACCAGTACCACCTCGGTGACTCTTCTACCAAGTCTATTTGCCAGCATAAGACAGCTTTCTGCATGCTGGTCCTGAGGAAACACTTCCCAGAAGACTTCGCCTTGGTGATGCTGGTGTCTTCTTAATCACCACCAAGTCTCAGCTCCAGCTGAACAGCATCAATCACTCCAGTGAAGCAAAGGCTTCACTTCAGTGCTTGTGGTCTCTTGTTAATCTCAGCGGCTTCTTCAGCCACAGGTGATCTGCATTGATTTTTCCCTGAAAAGCAAAGTTTTCACGTTAGTGATTCTGGTCTCCTTTTAATCACAGCCTTTTCTTCTGCTCCAGATGACCAGAACCACAGATTCCTCACACAAAAGTCTCAGCAGGGCTTCCGTCTGAAACTTCTCACTTCAGGCTTCCAGTGTCTGCACTGTTCTCAATATCCTTATCTTCCAAGCTTCCACCGAGAATCTCAACAAACTTTGAACACTTACTGGCTTTTGCAGCCCAAAGTTCAATTTCCTACAATCCTCCCCAAAACACATGTTCAAGTCTGTCACAGTAATGCCCAATAATCCTGGTACAAACATATGTCCAATAATATGGTTTCTGTTGCTGTGATGAAATGCCACAACCAAAGAAACTTGAAAAGGATAGGGTTGATTTGGCTTCGACTTCCATATCACTGTTAATCATTGAAGGAAGTCAGGACAAGAACTCAAACAAGACAGGAACCCAGAGGCAGGAACTGATGAAGAGGCCATGCAGCTTACTGGCTTGCTTTCCCTAGCTTTCTCAGCATACTTTCTTATGGAAACCAGAACCACCAGCTCACAGAAGGTTCGATTCACAATTGACTGGGACCTCCTTTACTATTTAAGACCTACAGACCTATCTAAAGCCTGATTAAAATGGAGCCATTTTCTCAATTGTGACTCCTTCCTCTCTGATGTTTCTTACAGGTTGTCACAGTTTCCATACACATACACAGAAATTTACTTTCTTGCTGCTGAACTTGACTGGTTATGAGACAAGACTTAGCTGTGTTTATTTCCTTCTTCCCAAAACCTGATTGCTGTTCATAAATTTTTTCCCAAATAAAATCCATGTCCTTTAGCATCCTTTCCAACCATGTCAGAAAACACAACTACCAGTGTCACACGTCAGATACATTCATTTTCTACAATGGCATCAGCTTCCTCTTTATGTATGCCACAGTCTGCTCTTCTTGTTGCTTCTTCAATGTGGGTCACATTCTCCTGTTGTAGAGCTGGAATTTCAACTCCGTTTTCCCCTAATGACGATAGCTGATGAGTAGATTTATTTTCACCTCTTCATCTTCTTTCCTGAAGTGTCTGTGCAGGTCTTTCATTCTTGTCAACATCAGATGGCTTATTTTAGAATTTCCACAGTCTATGGTAACAGTTTCAATGTAGCAACATTTTCATAAGCAGAGAAAATAATGTTTATCTTTACTGACGTCTAATTCTTTAAATATCTTTTGTGGACTGAAGATTTTAGGTTATATAAATGTCATCGCCATACTCAATTGACATAACTGTCACTCTGTCAGTGGAAATTCTGTTGGTTTGGGCTAGTAATGGGAAGCAGATCAGGACAATGGTTATTGGTAGTCATTGGGGATGATGGCATGTAACTTGACTTTGGATGGAACTACTAATGCCCTAAACTGTGGTAGTTAAGATGGAAAGAAAGTTATCAGCCTTCTTATGTTTATAAGAAAAAATAGGCAAAGGCCAGCATGTAGAACTACACACACACACACACACACCACAAAATCAAACAGAACAATAAAAAGAACACAGTAGGAATATTGAGATATTTCAAAGAGGTATAGATTGGGGAAGACTAAGTAATTTTGTGTAGATTTTTTTTAATTAATTTTTTATTGAGAAAAAAAAAAACAACGTTTCCCCCGCCTCCCCGCCTCCCATTTCCCTCCCCCTCCTTCCACCCTTCTCCCCCTCCCCCCACTCCTCTCCCCCTCCCTCTCTAGTCCAAGGAGCAGTCAGGGTTCCCTGACCTGTGGAAAGTCCAAGGTGCTCCCCCCTTCGTCCATGTCTAGGATGGTGAACATCCAAACTGGCTAGGCTCCCACAAAGCCAGAACTTGAAGTAGTGTAGATTTTTAAAGTAATACAACAAAAAGAACATGAACTGTGTTTTGTGATTTTTGGAACATGTGCATATCACATAGAAATCACTCAGTATTGGCCATGGTATCTGGTGTCTTTTCTATAACATCAGGTGAATTCAGAAAAAAAAAACTGAGATATCATAGCAATGTCTTCTACCACACTCTTGCTTCTTTACTAAGGCATTTTTTCTAAGAACCAAAAGCAATCATTAGAAGTCAGAGCCAATTCTCAGTGACCTCCATTGGAAATGATGAACTGGACAACATCTGATTTTAAACATAGTAAATGAACACAGATGTTTACAACCAATTAGAGTAGTTCTGTTGGCAAGGGATCTCGTGTAGGTTTTTAGAGAGCATTTGATTTTGTGCCATTGGAGTTTGAGTGTGCATCAGTCATCTAACAGGTGGTGACTGCTGAGTCCCTGGTTTTATCTGAAAAGGAGTTACTGAAGCATCTCTCATCTACCTGAAAATTGTTACTAAATAAATCATGTCATCAGGATCATGGTCAGCAAAACAAGGGTCTAGAATTCCACAAAGCACTGCTGTCAAATCCTAAATCACTTTTTGGGAAGCCCTCACAAAACACCCAAATGAGTCAGGATCCTGGATTGCATTTTCTATTGTACATTTATTTGCTCTTGCAATCACTTATTTATGCTTGTGATTATGCCATTGGGGTTCATAGTCACCCCCTTTCTCCAGAGAGGATTCTAAGACACTCAAGTAGTTTAAATCATGGTTAATACTAGTTATTAGTAATAGCAATAATATAATAGAACAGTTATCATAATGTACTCTAATCAAGGTTTTAGCATCACCACCTTGGTATTTTATGGTCATTATTAAATAGAGCAATTGAAGTAAAATACTGTGACATCACAACCTTTCTTTTTTTTTTGGTTTTTCGAGACGGGGTTTCTCTGTGATTTTGGAGCCTGTCCTGGAACTAGCTCTTGTAGACCAGGCTGGTCTCGAACTCACAGAGATCCGCCTGCCTCTGCCTCCTGAGTGTTGGGATTAAAGGCATGCGCCACCACCGCCCAGCACAACCATTCTTTTATGTGTTGATCAAGACCACTAGTAAGTAATCAATAAGTAATGAGAAAAAACTGGACATTCTAGTTCATATTCTGTTTGTGATAATACACTCTGGCCAAAAGTAATACACTCAGGCAACTTGGAGGATAAAAGAGGTTTTTTGACCTACACTTTCCAGTAAAGATTGTCACTTAGGGAAGTCAGAGAAGAAACTCAGGCAGAAGCAGAGGCAGAAACAATAGATACAGCTTCTTAATAGCCCACTCTCTCTCACTTTCTCATGGAGCTTTCTTATGCAGCCATGGCCCACAAGCCTAAAGATGGCACCATCAAAAGTTTCCTTCTCCCCAGGTGTGTCAAGTTGACAACCAAGATTAACAATCACAGAACACATGATAAAGAAAAGGTTGAGACAGATCTCTAGTATAGCAGAAAAAGATGTAAGAATATGTTGTCTTGACAACCAGAATAGCCCATAATTTAATATTCATGATTTATCATTTTTATAATTATGTTTAATATTTTTGAACTACATTGGATTAGTAACAGGATCACGAAAACAAAACGGTAGCTAAGTAGACTATTATAATTAAAATTGTATTACAATTGTACTGGATGATTCCCAAGACTTTGATTGTAAAGAATAGAAAAATAAAATGCTTATGTAAGAAAACATTTTAAGTTACTTCAGCTGAGTTTGGCTGTACTTCTGGATTTTCTATAAGTCATAAAAGTGAGGGAAACTATGCTCCATGACTCTGAGACTACATAAGAAGACCCGATGACATTTTCAACTGGATTTGCTCAGTCACTCATGACTGAAGGGAGCTACAGGTTTTGTGGATGCCAGGGTGAACAAAAAGCCCAAATGTGGGTACTCTAGTGTGGGAAATGTGTGGGCTATATAGGAAGTTTCCCCACAATTCAAAGTATTTTGGCAAGGAAGAAAGACCGACTTCCACAGAAGATACATAACGGTGCCAGATCAGTCAAGCAAGCCCACCCAGCATGAGTACCACTGGCTTTCATTCTTAATGAACAGGGGTCCAGTGCCTCACTCTCAGAACTGAACCACATGCTCTTACATGATTAACTAAAGCAGCTGGCAGTGGGGACTGTAATCTTGAGCACATAGTTTGGCTTCAAGAAGTGCTGACCCTGGACAAATTGGAATTTCTGCCAAGAGGTAGTTTACTTTTATAATGGAGTTTTGTGATGTTTAGCAATTTGGTGCAGGAAAGACAATATGTTCATGTACCCTTCCCACTTTTAGAATACAATTTTATCCTTTTCTCAGAATTCAAGTACCTTGGACTGACTTTCCTGTCCTATGGTATTTATCAATAGCATATGAGGATAAGATATAGTAGTTTTACAGTTATCAACATTTCAATTAGTTGGTGTGGTAAACATCACATGCATGCAATCACAAAATAACTGTAATAATGGCTCCTAGGACTGTAACAAGGTCAGGACTTAGTGCAGTACTACTTTTTCGCCTTCCAAGTCATTGCTCTGAAAGATTGGGAAAAGGGTCATTTATTTCTGAATTTTCAGCTAACCCATTGGATAAAAAAAAGGTAGTCCCCAAAGAGTCTCTTCAATTGTCCACCAAATAATTATATTATTGGGAGTAAAATCATACCATCTCCCGCCAAGCATAATTTAAAATCCTCCTTCTCTGTTAGCACCATTTCAAATGCAAGACCCTGTACTCTCATGCCTTCACTTTAACTTACTAGATATTCTTATAGGCAACTCTGGTATAATTGATAAATCTCTGTTGATTATTATATTTATAAATGGCAACGAGAATACATCCATTCTAATCCTACAGATGTTTGGTTTCTAGGCTTAAATTTGTTTGTAACTTCCTATAGAGCCAACATGTCTTCAAAGAACTTCTGCATTGACCCCTTAGCACAGGAGTTAGATTCTTTAAGAGGGGAAATTTGAAGGTCAAAGCAAATGATAACACAATTGAATCAGTGCCCAGATACCATTTAGGTGGTAGGCTTGTCTAAAGGATCCATTATTCACAGTGCCACTATCTGTCACTATCTTATTAGGCTCACTATTACTGTGATGAAATACCATCACCGAAAGCAACTTCTGGAGGAAAGGGTTTATTTCACTCACAATTCCATGTAACAGTTCATCATCAAAACAGAGAAGGAACTCAAACAGGGCAGGAATCTGGGGGCAGGAGCTGATGTAGAGGCCATGGAGGAATATTGTTTCCTAGCATGCTTGCTTTGCTCAGCCTGCTTCCTTACAGAGCCCAGAACCACCAGTCAAGGGATGAGACTATCCACAATGGAGTGGACCTCTCCTATTGATTACTAATTAAGATAACGCTTTACAGCTAGACATTATAGAAACATTTCCTCAATTAGGGTTTCTCCTCTCTGATGATTCTAGTTTATCTAATGAGTACAGTCAGCTTGACAGACATCAAGTACAGAATATTCCTATTTGTCCTTCTGTTGCCTGAAACATTTAGGATTGGCACAAGCTCCAACACTGACCACTGGACAAGAGAATCCATCTCCCTCTCATGTGACTTGGAATAATTCACTCTTCCTTTTGAAAAGCAGGATATTCCCATGAGCCCAGCAGGGACAGGAGGGACAGAATCTGGCAATTCTTATTTCGTTATGCATCTTTGAATCTTGTAGCAAAACCAACATGCAATTTTCTTTGGTGGGGTTTGTGTCCCATCCAAGAGGAAAAAGTATGACTTCAGCCTAAGGATGTTCTGTCAGGCAAGCATAACAATCAGTCTTGTGCACATGTACTGTAATTTCAATCCATTCCAACCAAGTATTTGACTCTCCATAACCAGTTTCTATTTCTAACATCTGTATCAAGTTCTCACAATGTGAAACTCGGCATGCATCAAATTTTATATTAAGGGTTTGATGAGTTTCATTCATACGAATCACTAAGCTAATAGGAAAAGAATATGAAGGAGCATTCTGAACAGTATTTCTACCTTACTTGAAGAATCTCTATTTCTTGTATAATATAATCTACCTCATATACATGAGACTTCAGAGATGGAGGTAACCAAGGATCTGGATAAAAAAAAATGGGAAGTTTAAGGGTGAGGGGGTGCTACTTATTTTCCATCATAGAAGGTCTGTAGAGACTATACAACATTTAATAGGAAGAATTTAATAGGAATGAACACTCCCATCTCTCTGTAGAGCTATATGTATCCTAAGAAAAGAATAGGTATTTATTTAATACACATACACTTTGTTAAGAGTTGTCTCACATTTTCTATTTTCCCAGTTTGGGGACATATGGGGTGTGGTCATCCACACAGATCTCCAATGCTTTCAGCAACTCTTGTAGTTTTCAGTAAAACGACTCCCATTCTTCAGTCTTTATTAAACCATGTCATCATTTAATCAAAGACAATATTGACCACCTAAGCAGCAATAGCATCTGGAAAGGGGAGTCCTCTACCCACTTGGAGACATGGTCATTCTGAATACAGTGAAAGAGTCTCATTTCAGGAGACCTCCCACGTGGTCTTTGTTTTTTCATTATCTACCCTTGCATTTACTTTGGCAAGTCACACATTTCCTCACATAGTTGTTTAGCAATGGCATAGACTAATGATCAACTATAACTTTTATGTTGTATTATTCATAGCCTGAGGCACATCTTGGTGCCCCTTTTTTATAAAATGTGTACTGATTAGAGTCCAATTTCTGAAGATTTCCTGGCCTCTCTAATCAACAAGACAGGTGATTTATCAGAGAAGTTTCACTGTCCCCTAGGCTCTGTCTGTTCCTATCTTTGCGTTGATGATTTATTTTGATTTGGGTTTTCTGTTATTTTCTAGAGCTGAACGGTATCTCCACATCCAGGATTACAGCCCTAAGGAAGCAGAAAGGACTTCCTATGGTGGGGATCAGTTCCCAGGATCTCCAGTCATTTAGTAAGGGTCCCATACTGGACACTCTCCTATAAGAATTAGATCTGGGGAACAAAGCAAAATGATCAGAGTCCAAAGTATTACTCCAAAGCAGAAAGCTTAACTTCTGCAGAAAGCTACATGGCAATGCCAAATCAAGCAATCACACGCAGCATGGGGTATACTGTTTTTTAATTCCTAGTGTAAAGGTGTCCTGTGCCTCATTCTGAGTGGTCAGAACTCAGACTCAAATCATTATATGCTTAGCTAAAGTGAAGTGGTTGATAAGCAAAATTTAATTTTGAGCCTTCAGTGCAACTTTCAGTTTGACTTCAAGAAGTGTTTTATCCTGAACCTTCAGTAAGAATAACAGTGTCTTAACTTCTGAACCATTTCTCCAATATTCTTTTATGTGTGAATGTTAGCTTTTAAGCCTTCAGTGTGCATGCTAAACTCCTGATAATGACAGAGGTCAGGTATACAGTAAGGGACCAGGGATGAAGGGAGAATCTTCCAAAGAAAGGGAAATAGAATGTATAACTATGGAGAGATTGGAGGCTTGGAAGTGAGGAATGAAATAAGAGGATTAATAAGCATAGTGGAGGGAGAGAGGAAATAAGGGGAGATGATATAGGGAGGGAAAACAAATGTTAAGGGCTACTTGAAGGGTCATACACAAACTTACTCCTGTAGAATCTTCTTATCTTCTACTCCTGTACAAGATAAGAAATCTAAATAGAATGACAAGATAATGGGAAAAAATTATCAACTAGAAGTTTTTCGCCACCAGGTAAATAAATATTCCAGTTTCAGGAATAGGCTACATCTAATTGAACTATTAGCCAAAGAGGTCACATGAAAACCACCAAACAGCACAGGCAATTACCAAGGTTATTGGGTGCTCTTTACAAATTGATGGTAGGGCCCTATTATGCTGTGGGATATTATTATGTTTTCTTTGAATTGTCTGAATTATGAGGAAGGAGCAACAGCTATTAAAAGATATTTGTTTATAAATGCTGCTGAATTAATCCAAAATAGGTATTTTAAAAATACCTTGACTTTAAAATTGAAGTCAAAAGTTATGTTACTTTGGAAAAGAAGTTTTGCTTTTGTTTCCAGAGGAAGTGAGAAGCTGTGGATTCACTCCAGGTTAAGAAAAATCAGATTTGAACAAGGAATACCCCCTGAGAAATCTCAGATAGAAGCCGATGGCCCAGATGTCTGAGTTCTACATCCAGAACAGATTCAAGACTGCTGCCTGAGATCATTAAGCCTCACAGTATACAGTCAGGACTTCGTCATAATTCTAAATTTTCTTTATGTCCCCATAAGATTATCAGTGCCCCCAATCAGCAGGAAGTGCCTGGAAAACTATGCCCACATACCACCCCCCCAAAAATGGACTATGGATATTTTACTTTGTTTAGATGTTTGTTATAAGCTGTTATGGATAATGGAAAAAAAACAAATGAAGGAGAGTTGATTCAGAGTTCTTGTTTTTAAAAAAGGGAATGGGAAGTGCTGTAGATAATGGTCTGCACCCTGTCACTTGTATTTTAAATAAATGCTGATTGGCCAGTAGCCAGGAGGGAAGTATAGGCAGGGTGACCAGGAAGGAAGTAGAGGTGGGACAATGAGAATTCTAGGAAGAGGAATGTTTCCATCTGCAGTCATCACCCAGAAAGAGAGGAAGCCAGATACAGAGCAAGAAAGATGTGACTCCCTCGCTGTAAAAGGTACCAAGCCACGTTGCTAACACAGCAAAAAAAATATGGGCTAAT
Source organism: Neodon shergylaensis (assembly GCA_025134845.1). Lineage (NCBI taxonomy): Eukaryota > Metazoa > Chordata > Mammalia > Rodentia > Cricetidae > Neodon > Neodon shergylaensis. Next base: position 2,161,869 of record JABTXL010002720.1, read on the forward strand.
ATAAGTTATAAGAGTTAATAAGAATCCTGAGATACCAGGTCATCAATTTATAATTAATGTAGACTTCTGTGTGGTTCCTTCGGACTTAATCATGGTGGGAACTGGGCAGGACAGAAACCTCAGTCAACACTACTGCTGACAAATCACTTACACATTTCACTAAACAAGGAGAGGTCAAGCTGGTGCCTAACTTGACTTCATTGACATCCTTGACTTCATTGACATGCACTAACAATATAGAAAGAGATTCTGGATGTTACCAGAGGAGGATAGCCCCCACACCCTCTACAAATCCTGTGTTCTATGATAATGACACACAAACAGCATGTGCTAATAAACTAGTGGCACAAACATTGTGGAAGTAGCCAACCACTCACTGATTAGATTGAAGGACCATACCATGAGATGGAACACATGGATGAATCTGCTCAGTTAGCCAAGCACCTGTAACTATATAGGCCACATGGATCTAGGCAAAAAAAGAAAATACTGCTAAAGGAGAACGGTTAGTTATAAAATGTCTGTTAACAACATTCATCCAGACACATAGATCGGTGCCCCATTCAGCCATTACCTTCCTCTTGCAGAGACCCACAACTGGACAAAGTGCAAAGGGTGAGAGGTCTTAGAGTACTCACTCCTAAATAGGATTTCTTCAGCAAACCCGTCCCCCAGGACTCAGGAAGCTATGCCAAAGAATAGCCAGAGAGGAGAGATAGTACGGTACCAAAGGAAGTGTTTTCTAGACACAGCAGGACTGACAGACGTACGAACTCACAGAGACTGCAGCAGCAGGCACAAGACATGTTCAGGTTCAAGACAGACATGGTTTTGACACAGAGAAGAGAAAGTGGACATGAATTCCCACCCTTCACCAAGAAGGTATCTCCAGTCAGTAACCACTCGCTAAAACAAAACAAAACAAAACCAAATAAACAAACAACTGGTTTTCTCCAATGGAATCTTTCTAGGTATATAAACAGCACTTAAGGGTAAGCAATAGATTCCCAACACAAAACTAAGTCACTGGTGTTGTTGTAGATTTTATCTGGTCCTATATTGCTTTGTTTGGGACTTTTTTTTTTTTGGTCTCGCTGGTCTTTTGCTTATTTTGTGAGTGTCTGCGTTTTGTGCTTTTTTATTCTTTGTTTTTCTGTTGTTGCTGATTATGGGTTCTTTTGTTGTTCTGTTTTTTGTTTATATATCAACCATTAAAAACTTGAAACTAGTGATATTAATTTAAAATTCCCTTGTATCTCTTTCTTTTGCTTTAAACCTATTCATGTCTATTAATGTATATATAAAACTTATTTTTTATGATAAAATCAATGTGGCTCAAAATAAAAATATACAATTAGAATTGAAGACTGTAGTTGAGGGCTTTACAATTGAGAATGTTGTTATTCACATGTCTTGATAATAATTAACTTTTTAAACACAAGAATATAAGTAGGTGCAATTGTGTTTATGTATACTAAAAATTAACACTTTTAAATGATAACATTGCATAAGTAGATATACATAGGAACAACTGGTTCCAAGTTGTTACAAGGCTGAAATGAATGCCTTTCCCACTAACCTGGGGGAAATAATTCAGTGAAATTAGATCTATATTTGGAATGATAAATGCTAATTTAAACCTCAAAACAAATATTCCTCCTATCAATTACATCAAAGAGAATTACAAGTGAACATCAACTATTTATTTATAATGTGGACAGAGTTTATATGTGATCTGGTCAAAATTGAAGGAAACATCATCACTATATTATTATCATTGTGTTTATTGGCAGAATACATTATATATAATTTGCAAATGTCAATTTACAAAATTTATACACACACACACACACAGTTGATTGGAGGTGGCACTTGCCTTTAGTCACAGTACTAAAAGGCAAAGGCAGGCAAATCTCTATAAGTTCAAGGACAGCCTGGTCTACAACAAGTTTCACGACAGCCGAGGCTACACAGAGAGCTGCTTTCTTGAAAAACTAATATATGTGTATGTATGTATATATATATATATATATATATAAAACTATTTCTGAATTGACTATAGTATACAGACCTAATAAGCGTAAATTCTGTTAGTTTAAAATGAAAGACTATAACATTTGATCATAAAGGTACTATGAGCAGAAAATTAGTATCTTCAATGTTGTTTAGGGAATGGATTATCAAAACCAATTGGTTCTCTTTCTCAATAAAATGCAGGTATATTGTTTATAAATCTTGCTATCTGCAGTATATAGGTACTGTTAAAACTTAGTGCATAGAAAAAAACCTCAAACCATCCAAATGACTGAGCAAACCCAAGTCACACAAAAATGATGGGCAAACAAAAGCCTCTATGAAGACCATTGGAATTCCCCTATGCCTACTCACAATTCATCGTCCATCCATGGCAGTAACAGGGGTGTAATCTATCCCCTTTCCAGGGCTTAGAAGAATGTCTGGGAATGGAAGGGTTCCCTCAGCAGCTGCAGAAGATGATGAACCATTTATGAAACTTCACCAGACTGAGATTATTTTTTTTAAGAAATGAACTCCAGACCTGGTGGTAGTGGCGCACACCTTTAATCCCAGCACTCAGGAGGCAGAGGCAAAGGCAGGCAGATCTCCCTGAGTTTGAGGACAGTCTGGTCAATAGAAGCTAGTTACAGGACAGGCAGCAAAAGCTACACAGAGAAACCGTGTCTCAAAAAAATCAAAAAATTAAATAAATAAAAAAGGAAAAAGAAAAGAAAGAAATGAACTACAAAAAGGTAAATGAGACTTATAAAATAGCAAACCCGATGATCTAAAAACAGGGTTTGGTTGTTAAAGTATCTCAATTGCAGGGATTAGAAGTCATCTTTTGTACTTCTATTCCCGAGGAACTTGAAGATCCCTATAAAGTGCAGCAGAATGTTTTGACATCATTTTACACAGTTTGCAGCTTATTATTCATTATTAAGGACTTGTATTTGCCCTTGGCTCCTTTCAGAGACTTTCTATGAATTCTTGCTAAGCAATTATCTGCTTTAGCAGTAGGAAGGAAATAATGAGGATGAAGGGTGTGATTGAAATTAGCCACTTTTTTTTCATTATGAACTTTTTAACTTAGAAAATTCCAACTGCCAATTGTTCTATGCTTCCATTTAATGCTGAGATCAGTACAGTCTCATGGGGTCTAACAACGACATCAGCTATGCAGGCATCAGTATCATGTACCAAGGAGTTTCTGTGGGCCCAGAATCTTATTTCAAATTCCTTCTTAAAGAGCATGCACATTGGGGATTCTTTGTCTTTTTTCTAGCAGAAGAAAAAAAATCAGATTTTTAAGAATAGAGTATTATGATGTTGCTAGGCTAAGTTGACTATCTGGGCTCTCATATGCTGGAAGAGGAATGCCGTATTCCCCATTTGAGCTAATCCATGGCTTTTTGCTGTGATATGCAATGCCAGCCTTTCTTCAAAGCACCTTGGACATGTAAGAGCTTATGGATCAACTACATGAAAGCAAAGAGAAGATAAAACCAAAATGAACTAAGCTTAATCTTGTTGCATCAGAACCAAATCAACGACAAGAACTCTACTTGAGAAATACAACTCCAAGGAAAACAACAACAACAACAACAAAAATAGCCTGTATAGTGGTCATGGGAAATAATAAGGTTCAGCCATTTTGTGGGAATATGCCTGCTCCCTGGTGAGGTCTAGGTAAAGTAGAGCAAAGTGTAAAGCAGGGGCGAAAGAAGAGTGAAGTCAGTTCCAACAACGTAAGATGTCACTGCATTGTGAAGCAGGGTATTGGGTAAAAGAAAAGAACACACCAGGCTGGATAAACTTGGGCTAAGTTGGATAGGCAGTGTGTATCCGGGACTAAATTTAGCCTTTTGCTTTGTCAGCCTCAATTTCCACCCTATAAAATACCGTGAGTGACAACATAGGCTTTCTTCAATTGTCTGTGCATCTAAGGTAGCCAACATAACCTTGACAACAAAACAGAGAGCACAGGTTGTGGGCGGAGGCACATAAGTTCTAGTTTCAGGGAAGATGGTATAAGGTAGATCACACTGAAAGTGTTGAAGAACTAACTCTGATATGGACTTCTCTTTCCTCTTTTTGGCTCTCTATTTTTAAGATTACTAAAAAAGTCTTATTATCAAACTTAGTATTTTGTCTGTAAACGTCTTTACTGAGAATTCAATTAATCTTAAAATAGGACTCATGCCACTTCGTATATTATTCCCTTGCACTTTTTGAAGTGCAAGTGGTAAAGTCAGAATAATTAATTACTGAAAGAAATGACACCTTGATCTTTGTAAAAATTACTACATTATGAGTGCATAAATTGTTCTGAAAATGACTGGCAATGAAGTATGAAAATTCATACTGAAGTCGAGGATATCAACCATTTATTAGTTATTGAACAGGTGTGTGCATGCGCGCCTACGTGCGTGTGTGTGTGTGTGTGCACATGTGTGAAGGTGTATGGTACAATGTAGTAGAGAAGAGACTGAGCCACCAGTCTTTACTTGGATGTAGTGAGCAGAAGTGTTCTTTGTTTGCCATTTTTTGAATTGTAGCTCATCAGCTAAATCAGTTGATTACTTTATGCCATCGGTTTTATTGCAGCTTCTTTTGTTCCTTCACACATCCCGGTAAAAGGAATATTGGCTTACAAGCACAGGCTTCTTTCTTGAGCCAATATCAAAGCGGATACTTTTGTATTCTCCACTGTGGGGAAAAGCGCACACACAGAGAACTGTAATTTATTTGTGTTTTGGGTTGTGTTTGCCACAAAGCAGCAATCATAAATAACAGTAGGCAGAGGACAGAGACACAGCCTTTAATAATATTGTTCTGGGAATACATCATCCAGCATTGAAAATGTCATATAAAATTCATATCCATCGCTGTTTCCAGAGGGGGAAAAGCAGAACAGTTGCACTCCGTAGTACTGGAGCAATTCTCCCGAAACATGAGAACGATACGATCTGCTCTGTATTCCTTCACACTTGTTTTTGGTATCCAGAGCTATGTTTTGGAGCTCTATTGATTTTCATTCTGGCTGTGGTTGATTAATGCTGCAGGAAGCAGTCATGTGCATCAGGATGGAGCCAGAGAGAAATACCAGTGCATTTTCTCAAGTCAAAGTGAGGTGGAGGGAGAAGCCAAACCAGCTCACTTAGTGGTTTTATTCGGCAATGCTTGCACACAGTAAAACACACCGGTGAAGCAAAGAGCCACACAGCCTGGTTAACAGGAAGCTGGACACTGAGTTCTACACTTGCTACTGTTATTAATGATCTGTCACTCATTTCAGAAAACCCTATGACGCCATCATTCTGCGAGAACTGTCATTACTTTTTTTTATTTTATTGAAAAAAAAATTTCCGCTTTCACCCAGCCTCCCATTTCCCTCCCTCTCCTCCCACTCCTCTCCCCCCCCAACTCCTCTCCCCAACCCTCTCATTACTTTTTATGAGATTAAATCTCTAGGTTAAGCTTGTTCGTGTTCCCTGTGTAAGTTTACTTGCCAGAAGGTATCTTTGTTAGTTAGCAGTTGTTCTTTTCCTTGATAAGGATTTTTATTGCTCACTACAGGAAATCTGCAGTTGGAACCATGTAGGGGTGATTGGATTATATGACACTTGTCATCTTGACCTGGCTGGCCCTTGAGTCTGAGAAACTGTTCATCAGTTTAGTATTTTCTCTTGCCTCTTTTTTTTTTTTTTTTTTTTGATTTTTGAGACAGGGTTTTTTCTCTTGCCTCTTTTAACAGCTGTTTTATTTTCTGTTTTAAATGCTCATCATCCAACATCAATAATACTCCTTTTTTAAATTATATGACTGTTACATGATGCTCAAAGATTTCTCCAAATCTATTAAAATGCTCAAAGTGTAGTCATCTAGATAAACAGTCACACAGAATTTATGTGCATTGAAAATTCCCAGTAATTCCAAAAAATAACCAGGGTCTATGAAAATAACAGAGCCGTTTAGAGGTTATGGTCATGTCAAGGTAAGAAAACATTACATTTAACTAAAGCAAATGTTATGAAAGCTTATTGTAGTGGTGTGGGACTGTAATCTACCTTCCATTGGGGTTGACACTTAAGTAAAGTTTACTTTAGTGTTTCTGGATATCCAGTTATAGGTAATACATTGAAAGATTGTTTTCCTTCAATTGAATTGTCTGCTGCCTTTGTTTAAAAATGTGATTATGGACATTATTTCAGCCAAGCGTTCGTTTCTGTTCTTCACTGGTCCATGTGACAATCCCTCCCCCAAGAAACGCTATGCTGCCTTCTCACACACACTCACACACACTTGTGTCATATGGTTATTTTCCCCCTGCAGTCTTCATCACAGGACCATTTTAGCAATTAGGGGACTCTGCTTTTTCATGTAACTTTGTGAATACCCACAAAAATTAAAATGTGCCTTGATTTTAATAGGAAATGCATTAAAACCATAACTACATTAGGAAAAGCCGACATCATTAAAAGCTGAGCTTTATAATTCACTCTTCTATTTTGATAATATCAGTAAATGGTGCTAGTTTTTATATCTACTCCTTAGTACTTTTTATGTAATGAATTATTTATCTCTAAGTACAGACTTATCTGTTCCGTACAACTGTTAAAACTTCCTTTTTAATTGCTATCGCTAGAATTTCCAGAACAGCATTAAATGGGAACAAAAAGAACAAACACTATTCTCTGCCTGCTCTGCAGACTATTAAATTGATGGGTATAAAAGCTCCATTGATGGTTTTCTGAAGCTGTACTCTTTCCCTTATATTTCCAGGAGAGTTTAGTCATTGCTAGAGTGTGATTTTTGTTGAATTGATCTGTAATTGGTTTTTGCCTGTTTCATCTGTTCCATGGTGACACCAGTTTCAGCAAGATATGAATGAGTCGACTTGAACCATCTTTCGCTAGCCAGTGGGTCAGGCAGCCCAAGGTCCGGGTGCCTTCTTTGTTCATTGAGAACATCTAAAACTTCTACTCATGACCTGTTCCTCAAATAGTCGTATCCCTAAATGAGTAACTTCCCTGCCCAGCTTTGGGAGCTCTCCCTAGATTGATTGTTCTGAAACTCCTTTTCCTTTATTATTATTTTTAATTTTATGCAATTATAATTTAATTACATCATTTCCTATTTCCCCCCTTCCTCCAAACTCTCCCAAAAACCCAGTCTTACATTTTTTTTCAAATTTATTGTTACATGCATTCATGTATATGTATATACATATATAATCCTAAATACATAAGTACAGCCTGCTCAGGCTGCACAATGGTACTCCTGCATGCACGTTTTAAGTGCTAAGTATCTGGTAGTGGAAAACCAATTGGTTTGTCCTCTGCTTAAGACTACATTCATAGATTCCCACCAGCATGAGACACTGAACCTAAACCAAACATGAACAACAAGGAGGTACAAAGCGATATAGAAAAGGGAAAGGCCAAGAGACCTCAACCCTATATAAAGTAAGGAACATTGAGATCAGAAAACAGGCACACTTACTATTTGAATTCTGGCTCATCAGTATTGGTTAGCTATTCTTTCTTTCTTTCTTTCTTTCTTTCTTTCTTTCTTTCTTTCTCTCTTTATTTATTTATTTATTCATTCATTCATTCATTCCCTCCTCTCTCTCTCTCTCTCTCTCTCTCTCTCCTGTACCACTTTTAATTAATTATTATATTCTTTTACTTCTGAGCTTTACGACACCATTATCTGTTAAATAGGTGTATTTTAGGAATGTTACATTTGGGATGGCATACCCCCCATAATTAGGAGTCCTCATTAGAATGGCACTCATACATTGCAGGAAGTTTCCACTGCACTAGGTCTCATTTCCAGCAATCTCTCCTTATAGTCTATCCCTTCACCCCATTCCTCACTATAGAGTGGCAAGAGGAATGGGGTGAAAGGATCCCCCATCTTATCCAACTCTGCCTTTAAATTCTATTCTATTTCCCTGGACCAGGGAAATCCATGCATCTCCCTTAGACCCATGCTCACTATGTAACCTTTCTGGATCTATATATTGTAGCTTCATTATCTTCTCTTAGTGGCTAATAGCCACTTAAAAGTGAATACATACCAAATGTATCTTAACTATACCTAAAGATCATTAGGAGTCATTTTATTAATAGATTTTTATTTTTCATAGCAGCAATGTTTGGTTTTACCCTAGACCTCTGGGTTGTATATTCTCTGGTTCTTGGTTCCCCAAAAGTGTTGAGTATAGATTCGTTCTTGTTGAGTGATCTTTAAGTTAATTCAGAAACTGATGGGCTGCTCCTACAAGCTCTGTATCACCATCCCACTAGCGTATTTTTGCAGGCACCACATATTAAATTTCAGCACATATTAAATATGGAGCTGACTTTGTTTCCATATTTCTCTTTGAGCAACCTTCAAGTACCTTCCCTCACTAAAGTGTCTAGACCTTAGGATTGAGGGCTCCAGCTCAATTTCTCTATGTTCAATGAATCGTGTGGGTATTGTCCTCCACAGAGGGACCCTCACCGTCACCTTGCAAAGAACAACCCTTTGTCTTAGCAACAGCCTGAGTTGTTTGCAGATTTCAATGGGACCCCATTGGGCAAAAACTCAATTGAAAGCAACCCAGTCCTAACACAGGAAGCTTTGCCTGGAAACAAGAGATGGCTTGATCTTCTGCTATAGTCATAGATCAGTACCTTATTCTATCATCAGAGAAGCTGTCTTTACAGCAGATGGGAACGGATTCAGAGACCCACAGACAAACATCAGACTGAGACAGAGTCTAAATGGAAGTTCTCCATCAAATCTTACCCCCAGAGTTCAGGGTGTCCAGAAAAGACGGTAAGAACCAGAGGGGATAAAGGACACTATGAGAGCAAGGTACTCTGAATCAACTAAGCTATCTCAAATGAAATCACAGAAACTGAAGCAGCAAGCAAGGGCCTACATGGTTCTGCACCAGATCCTTTGTGCATAAGTTATAGCTATTAGCTTATTATTTTTATGGGACTCCTGACTGTGGGAACAAGTGTGTCTTTGATTCTTGTGGATGCTCTTTAGACTCTTTTCCTCCTGTTGAGTTGCCATGATCTACTTTGATCTGCCTTGATATGATAGTTTCTGCTTCAGCTTATTATATTTTATTTGGTCATATTTGGTTGTTGTCTTTTGGAAATCTGTTCTATCTAATAAGGGACAGAAAGGGAGTGAAGGTGGAGGGCAGAGGTGGTGGCGATGATCTGAGAGGAGAAGAAGGAGGAGAGGCTACAATAAAGAAACATTGCATAAGGAAATAAATTATTTTCTTTTTTTAATATTTTATTTATTTATTATGTATACAATATTCTGTCTGCAGGCCAGAAGAGGGCACCAGACCTCATTACAACTGGTTGTGAGCCACCATGTGGTTGCTGGGATTTGAGCTCAGGACCTTTGGAAGAGCAGGCAATGCTCTTAACCGCTGAGCCATCTCTCCAGCCCATAAAATATTTTCAACAAAAGGAGAAAACAGAAATGTTAAAGTTATATTCCATAATTTTTGTTCACCATTTTGCCACCACATTTTACTATATATAATCAATTTTCCCAATGTTTTTCAAAATATCATTGGATTTTCTATAAATAAATAGCAACACCTTCTTGCAAAGTTGTCAAGTATACAAATGTACAGCCCATATTTTTAGGTTATTTTCCCTTAGATTAATCCACAGAGGGGTTTTTAATTGTCTCAGCCTCTTTCAACTCACTCATTGCTTTATTCGTCACCAAGATATGGAGCTTTGTGGGGACATTTTCTTCCATTTGGAGTGAGTTCAGGCTTGCAACCTTCTCTCAAATGGATGATGAGAAAGAACAGGCGTGTCCCCCCTTGGGTTTGATTGGCTCTTCGGAGAAGCCTTCTATTACACTCTTTCATGTGGCTGAATGCTGGAGTCCACAGCAATTTCTACTGTAAAATCTTCCAAATGGTAAATGCAATCGTGGAATTTCAATCCATCCTTCTATTTTTAGCACTGTTACCGACTTTAGTCTGTAACATATGGCCGAGTGAAGGGTAGACCTTTCCCGGGATCTGGCTACACCATCTGCATGTGTGATATTTTCCAGAAAACAATAAACTCTGGATTTTTCTTAGCAATTTCAAGAAAAGAAGCAAAATAACTCCTTTATAATAGCCTTTCTGTGATAATAATTTATAGCAAAAATTTCTCCAGAAGATTTAAGAGAGTAAGTAGCCTGCAGATACTCTTATATTCTGATAGATACGATAATTTTGGAAATCTTTGATCTACCCTATACCTATACAAAAAATGTTTGTGAACTTTTGAACATTGCTGATGTTAATGTAGTCTCGTCACACTGAGTTTCCAGACTTGACTATGCCGTATAAATAGTCGTTTGTGTTTCATTGGGGGGTGGCTAAGTTGTTAAAATTATGTTTTTTGCTCACACCCATTTGCAAACCCTGCTTTGAAAACCTGCTGCCCTCTTTCTGCATCCATCTGCAAATGCACTCTCATGCAGTTTATATCTCTGACACAGAGACAGAGATACAACAATGTAACAAAAATCTAAAACAAGCAGGAAAGAGCCACACCAAAAATTATTATATTACACATTTTAAGTTTATATTTTATCCACACACAATGCATATTTGAAATATTAGCAATGAACTTGAAAAATTCTAATTTCAGTATTATATATTATTTGGCAATATTTAAAAAACAGTCAGCAATTTTGATATTCTAGATTTATTTTAATAAAATTACTCAGCTCTTAAATTTATTTAAATCAATACATTTAAATATTTTTTATTCTAAACGTTACTTTTTATTGATGACCTATAGATAGAGGTTATCACAATGTATATATCAAATATACATTAGGAGGCAGATGCATAAACCATACATACTGTTAAAACCACAATTGCATATAAGAATATACACATGCATACATTCACATAAAATCAAATTATGTATTAGATAAATCTATGCATATTAGATACTTGAAGATGCTCACCACTTATCCAACACTGATTTACCTTTCTAATTGAATTTCATTATTTTAGGAGTACTCATGTGACAAGTTGAAGATCTTCAGTCTTTGGAACTTCACATCAGAGCACTGACAATTCCACATAAGCCAGTGGCCCTTCCCCAAGCTGCAATACACTAAAAGATAAAACTAGTGTCCAACACGGGTGGTGTGTGCATTGCATTGTTGTTTCCTTCCCCTGCCTTTGTCCAGATCATATTACTTGCTGTCTCTAGACAGCAACCACTTTTCTCATATTACATAGCAAGCAATGGACTAAAGGTGCTGAGAAAGGCAGATAAAGCCACTCCAGGAAATTGATAGTATCCTAAAAGCACCTTTACCAGGCCTAGTGTCTTTACATCTGAGGCTACCTGACATATGACAGATGAATCTTCACATAAAAAAATCTCTGTAGATATATCTCTAGGATATGAAGCTGTGCAGTTACAAATTACAGTTTCTTATTTTCTGATTACATAAATATATGCTGATTTAGTAACATGAGTACCATAATAATGAAATCATATGTTTTATTGTCAGGGAAATTTTGGACATATGCAAATTCAAATAGTGCATTATTTCAAATCTTGTCAAAAAGTAGCATGTGTTTGCTAGATGTGACTTCAAAAATATTATTGAATTAATGGAATTTATAAATATCTTTAAAATCTTGAAAAGTATATATATAATCATCATGTGATTGGACTGACAAAGAACAATTTGTTAATTGGTCTACATATCAAAGAATATTTAAAACACAGGCATATATTAACATTCTCAAATATATAGAAAAATAAAATTTCATGGAATGCTTAAAAATGTCAGATAGTAGAATAAACTCTTTCCTCAACCATGTAAAGTCTGAGGGCATGGAGTTCTTGTACATATACTTCATTTGAAATATTGAGAGTTCTCCATCTAGTACCTATTAAATATTTAAAAATTTTTATTAAGAATCTAGTCATCACTCACAATTTTTTTAAATGAGCAGATAAATACATTTTTGAAAATTTTCATATGATTTGAGAGCATAGAAAATGACAAAAGTTCATTTTTTTTCTGTTTAATGTTTTTCTTTATTGATTGTGTTTATCATGTCCAGACTCTTAGTATTTAACAGAAAATTACTTTTGACCACATACATCATAGAAGATGACCATATACATCAACATTACTGTATAAACACAATCTATAATTGTTTACTAAATGTTTAGTACCTATTACATTGGACATGCTAGAATTTTAATAGCAAATATCAAATAACAGACACTTACCTCAGTTACCTGAGATTTTAATATTTTGTGATTTTTTTATTATTTGGAGTATTAGTAATTAGAAGTTTGAATTTGAAATATATTACAAGAAGTACTTAAGTGGAGGATATATAGTCATGACATGTATGTAACCAGGACAAGCTCAGATCAATTATTTAAATGAAAGAATTTAAGAATCTGGCTTTCTTAATTTATATAAATGTTTCTGTGAGATAGCATACTTTTTTAGAAATTAAATCTCTCTGTCTAGCCAATCTCCACCACATCCTGAAATATAGCTTACTTTTACATAAAGTCATAAAAATTGCATTCTTGCAATCTCCTTTGGTAATCAACTGTGACATTAAATGGCATAAATCTTTGCTCAATTCTTTTCCTGCTTCTTCAATGAAAATTAAAATAAAGTACATTTAAAAATGGCTGTGGTAGCCAGCACACATAGTTCTAACTTTCTGCCTAAGTTCTTAGAACTTTTAGTTTGAATTTCAAATCTTTTTTTTCAATTTATTTATTTATTTATTTATTTATTTATTTATTTATTAAAGATTTCTGTCTCTTCCCCACCGCCGCCTCCCCTTTCCCCCCTCCCCTAATTGAGTCCCCCTCCCTCGTCAGCCCAAAGAGCAGTCAGGGTTCCCTGCCCTGTGGGAAGTCCAAGGACCACCCACCTCCTTCCAGGTCTAGTAAGGTGAGCATCCAAACTGCCTAGGCTCCCACAAAGCCAATACGTGCAGTAGGATCAAAACCCAGGGCCATTGTTCTTGAGGTCTCAGTAGTCCTCATTGTCCGCTGAACATCTCTTTTAAAAGCACTGAGCTATTCAGAAGCTCAGTCTGAGCTAGAAGGCATCGTTCTGGCCGATTTTAAACTTCAGTGTGTAGTTGAGGTATCACCGGATGCTGTTAGAAGGTATCTCCTGATTCACTTGCTCTGGTCTGAAGCCTGGGATGCTGGACTTTGGAAGTGCATCAAGATGATGCAAAGCTGCTTGTTCGACCGGCCACACTGACTAGGAGTGATCCGATTCAGTGTTTCTCAGAGTAACTTTGGGCCAGTTGGGTGCTCATGGTGGGGACTGTCTTGCACATTGTAAAATATTTAATGGGATCTCTGCCCTCTGCCCTCTGCCCTCTGCCCTCTAGGTGCCAGTCATGCTCACCCACCACTGTCGTTTGGGGCAGGTAGCTATGTCTGTAGACAGTGTCAGATATCGGAACTCAAACAGGACAGGAACCTGGAGCAGGAGCCAATGCAGAGGCCCTGAAGGGTGCCGCTTACTGACTTGCTCCTCATGGCTTGCTCAGCCTGCTTTCTTATAGAACTCAAGATCACCAGCCCAAAGGTGGCCCCACCCACAATGGGCTGGGCTCTCCCCCATCAATCATTAATTTTAAAAAATGTCCTACAGGCTTGCCTACAGCCAGACATTACGAAGGCAATTGCTCAACTGAGGTTCTCCTCTCAGATGACTGCAGGTTTTAACAAGCAGATGTTCAAATCTGGCCGGCACAATAAGCATGTTGAATTAGGCCACCAAGGTGATGAAGGTAGTGACAGTAGCTTTGCCCCACCACCACCTCTCTGACCACTTACGATATCTGAATTTCAAATCTTTTGACATTTATCTAGGCAATAAAATTAGACTTGCTTTGTCCTCAAGTTAAATGGGGATGTTTATGACTTAATCTTTCTTATTACCTCCTATCAGTGTAAACACATTGCCCAAACATAACCATGTGTGTTAGGCCCTGAAAATCCCAGACAAAGGGAAAGGCAGCTGATGAAAAGCCACGAGGAGCTGATTTTCTCAAATAGTCTTAATTCGTCCAAGTAGGCACACATCTACGTCAGTCTACCAACTTTTTTCACCATAAAGATGAATGACTAACACCTACCTCTCTGGGAGGCATCAGCTGTGGTTCCATGGCTTATCTTGAAGAAAATTTTGAAGCAAAGTTTGAATCATTTTTGTTTTGTTTTGTTTTTGAGACAGGGTTTCTCTGTAGCTTTGGAGCCTTTCCTGGAACTAGCTCTTGTAGACTATGGTGGCCTCAAACTCACAGAGATCTTCCTGCCTCTGCCTCCCAAGTGCTGGGATTAAAGGTGAGAGCCACCACTACCTGGCAAGTTTTGAATCTTATAACTTAAAAATTTAGGAATAAAGTAGGTTTGTATGAAGAAAATTTTCAAAAATGTTAAAACAATATGAAATTCTCAAAGACTAAATAAAATAAACTTTAAGAGAACACAGTTAATATTCCTCTCCTATCATTTTTTAATAAAATGCATTTCTATAACTTAAAAAATGTCATTCAAAGTAATTTCCTTCCTACATACTCAGTCGACATTCCAGAGGATACAGAGTGAGTCCTGAAAGCATACATACAAGTAACATTATACAGACTGAGTAGATTGTATTTAGGGATATACATATGATATACATATGTATATAGATATACATATATGTAAACATATATTTTAAACATACATATATGTACATATATTCTTTTGAATGCATATTTATTCCTAAATACAATCTATTGTGTGTGTATGCATGTGACAACAATTAATGAAGAAAAAAAGGCCATGAATTTGAAAGAGAGAAAGAAAGGATATATGGAGTAGGAAGGGAGAAAAGTGAAGGGAGAAATATTGTATTTATTGTAATTATATTATATTCACTCCAAAGTTTTTAAAACTTAAAAATATATTCCATATTTTATATGACAGTCTTTCAAGGATTTAAATTTCCAGCTCATATTTATGTAACTTATGTGAACTCAAACAATCTCTTATAGAGTTTAAATTAAAAGTAAAAGAAAAGTAAATGTATTAATTTAAGTTGATATAAATCTTAAGCCTTTTAACTTGTTTGCTGTCTAGTTTTACTCCATTTTGACACGAGCTAGAATCATCTGAGAGAAGGAAGACACCCTACCTTTTAAAACAATGGCAGGAAAGACAGTAATCATGTTTAAATTCATGAAAGGAGGGTGCCTAACCTTTAAGTTAGCAATAAGTCAATATACTAAAGATTTGTATACAAAATTAATACCATCTGTTTTGTATTTACTAAAATATATTGAAATTTTGACTGGATTACCATTAAGTTCTACAAATAAAAACTATATATGGCAGATTATGAAGTTTTATAAACATGTTACAAGGAAACTTTCATACGCATAGTGAATTTTAATTTCTACTTGTCAATTAGAAAAGAGTAAGTTGAAGTCAAAGATGGGATTTTTCAGGAAAAGAGGAACAAAGAAATGTTAAAAATTAAGCTTTGTTCATTTGTGAATTATAACAAAGTAGAATTACATTCAGATATAACATATACACACTTGAATAGGAAAAACTTAAAAATGTTAAAAACTCATTATGTTGACAAATCTTGGAGGAAAAAATCCTTCATTTATGTTATTAGAGAATAAAACTGGTAAAATAAAGAAATGATAAATATGTATCTATAGTATATCAATAACAAAACTGTAAACTAAATCACGTGTATCAGTTCAATAAATTTCTGTGTAGTTAATTGAAAAAGTGTTAAGAGCCTAAGTAAGCATTTCAAATAACTATTTCCAAAATATAGTGTTCAAAAAAATTATGAAGTGATATAACAGGATGTGCAGAATGGTATTAATTTTGTGAAAGGGGACAGAATGCCTAAGTGCTCCTTAGTTATATTAACATAGTATATACATACAAATTACTCAAACCATCGCAGGCGTCAAATATTTCTTTTCTGAAATAGTATGAGAATTAGGTGAATAAAGTAGAGGAAATCAAGTAACACAGGGGTAAGACTATTTCTACAGATGATTAAATCTTAAATGCTAATATACATAAAAAGTATGAGTCACATTATGTCACTATATTTATGTCCTTAAATAAAAATGCCTCATGATCAAAGAGTCTCATGCATATGATAAAACTGTACAAAGCTAATAAATGTTAGCACAAGTTTTGCTATTGATTGCTGTTGCAGTTACATAAAGGGAATTTCATGGGGAAGCATATAGGCATTGCCACGTTACTGAAAATGTCTGTATTTACAATTTCATAACAGTAAGTACACACTTAGAACTAGATGGTGAACTTAAATTCAGCCTCCCTGTCCGTCAGATACTACCTAATAAAAATGTAGCAAGGATTTTAAATTTTTTATGTTTGGAAGAAGTAATCAATATATGTTGGTAGATGGAAAATACCCACAAAATAAAAAATAATGGATTTCTCCAAAATAAACTAATCTATAAGTTATTTATATATAATACAGTGCTCTATTATAACAGCAGTAGAGATTTGAATAAAGATAATATTTTTAGGAAAATGTTGATTCCAATAATATAATCTTCCCAATTAACACATTATTTTCATTAAATTATCAGTCATTTTCTTGATCATGATCTCTTCTTTTGAATGGGGTCCTAAGATCCAGTTCATTGTTGGCAAATTTAATTGTGTTTCCTCACAGTGAATCTTAGTAAGTCAACATGCACTTCAAATAAGGAAAAGAAAAATGATGCTAAAGAAAATCAACCTGCATCCTTCAGTTGACTTTGAAACAACCACAGAACAGTTAAAAAAATCAAGTTTAGGGCTATAGAAAAATGCTTTTATTTTGTACTGAGAGGGAAAAAAGTCAGGTCTAAGGAAACACACAGATTAAAAGGTTCTTATCAATAAAAAGATCTAATTACCATTGTCAGGATCATCTTTTATATAGCACCTTCACACTCAGGAGAGGAGACCATCTGGGCAGATTGCAGGAAGATTGGGAAGGTAACCTCGCAGAAATGTCAGCAGTAAAACATGCTTTCTCAAGTCTTTCTGATTAAACATTCTAGCATATATTCAATCACAGCTATTACAGAAACCACTGAAGTTCAGTCGTTAATCCTGGAAGTTACTCCTGAGATCCTCCAACTGCTTTTACACCATCCTGGAATCTGGTTTGTGCTATAGAGCTTCAATTAAACTGTATTTTGTTTTTCATTTCATGACATAATTAAATAAGAATGTTTGAACTCTACAGTGATTGAATAAACATGTGAACTTTAGATATCTCTTATTATATATTTTTATTAATTCTTTGAGAAATTCATACATTGTATTTTACTATATTTGTTCTTACAACTCCTCCCAAATCATCCCCTTTCCATTTCCACTCAGTGTTGTGCACACATTTTTTAGAAAACTCATCCAGTCAAATTCATTCTGGCTAATTACTCTTGAATGTGTGACTATCTACTTAAACTTGCTCCACCTACCCAGAGCCACACCCTAAAAGAAAACCATCTTTCCTTGAGAAGTTCTTAGTTAGCAGTATCTCCTAGGCTAGGGGTGTGAGTCTCTGCCCACTTTCCCATCCTATGTTACATGTCTCTGTGGCTATAGCTAACGCCAATGCTGTGCATGCTTCTACAAATACTGTGAGTTCACGTGCAGAACTAGCCTACTATGTCCAGAAAATGCTGTTTTGTTGTATTTATATTCCTCCTGTGATTTTTACAATCATTCTGCTCCCTCTTTGGTGATGTTCTCTAAGCCATGGAGTAGTAGGGAGTGTGATATGCATGTTCTATTTAGGGCTGAAGATTTCACAGTCTTCTCTGCACCCTGACCAGTTGTGGGTATCTATGTTAATCCCCATCTACTGCAAAAAGAAGTATCTCTGATAAGTTTGAGATGCAGCAATTTACAATTATAATAGTAAGTCCAGAGGACGTGGTTTAATATTGTGTTTATTTAGCATAGTAGTAATTGTAGTAGTTCTTGCCTAAGGCCTATGACCTGTCTAGTAACAGGTTCTTAGACTCAGTAATGATGCCAGGTAGGGACTTTGTCTTTGAGAGTGGACCTTAAATCAGAAAGTGGTTAGTTAGTCTCAGGGCATTCATACCACTACTGTTCCAATGGGCTTGCAATTGGATACAATTACTTCTCTTCTCTGGCAGTATGCATAGTACCTTCTATCATTATGAAAACCAGCCAGGAAAACTGAAGCTTACATGTCATTGCCATCCTGATTTCTCAGTGTTATATGACTCAAACATGTCCTTTTCAGTAATGCAGTATCACCAAAACGTTTGGGAGCAGAAAAGCAATGGCTCTATCCTTTAAGATTTGAGGGTATATGGGAAATCACATGACAATACCTAAATAGAATCAAGCTATACCTGTCATTGACCTTTTTATTTGTTAATCTTTGTTGTTTAATAAAGCAATTGTCACCTACTATATAAGGTAAATCCAGTTATAGATTTTATTCTTATATATGTTTCTATTTTGGGAAACTTCCAATAGTAGTTTTTCATATGACTTTTTCAGGAGGTTTTAGTGATCAACATTAATGAACACATATCTGTGTAGTAGATTAGTAGAGATTTTAAGGTAAATGCCCAAGAGCTGTATACATTGAATATGTGATGAATCATTCCTTGGTTTTCTAATGAATTATTGTTTATCCCTTTTGATCAGAGTAATTAAATGGATCTGACTCATAATTGTATTATAGTTAAGAAGGCTGTCTTTCTGATATTTTTCTCATGTGTAAATGAAGTCTGAGACTTTTCTCTCCTTTGGTATTTACTGATGGAATGCTTGCATCTCTTTTCCTTCTGGAGTCATTCAGAGATTGACTTGACAGTTTGTTTTTGATGTTCTGTAAAACCAGTTTGGGATCAGAACAGGATTTGTAAGACTTGCTGAAATGCCCCAGAAACATCTTCATATAATATCCTTATATAATTCATGTGTGTGATGTGGTGGGAGCCCTTTCTCCTCTAGAAACATATTTGACAAACACCTACTTCTCTGTACAAGCTTTGCCATTGTTATTTACCTATTAGAATCCTAGAGTGCCTTCTCTTCTCCTTATTAATATGCAGTTTTTCATAACCACACACTTATAATTGAACTATTTTTCCTCTGAACACATAGTCATTTTACTTGAGGATTCTCACGTTTTATTTTGCAACAAGAATAACCCAGAAATATTATAAAAGTGGTGTTCCTTTAAACCAATTTTCACCTTCAGAGAAGGTCTTTGTAATGGCCACCAAAACCCATTTTGCTTGCCTTACACTTATCCAGCTATTTCCTGCTCTTTTGTCTTCATATTGTTTCTTTATGTCTCACTCTTTATCAGCAGATAAACTTAAATATTTTTCACCTCCAATAAGTATCTTCCTTCCACTAATTTCTGACTCCTGTGGCCACTGACTCAGCTTCAAGACACACGACTTAAGTTAATTCAACATTTCCTTATAAGCTACTGATGTGACAGGTTTTGTCTGTACCCAGTTTTGACAAAATATTCATTTGAAACAGCTAATACAGATTTCACTGCATCTTTCACCTGGAATTTATTTAGAAATACTTTATCGCTCTTACTATCTAGTCTCTGAGATTATAGGAAGAATATGGCATATATTATGAAAAATTTCAACATTATGACTGGAAATATGTGTAAAAAATAATTTTAAGACTTTTTTCTATATTCTAGCATCTTTGGTACAGAAGGGTATTCCATATGCTATCAAAGAGAATATAAATACCTATCTATCCGTAAAATGTCTGATCTATAATGGTGTCCTGCTACAGCAACGGTGACACAAAGCCTGTGGGAGTAACCAACCAATGTCTAATGCGACATAAGGCCCACTCCACGAGATGCAACCCATATCCAACACTGCTTATGTGACCAAGAAACGGATACTAGATAGTTCAGGGGCTGAGGGTAAAACCAAATATTACTATTCTAAACCAGCAATAGAAGTCATGCAGCAATGATGTGACTCATAAAGACATGGGCAATACTCACAGATCATGCGTTGTTCAGCCATCATCGAAGAATCTTCCCCCTGAAGCAGATGGGAACAAATCCAGAGACCTTCAGACAGGCATTGTGCAGAGAATGAGAGCTCCTGGGATCCTCAGCTCTAAAGGGAATGTCTCTACCAGCACCGTCCCTCCCCTCAGGGTTCACGGAACCATGGGAAAAGTGAGGCAGAAAGAGTGTAAGAGGTGGAGGGGATGGAGGACACCAAGAAAACAAGGCCCTCTAAGGAAACATGATTATCACACACAACAGGATTATCACACAGAGACTGGAGCAGCATGCAGAAGACCTGCTAGGATCTGCACCAGGACCTTAGTGTTCATATATTACAGGTTCCAGTTTAGTGTTGTTTATGGGATTTTTGAGTATGTGAAAAATTGGGTCTGATTTTATGCCTTCTCTTGGACTCTTTTGTTTCCTTCTCATTTGTTTTGTACAATTCCAGTGTGCTAGGTTTTGTTTTCTCTAATTATGCTTTATTTATTTAGAAAAATACAAACATAGACTAGGTTTATAGCAACTGGACAAGATTTTGGTTCCTAGTGAAGGTGAATAACAGGAATTGAATTTATTCTTTACCATGAATCTGAAAAAGGAGACATTATACATGAAGAGCTTTTATTGAAGGTACATTTGTGTTGAGTTATGTAGCTAAAAGGTGAACAAATGAGACAGGATGAAAGCATAAAAGTAATGAACACAAAAGACAGAGAAGGGAAACTAACAGCAAAGCAGACAGAAAGAAAATGAACTCAATCAAACACATTTTGTAAGGCCAAGAAATTCAGCCAAGGCCAGCAATGTGCTTATACTAGGGATGAACTCAGTGCTAGCTGATAATGTCAACGAAGGCTTCATTTTCACCTTCATGGCAAATTAAGAGAAGAGTTGAACATTTATTGACATCAACAGTATCTTCAGCCCTAACAATGGGAAAACTTTAAGCCTCAAATTAAAAGCTAATTGGCAGTTACATATTCTTTCTCTTAAAACAAAAATCTCATATTATTTTTAAATTTACAAATTATTTTTATTGGTTCTAGTTTAGTGTGTGGGGAGGAGGAGATGTGTTTACATGAATTCAGGTGCCATGGAAGGACATTATATCTCCTGGAATTGGAGCAATGAGCTATTGAAAACCACGCATCATAAGCTCTGGGAACCAAACTTAGGTTTTCTGCAAGAGCTTGGCTGTGTCCTAATGGCCTGAACCGTATCTCCAGCCCCATGAATAACAAATTCTAATGAAGTTTTAATAAGTGACTCAGAAAGTATACAGAGTCACACTGAATACTTTCTCTGTGGATTTACTAAACATTATTTCAAGGGAAAAACTTGGCCTGAAAGAGTTATAGTTCAAAGAGAGAGAAGGAAGGGTATTATGTGTGTATCATGGCTGTATGTTGTCTTCAACGTGTCTCCTGCTGCACGTGAAACAGTTTTTCTTCCTCCGGTTTACCAGGGAATATAGTCAGATGTGAATGAAAAAAAAAATGTAACTTCACATCTGAAATAGTAGCTTACCTTGTTACATCTTACTATTCATTTTGTAAATTGGATACTGGCACACAGAGATGAGGGTAGAGAAAACCAGGCAAGATTGCTTCTTAAGGAAGTACATTCTTACCCGAATATCCAGTTCAGTGCTCCTAATGTCAGAACACGTAGAATTACCTAGGAAATTTGATAAATACTAACGATTACCCAGATATGCTTTTCGAGTCTTTGACTTTATATATTGGAGGGAGGAATCTTTTAAGCTCTCAAGGGAAATTTAATTTACAAGCAGACTTGAGAAGCAATGATGTCATCTATCAGGCTCCTACTGAGATAACTGAAGCATGAAGATAAGAAGAACACACTCCTGGGTAATGGCAGAATCATTCTTCTGCATGAAACTGTTCATCATACTTCGGGGAACCATGTTGCCTCCTACTGCCTTTAACGTTTTTGTACTTGTGAAGTTATGACCATTTTCCTTTTCTGTTTCTGTTCATATCAGCAGGTATCTTTGGTATCTGTACAGTAAGCTAGGAGAAATATGTCTTTGGAAACATGCTTCATATTGATGATTCTGGGACACATACTGCCATCAGCTATGACTGTTAGGTTAAGTGTTGGCAGCACTGTGCTTGGAAGCAGCTTCAGAATGCACCCGGCAGCTACAAATCAGGCTTTTTCCTACATTTCATACTGTAAGAGCATCACTTTAATAAGAGGTCTCATACTTCCCAGCCACCACTATCTATCCTGGAAATATATTTGTGCTATTTGACTTACATTGTTTACAAATGACCAGAGGACATGACAACTTGTAAGATATGCCATTCTCTGCACGGTTTTCACTACCTGTGTGAGGGAAAAAAAAAAAAAAAACAAAAAAAAAAAAAAAAAAAAAAAAAAAAAAAAAAACAACCCCAGTCTATGAGATTCTCCTTTCTTTATTTTCAAATTTTCTCTTAGTCTAACTGAAACTATATATAACTGAACATTTATAAAACACAAACAATGTGTTAACTTTATATTAAATATATATCATTTATACATGTATAATAAAATATCAAAATACTTTCATTATGAAGAAATTACTTAATCTCAAAAATATTTAACCCAAACGTTTTCAAGTGTTATCTGCACATAATCCCATACTACTGTATGTATTGAAGCCAATGGCTACAGATTTTATTTTCTCATGTAATTAAAGTGAGGAGACAGAAAACAGGCAAGGGTCTTCTCTTTGGCCATTCAAATATTCAAATATCAACAAGAGTCTAATTTACAACCAATTGGTATAATACAGGTTGTGATTGGAACTCATCTTCTACAATGCTCAAGCTGAGTACTAAAGATACTCTCACCTAGCTACAGTCCTAGATATTTTATCTCTATCCTTTCTAGGTCATAAAGTTCTAGGATAATAGAACTGAGAGGTGTCAGAATTTATGCAGAACACCAATGTCTTCTTAACCTCGTGGATCTTACTTAAAAGCTTATTCCCATCTGGAGTCTCAAAGTGACTGCCGAAATGCCTTCTTTTCAGGAAACTCAAGATCCTCTTGGAAAGGCTTGGATGAAGCAGCTTTAGGAATCCAACTCTTCTTTAGAAGTTCACATGCTGATGGTGGAAAGGCACAGATCAATGACACGTCACCTTGACTTTCCTATTTGTCGCTTATTACTTTAATTAAAATATAATTTACCTCCTTTCCATCCCTCCCTCCAGCCCTTTCCACCACCCCCTTACTCTACATTATTGTTACACACACACACACACACAATTACATAGCAAAACTTATTGTAAATGCAAAATCTAGCAGGTGATGGTGGCACACACCTTTAATCCCAGCACTGAGAAAGCAATTGCAGATGCAACTGTGAGTTCAAGGCCAGTCTTGGAACTACAAGGGGAGTTCCAAGAAAGCTCAGGCTTCACACAGAGAAACCCTGTCTTAAAAAAACTAGAACGTACAAACAAACATAAAAATAAAATAAACAATATATAGTTTCCTTGATACCTGAGAGAAGTGTTGAAACTAAAGCAAACTAAAGCATGCACAATGGTTTTCCAAAGACAGAACACAACCCACAGTTACCTTTTTTTCTCTAACTTGTGTTGGGATTAGTCTCTATCTTACAGTTACCTATAAATTTGCTAACTGAAAACGAGGGAGGTAGGTCAATATTTTACATATGAAGACTTCACAGTAAATTATTTTTGAAAAATAAAACCTAAACTAGATTTACACAGGTACCTTAGGGAAAACTGGTTTGTCTGCTCTGTTTTCCAAGCAAGTGGGAACAATGTTTGGCAGATTTGTTTTCAAGACGATAAAGTGGAATTCCTCTGATACCACATTGTTGGGTCTAAATCCAGCACGATTTTAGTTTATTCAAACCTTAGCATTGTTTCTAAAAAAGAGTCTTCTTAGGTAGTAGGGGAATGAACAACCTTTCTTACTTCTGTCTCCATCTCTCTCAGTGTGTGTCACTCTTTCTCTTTCTGTCTCTGCCCCCTTCTCTCCTCACAGTCTGTGTGTGTGTGTGCACAAATATCTGATTCCTTTAATTTCAAATATTTTCTCTATATAAACCTTTAAAATTAAAGAAATTAACAACATTGGTAATCCCTATCATTCCAGAAAAGCACACCAAATGTAGTTTAAGCTATGCTTGAGACAATTTGAAACTATTTCAGGTAGGGAAAGAAGAAAACATCATGTTTAATGTTTTTAATGATATGTAGATGTCTAAAAATAATACAGCCAAGAATTTGGCATTACAAAAATTCCATAGAAGTAATTATGTTTTGAAATTTCCATAAATAAAAGGAACATTACACCAGATATTATCCTCAAACTATATTTGGCTGGATCTCATTAGAGTAATGATTATCTATCAATGTGAAACCAGAATCTTCTATTAGATTATCAGGTTTATTTTTCCAAGCCAATAATACTGTGAGATTAGATTCTAACCAATATTGTTTGTGTGAATAAAATCTGCAAAAGAAGATTTTCTAAAATAATATTAAATATTGTCACATTAACTTGAAAAGAAAAGTTATGA
The DNA here is from genome assembly GCA_025134845.1 of Neodon shergylaensis. NCBI lineage: Eukaryota > Metazoa > Chordata > Mammalia > Rodentia > Cricetidae > Neodon > Neodon shergylaensis. Next base: position 2,186,601 of record JABTXL010002720.1, read on the forward strand.
GTGTATCTGCTATGTTGGGAAAATCAATGGCACAAAGACAGAAAGTTAATTTATAAAAATGTATAATGAACACAGTGATAGGTACAACCCCCCTCTTGACTGATGACATGAACTTCAAGTCTTAGTTCCTTTGTTGTGCTAAGTCCTTATCATTGGCATCATCACTAAAGAATGGTCAATATTTGCCCTTACTCTCACCCTATCTCAATGTGGGAGAGCAGACATCTTAGATGGAAAGGAAATTCACAGACTGAGTTTCCTTAATGTATGTTTGAACAGGAAATCCGTCTATGCTGTTTTGGCCTCACTTTCACAGTGTGAGATCCATACTCGGTGCACGGGAATATGAAAGACCATATTTAATGGAAATAATCAGAGACATAGATTACTTTCTATACCATAAATCTTCATTGTAAGTGAATATTATGGGTTTTTCATTTAAGAACAATAGGAAATTGTTGCCTTAGGGTTTCTACTACTGTGACAAAACACCACGACCAAAGAAAGTTGGGGAGGAAAGAGTTTATTTGGTTTATGCTTCCACAGCACTGTTGATGATCAAAGCAAGTCAGGACAGGAACTCAAAACTGGGCAGGAACCTGAAGGCAGGAGCTGATGTAGAGGACATGAAGTGGTGCTGCTTACTGGCTTGCTCCTCATGGTTTATACATCCTGCTTCCTTATATAACCAAGGACCACCACCCCAGGGATAGCACCACCACCACTGGCTGGATACTCCCTCATCAATCACTGATTTAAAAAAATGCTCTACAGGTTTGTGTACAGCCTTATCTTATGCATGTACTTCATCAATGGAGCTACTCACTCTCTTACGGCTCTAGTTCATGGCGAGTTGACATAAAACTAAGTAGCAGAACTTTGATATAAAGAAAAAACACAACTAATGAGATTACATTCTCTAAAATATTTAATATTTAAGGGAAAGTCAGAGTTTCATTTTCTCACAAAACTCTTAGGACATATAACATGTAGTTAAAAATGATAAGAATGAAATACTGATAAATTTTGATTGTCATTTTATATTTTGTCTTTATTGTTTTCCTTTTAATGTCAAAAAAAGCCTTCTAGATGTGTCTTAGATGTATATTTGCAAAGACAGAAAAGCAGTCTGTATAATAATCTACCGGAGAGAAAGCAGAAACAGTCTTGATAAAGATTCCTGTGGAAGTGTACTGTTAAATATAAACTAGAACATGACAACTACTTTTCAAAAATATGAGATATGTGTACTAAAGGGTCTGCTGTATGACTCACTGTGTTGCGCTTCAGCTTCCATGATGAGGTTTTCCTCTTCTTTTTATTTTCTCTTACTTTTAGTTTCATTTTCTTTTGTTGGGGAGGCTGTAAGAGCAGAGGGTGGATACGAAGGGATGTGGAGATGAATGGGATAAAGATACATGATGTGAAAGACACAAGGAATAAATAAAAAGAAAGACACACACACATACACACACACATTGACCTGTACTTTCTTATTGAGATTTTCAAATAATATATCATTAGGCAAATAAACACTGAAGTTTTCAGAGTGTATAGCCATACCGTGTAGAGCTGAAAGCCTACAATGAGTGAACACTCTCACTCAATGGCTCATCTCCTCAGTCCTTTGTTCCTCATTTCATGACGTCTGTACAGAGACCCTGGCCAACAGCAACATGGTGAAGCTGGGTTCCCTCAGAAGATTACTTTCAAGAAATTGTTGTTACTTAATCCCCATGGGGAATCTAAAGGGTAATGTTCAAGAACCCCTGTACAGCTAGGTCTTATGCACCCTTTATCTTTCTCTCATTTCCTGCCTGCTAGCTGAACTCCACAGCAACCTCAAACACTACTACCTCCCACCAGTTCTCCTAACATGAATAATAATCTGACTTTCCACATACTTTGAGTTGTATTATTTATTCACCACACACACACACACACACACACACACACAGTTTACTTCCAGAAAGGCAGGCTGAAACTAATAGCCATTCTCAAAAGAGATCTCAAGATGAAATTAAGAGGAAATCACAGCAAATTAATATCACAACAGTTCCTGTCTTCATGGATATTCAGCGCATGTTGCCCACTCATGGGAGAATCGGTGCTGTGAGGTAAGGTGAAATGATCTTGAGCTAAGGCAAGGCATTATGCATCTAAATTAGTTTTTCTTCCTTAAAGCAGCTTTTCTCCTATTCTAAAATATTTTAATTAGTCTATTAAAATTGTCTTCTGTACCAGAAAAAAAATAATATATGAATAGGTTAAAGAACAGAAAAATGCTGCCCTTGGAGACTGAATCCAATTTTATGATGATGGAAAAATATAATGAAGATAATGGGAAACACAACTAGATTAATCTCACCAAGGACCAAAAAGTGTGGGCAGTCAGGATGAAGGAAAGAACATTTAAATGGAATGACTTCCTACAGTGCTGGGATGTGTCAATCATTGCAAGAATTGTTGAAACCTTAGGCTACATATGCAAGGTCCTAGGTATGATCACCAACCCATAAAATAAAACAAATAAATAAATTTCACCCAAGAGCTATTAAGTTTATTAATATACTAATATCAAACATACCTTTCACTGTAAAGAACTCATAGAACAATTCAATTCTGAGAAAAATAGCCCAATGTTATAAAGAAAGTAGATATAATACACCAAAGGAAAGAAGATGCTATGCATCTAAATTAAAGAGATAAATATGTGGTATTGAATGGGAGGCACAAAGCACCAAGGGTTACTGAATATGAGTGAGGTACAGAGAAAGAAATGTACTTCAATGTACAATGAATGAAACACAAAGGTCATGATGACTCCATTACTTTTCACGCTAACCAAATCAATTTTAAAAATGTTAGAACATATTGGTAACTGGACAATTACTATATTTTGAAGTATGTATTAAGTGAAAATGACATTAGACAATCAAACAATGGTTCTGAGCTAACACTTGAACCTGAAGTTGATGGACCCATAAGTGGATAGGAATTTTTCAGTGGTAATTTCAGTGAATTATTGAAAACTCTATAGATTAGCAAGGAGGTGGAGACTTCTCTGGGCCATGTTTTGAAAGGATCCTCTTATATCTGTAGGTTTTTATGTTAAGTAAACTACCCAATTGGTGAGAATCTGTAAAAGCTCCTGTCATGGCTGTCATGGCTGTCATGGCTCTCACTAAATACCAACAAAATGTCTAGTCCAAAAGCAATGGCGTGCAGCTATGGTAGCTGAAAACAGATTAGTCTATCTACTTAACTATCTAGCTATCATCTCTCTATCTGTCTATAATCTACCCATCTAGAAATCTATCTACCTACTATGTATCTATGTATCTATAATCTATCTACCTATCTATCCATCTCTTATCTATCTGCCTACCTATTGTCTATCTACTTATCTATTATTTAACTATCATCTATCTATCTATCTTCCCCTCTCTCTTAATTCCTCCCCTCCTTTCAAAAGAAATCACAGAAACTTAGTAAAGAATAACAAAAAATCAGAATAGGAAAGCCTCTACTAATAGATAGATGTTAGTACAGCAAACACTAAACATAGCCTATAGCTGCAGGGTAAGCAAAGTATCTCACAGTAAAGTCTGTTGGTCAAATAACAGAATAAAGTCACTAGACTATCCATTCAATAAAGGATGAAAACTTGAAAGTCTGCTAGACCCTGTCTAGCTTCATATAGACATGCGTGTCTAGAAAAATTGACACCTTGCATCCATGAATTAATCTAGCATCCATATTCTGCTTTCCATTGCCCAGACATCAAAGTGTTTCAGGAGAACAGTAGCCTTTATGCATGATTAAACAAAAAAATCCTGTTTTGTCAGAATTTAATAAAATACTCATGACAAATATAATCCCTACAATCATCAAGGTATGTCAAAGAGAGGCAAGTAATGACCAATGTTGGGTGGAAGAGGGACATTGTGATCAAATTACATTGTAGGGAATTATCAAAGAATTAGTAAAATATTCACTTTTTAAAATCAAAGAAAGACATGAAGTACATTCATCACAAAGGAAGAGGATTCTTCTATCTTGTACAAGGCTATCACTAAAATTTCTTTAATAAGTGCAGTTGGACAAACTGATGCAAGCAAATCAATGCTAAACTTTCCTTAAAGCATATAAACTCTGAGGAAACTGGTTCCTCTAGATATAGAGGAGAAGATAAAGTCACTGTAATAAAAACAATATGTGCTGGACTGTGAACTGACAAGTAAATCAGTAAGTTCAACAAAAAGCTGAGAAATATGTCCAAAAGACAAATAGAATTAATTTCTGATATGAATGGTGTTTCAAGTCACTAAGGCAAAGCTAAATATTTTGATTTGTGGTAGGGAAGCCCTGTGCAACTATATAAGATACAATTAGGTCCATATCTCATATGTTCTTTAATTATAACCCCAATGTAGGTATCTAAAGATTAAAAAGTAAAAATACCAGACAGCAAAATGAGATACTTCTTTAACAGTGTAGTGAGAAAAGGATTTTTAGCCCAAAACTTAAATATGATTTGACAACTTTTTTGGTTTTGTTTTGCTTTGTTTTTTGAGACAAGGTTTCTCTGTAGCTTTGGTGCCTGATCTGGAACTAATTCTTGTAGATCAGGCTGGCCTCGAACTCAGAGATTTGCCTGCCTCTGCCTCCTGAGTGCTGGGATTAAAGACATACACCATCACCGCCTGGCTTGATTTATATGTATGTAGCAGGGTGACATGTCCATGGTTAAAATCCCAGCATCACAAATTTAAAAGATACAGTTAAATGGGATTTTTCAGTTTCTGTGTATGATATTTACATATGTATGATGTTCACATGTGTTTAGATATACATGGGTAGTCACACAGGTATAGGTACATACGTATGCATCTATGCAGAGACCAGAGACACATAGCAGGAATCTTCCTCATTTTCTCTCTACCTTATTCACTGTGGCAGAGTCTCTCAATTGAACCCAAAGTTAGTACATGCCCCTGGTCTAACTTGCCAGTTTCTTTGGGGGTCCCATGTCTTTTCCTTCTAAACCCTAAAATTACAGACAGACCACCACATCAACACAGCATTTGTATATGTTTCATGGATCTAAATTCCCTGCCTTCAAAATAGTGAGACAAGTACTTTTCCAACCCAAGAATCTCCCCATCCTGAAAGCTCCGAAATGCTAACAAGCTTGTACAATGTATATCAGATAAAGGGCTGTATTATAGAGTGCTCCTCTATAATCCTATTTCTTGGGATGCTAGGGCAAGAATTTGAGGAAGACCTGGGTCAGAAAGTTTCTAAGTAGGCTGGGCAACGCATGGAGACTCTGTCTCTAAAAGGAAACCTGAACATGTAATGCATAAAGGAAGTAAAACTGCTCTTCAGAAGAAAAAGAAAATTTTATAAAGTTAACTCCTAAGACAAATACAAATAAAAATAAGGGTCATGCATTTTCTAATCTGTCAGTCTGGTAAAGACCGAACATCTAGAGAAAGAGGAACTGTGTGACCATGGTGTTTGAAATATAATCAGGCTAAGCCTCTGGACAAGAATCTGTTAAGACACAGTAAAACATATGCATGACTCTGTGAACCACACAGTGCAGTCTAGGGACTCATCCTAAGGGCATAGCCAGAAACAGATGAAAAGAGATGTGTAAACAGATATTCACTTCTTATTGCAACCTTTATAAGTACAAAATATCATAAATGTCCTGTATGACACCATATGGGGGAGAGTAGGGGAGAAAAAGATACATCCTGAAAATGAAGGAATTATAGGACATGTGTGTATGTGTGTGTGTGTGTGTGCTTGTGTAAGAGAGAGAGACAGAGACAGAGAGATTCTCTCCTCTCAAAATTTCTTGTTGAAATTCTTACTCTGTCATCTCAGAAAGTAAACTATATTTGAAGTTGTCTTTAAAAAGATAATTTAGCATCACATTAAAATGGGGGTGGAGCTACTTCAATAAGATGGAAACTTATCGAGAAGAGGAAATGTAGGTACTAGCAGGATGGTCCAAATGTTATGAGCACTAGCTGCTCTTCCAGAGGACCATTGTTTAATTCCCAGCACTTAAATGGCGGCTCACAACCAGCTGTAGCTCCAATTTCAGGGCATGCAATGGCCTCTTTGGCCTGCACAGGCACTACATGCATGTGGTACACACATGTGTGCAGGCAAAACACCCACAAACATAAAATAAGAATAAATAAAATCGTAAAAGTATCTCTCATAGAAAGAGAAGCTCTAAACACAGATACATAGCAGGGAAGACAATGTGCAGGGGTGGGGCAACAGGTGTTTCCAAGGCAAGGACAGAAGGCCCTGAAGAAATAAAACTACTGACACCGGAAAACTGCAGCCAGGCCACTGAGAAACCAATTTTCTGCTTTTCAAGGCAACCAGTTAATGGGATCTGGTTATGGCAGACCAGACAAAAGAATGAAATGGTTAATTTTGAAAATCAAATTGCAAACGAAGATTACAAAACACACTCCTTGTAAGAAAGATAAGCACCTAAGAAAAAATTTCATTTCTCTCTTTAATTCTATGCCTACAAGCTAGCGTTGCTTTTTGTATAAATACACAACTTCATTCTAAGCATGAGAAAACAGCACAAGCCCAAAATAAAGGACATTTTAACAAATGGCTAATGAGTGTTTCTCAAAAATGCCTCTGTACTAAAAGACAGGCAAGATGGAGATAATAGGAAAGACGGGAGAAAACTGCAGAGAAATAGCAGGTAAATATATCCCTAGATTGGGTTCAGGGGTTTGCAGTTTAACTAATAAAATGCAATGAAATTACATTTGGGGTTATGATAAACTAAAATGTTCACATTAAAATAAGTCAAGTAGATAAATTAATACTCTGAACTGATTTTGAAAACATTCCCCTGTCTAAAATTATTTCAAATAATAAACCATGAAATGCATATATTAACTAGTAAATGGGTCTCTGTGAACAAATAGTTCACATTACACATAAATTAGGAAACTTGTAGAAACAAAGATAAAGTCTTTTATGATGAGCTCTGTTGAACGAAGAGACTACTGTGATTGGTATATTGTGAGAAGGGCTCAAGACATATTCTAGTTATCTTTTCATGATAATATATATATATATAATGTCTGAGAAATAATACAGAAGATTAAGGTGTACTACATTTTAATACATGTTAATTATAAAGTGATTAGCATAATCAAGCAAATTAGCATATCCATTACAACACACAGTTACAAAGTATTATGCTGAGAACATACGTATGTTCCATCATTTAGCAAATACCAAGCACACAACATAGTACTATTGGTTCTAATCACCCTACTCTACAGGAGTGCCATCTTCATCCTGCATAATTAATCTTTTGTAACCATTTACTAATAATTCCTAATTTTCACCAGTTCCCATTATCTGTACTTTTCTTCTCATTGCTATTGTGAATTCAGCTCCTAATTATTGTATTACATCTATGAATGTGTGTATGTGTGTGTGTATTCCTGACTCTGTGTGTGTTGGAGAAGAGATGTGCCAGGGCACATATATGGCTGTCAGAGAACAACATGATCTCCACGTTGGCATGGGAACCAGACTCAGTACAGTCTTGTCTGGAAGCACCTTCACTGGCTGAGCCATTTTGTTGGCTCTAAGTTCAATTATTTCATATCTCATATCTAAGCGAATGTTATATTTTCATTTCTGTTGCCATGATAATAAATTCTGATTAAAGCCATTTAGTGGTATAAACAGTTTATTTCAGCTTATACTTATAGTTTCCAGTTGAAGGGAAGTCATGACAGGAAATGAAGCAGGAAGCTAAGATTGAAATCATAGAGGAATGCTGTATACTGGCTTGCTCACTGACTCGTGATGTGGGATTTTTTTCTGTAGGCTGTGATTACCATTACTGTCTTGGACATATAGCAGGGCAGAACTTAGCTATGTGGGGAAAACTAAACCGAATGCTGGGAGAAAGAAGGGCAGAGTTAGAGAGAAGCCATGGATATGCCACGGGAGACAAACGTGCTGAAATTTACTGGTAGGTCATGACCTCATGGTGATCCACAGATTAATAGAAATGGATTAAACTGATATGTTAAGAGCTAGCCAATAAGAAGCTAAAGCTAATGGGCCAAACAATGATTAAATAATACAGTTTCTGTGTGATTATTTTGGGGCCAAGCAGCCGGGAGCCAACAAACGGCCTCCCTCCAACAGACTCAGGCTTTAATTTCTTATATAGCACTGACACCTGCCTAAAAACACTAACACTCACAGTGGACTAAACCTAATGATGCTAACACTCACAGTGTACTGAACCTAGGATGCTAACACTCACAGTGAGCTGAACCTAAGGATGCTAACACTCACAAGCAGCTGGACCTACGAATGCTAACATTCACAGTGGCCTGGACATAAAGATGGTAACACAGTAGACTGGACCTAAGGTTGCTAACACTCACAGCGGCCTGGACTAATGATGATAACACCCACAGTGAGCTGGACCTAAGGATG
>JABTXL010002720.1:2195133-2246735 GCA_025134845.1 Neodon shergylaensis
CCTGGACTAATGATGATAACACCCACAGTGAGCTGGACCTAAGGATGCTAACACTCACAGAGGGCTGGACCTAAGGATGCTAACACTCACAGAGGGCTGGACCTAAGGATGCTAACTCTCACAGTGAGTTGGACCTAAGGATGCTAACACTCACAGTGAGCTGGAACTTCCTCTATCAGTTACAGAACAAGACAATTCACCACAAACATGCTCACAGGCCAATCTTATCTAGACAGTTTCTCAGTTGAGACTCTCTTCTCAGTTGACTCTCATCTGTGACAGAGTGTTAAAGCTAAGAGGGGGACAGAGAAGTGCTGGACTGTGAAAAGGACAGATATCTGTTTTTTTTACTATGTACATAGTACATAGCTTAACTGCCCTAAGGTATCTTCATGTTGTCATAAATGAAAAAATTCTCTACTTTGTTTAAAACTCTCACTCTCTGTCTTTCTCTCTGTCTCTGTCTCTCTGTCTGTCCCCTCCCTCTCTCTCATGTGTGTATATATGAGAGGGCAAGGGGACAGACCAGGCACTCCTAGCAGCCTGGCAGAGACCAGGCCTTAGTTTAGGTTCACTAAAATGGGACAGAGCTCAACAGAAAAACCACAATGTATGAGCAACCAATCAGCAGGTACCCTACAACCTTCTGCCAACTCATCAGGCACCCCACAACCCCTTCTGCTGGCTCAGCAAGCCCCCAAAGCCCCTTTAAATGTTCAGCAGAAGTTCTCCTTATAACTAAAGATACCTTTCCCTACCCTGCTGCTGAAAGGTCGCTAACCACTGGGGCCTCCAACCATTCAGCCCACTGACTAATCTTTCCTCCAACAATCAAACCCAGATTAATCTTTCTTCCCTGGAATTCCCCTAACTCCACTTAAAAGAAGCTTGTGCCCTTCTTTGTGGGTTGCCAAGTGCCACCCCAACATTGGAGTTGATAAAACACTCTTGTTATTGCATATGTGGCTGTTGGTCTTATTTGGGGGCTCATACTTAAAAGAACTCTGTACACTTTCTACATCATTGATAACATAAGTTTGAAAATCTTTAGGAACAATCCTCAGTTTAGTAAAAATTGTAATTATGTAATTTTTGTCCTTCAACCTCCATTTCATTCTGCCAATGTGTCAATGTGTATTATGTCAGAAAGACAGGTAAGAGAAGGGTAAACACACTGTCCTGTTGAGTTCACAAGTGAGAGGAGCCATTGCTATCCATCCCATGCTCTTCCATGTCTCAGTTGTCATTTTATGATTTCTGGAAGCACAAAACTGTGATAAGATTTACTGCAGTCAGGAGCATATTGAATGAGGCCATGCCACACAAGCAGAATAAAATCAGTGCCAAAGCCATGTTCTGCCTGTTCATTTATGCTCAATTGAACTGCTACAGTGCCAGACTCTCAAATAATCACGTTCAACTTGAAATTTCAGTGACCTAATTTCATAGAGCAGAATTCCACCACAGCTGCTACCAAGCAAACTCCAGCTGATTTACTGAATGTTGATTACGGCAGATGTTATAGCTGCTATCAAAGGTGTCTCTGGGACATTTTTTCTGAATTTATTAATTCTTCATCTTGTTCTTTGAATTCAGCAAAGACAGAAATCACCATAGATTCATGAGACTGTAGAAAGCTGGAGTTTATATACTGAGCCAATGTTAGGAAAATTCATAAAAGGCAAGTTTGAGTGTATTTTCCTTCTGTACTGAAGGGTGCATAAATTCCCTCTCCTCTCCTCTCTCCTCTCCTCTCTCCTTTTCTCCACTCCCCTCTTCTCTCCTTTTCACTTCCTTTCTCTCCTCTTCTTTCTTTTACCTCCATTTCCTTCCTTCATTTTTTTTTGGTTCTTTCTTTCCTACAAAAAATATAAAGTCTCACTATTTAACCTATATGGATAAAATTTTGTTGACATGTAATAACCATACACCAAGAGAGTATTTTATAATAAGGCATGTATCAGAACAACATATGCCAGTGACTCACTTCACTATTTTAAGCAATACATTAAAAAAAATTTCTGGATATATGCATACCAAAATCGAACACTTAACTTTTCAGAATGAGAAAATGAGTTATGCTTTTTATTCTTTCTGCTATTTTTTCCTGTGTTATTTTACAAATGGGTCGTGGATGCCTTTGTTGAAGGAGGCCGCTTGTTTGTTTTCCTGGCTGCTCAGCCCCGAAATAATGATCAGGGGCCATCTCTTGACATTTGTGGGCGCCTGCACTCATGATCACATACAGATACATACAAGTTCCAAATACATTTTTTGAAACAACTCTGAATCTTCCATTGTCATATGGGAAACATATCTTAACATTATATTTGTGAGGGCTGGAGAAGGGGCATGTTGGACAAGGCACAGTAACTATGAAAGGGCCTGTCCCACACAGAAGAGTAGTGACAGGTCACAGGGCTGTCCCCTAAGAAATCACAGAAAAGCCTCCTCCCTGGAGTTCCAGGGACTTCCTGAAGCTACATGAAAAGAAATGCTACCTCTAAGGTAAACAAAATGTTTCGTTATAGTATCACTTCTGGACAAAAGTTGCATGGTGTTCAAATGGATGTACATTTACACCAGGATAAAACAGTTATAATAAACCAAATGATTTGGCTATGAGAACATTTGCAGTGTGCTGTATAACTATGTATAGTATAAATATACATAGTTATACTTACACTTATACATGTAGTCAGTTGTATAGACCCCAAACTATATTCCATAGCACTGGGAACTGGAATTAGGGTGGTATGTATGCCAGGCAAGTGCGGCACCACTGAGCTACACCCAGAATCCTCTTTTTACTTTTTTAAAAGACAATTATTTTGAAACAGTAGCTCACTTAGTTACCTTGGCGTGTCTTGAACTTGCCTCCTGCCTTTTCCTTCCCAGTAGCTATTATTGGTTGATACAGAAAGGATAGGGCAGTGTTAATAACATAGATAACACAGCTGGTAGGTGCAACCAAACATGGAGAACACTTTCATCATGGTCAAAGAGAGAAGCCAGACTTTTGGGAACTCCTGGCACCAGCTTGGTCGTTCCAAACATAACTGGTCATTAGTCCAGTAATAACAGCCATGACAGTATCTGCATTATCTCCATCATTGTGGTGTTATCCTAGGATTATGTTAAACAGCCCCAGGCAACTTTTATTCAGTCAAACATCCAAAGCTTTTATGCAAACTCTATCCCTTGGCACATTGGTCCCGCCAGCCAATTTTACAAAACTCTTCACTTTGGAATCCTCCACCTTGCAGACATGTAAGTCACTGTTCTGCTTAACTTACCCCACATGCTGAAATCCTGTCTTATGACTGAGATGTCAGGAAGTAGTGTGTTTGCTGGGGACATTGGTGACCACAAGAAAAGACTGCAGACAACTGATGCACACTACGACCATGTGAGAGTAAGGAGAGAAGACGGCCACTCCTGAGATTCATGAGCCAGAAAGTGGCCTTCACCACACCCCAAAATGATAACACATTGAACTGTGACATCCCCAATGGTCTTCGGCTGTTGGTGAGTCACTTTGTCTCTCACAGCATCCTAAGCACACTTAAACTTGCTAGAAACAAAGATAATTATAACATAAAACTCAAACATTTCTAAATTATGGAACCTGATACACATTTATTCTTTATACATACAGACTTTGGTTAGATGTGAAATGTATTAGCATAAACCCTGCAGACAAGAACATGGGGATTGCAGAATACTGTTTTGAAACCGGCTGTGCTTCAGTATCTCATACAGCATACATGAAGGGTTTTCTTCCTTGGTGTGTTAGTCACACCGTCTTAAAATGTCCTTTAAAAGTAACTCAAGTTACAAACACCAAAGCCAAGAGCATAGAGTTTAACTACAGCATTCACGTGACCTTTGTTTCTACCCAGTCCCTCTGCCTTTACATTATCTCTTTCCCTTTTACACACAGAATTTTTCTCCATTGCATAGAAACACAACAAGCTGTCTATGAGCAAACACTTCCAAATTTCCTTTGTTTGATAAGACCACTTTCTTCAACAGAGTCAATGTTTTGTATGTTGTACAGGTCAATAATATTTTGAAAAGACAGTGCACTTTTGTTGAATTTATCGTTATTCATGAGAAAAATAATTGGCTTTTTAAAGGAAAAAGAAAGAATTTTTTTTTTAATTTTAAGCAGTTCATTTGTCTGGTAAAGGTAGTCTTTCTCATACACAAATAGGAAATAACAGATTAACCATGAGGCTATATATCAGTATTTACTATTTTAAGGTAAGAAATGGTGAAGGGAGGATATGTTGTGAAACAAACTTCAAATGTTCCTTGTGTAGAAAGAAGTAAAAGAGAGCCATGATTGCTCATGCTTCAGGAGGCTGCAAGAAGAAAATAGCTATAAATTTCAATCCAGTCTGGACTACACAATACTGCACTGTCTAAAATAAAAAGAGAAACAAAAAAAGAATATAAAAAAGAACAAATGCATCCACACCACAGGAGGAAAATAAAACTAGATTTTTTTAAATTGTTCACTTCTCTGCTCCATTTTGATCTAACCAAGAAATTATTTCATTTGATACCTACTGAGAAAGGGAAAAATCCAAGTTTACTAATATCATACTCCAGAGCAGGCCCCATGAAAACATAAGTAAAAGTAGCATTATATAATTGAGTGGGTTTTACTTGCATATTTAGGAATCTATACAGATAGATAAATACATGCATGCATGGTGATTTCAGTGAGAATGGCTCCCGTAGGCTCATGTATTTGAACGTTTCATTCTTGGGTGGTGGAACTCTTAATGGGAGAATTAGAAAGTGTGGCTTTTTGGATGGGGGGCGATGCTGGAGGTTTCAAAACCCCATGCCAGAGCCAGTCTTCTTCCATCTGCCTACTGCCTATGAATATGATGTAAGCAATTAACTATTGTTCTAGCACCTTGCCTGCCCACTGCCATGGTCTCTCCATGATGATCATGAAGCCACCATCCTATCCTAAACTGAGTAGATCCCCAATTAAATGCTTTTTGTTAAGTTACTTAGTCATGGTGTCCCTTTTCCACAACGGAAATTAATGAAAACAAACCCCACATATTTGAAAATGTAGAACAGTCTGTTTTATTTGTTCTTTACTTGTATACTTTTTGATTTGCTTATTTGGGGGTATTTTTATCTTATAAATTGTCTCTCTTTCAGCTTGTTTCTTTTGATGCTTTTTGTGTATTTTGAGAAAGAAAAAGAGAGAAAGAACATGCCAGTGAGTTTTAGAGGACTTTAGGGGAGTTGAGAGAGGGGAAGGAATATGATGAAACTGTATTGTATCAAAGACTTTTAATAAAACAACTAAAAATAAAATAATTTAATTGCATTGATACATGGTTCTGGATAAATAAAATATATATCTACATGAAAATCTATCCATGCAATAAATAGTGCTACATTTCAGTTAGAAGTGTTCATGTTTGATATTTGTCAATAACTCCAAAATTAGTTTGTATCCATTCTTGCTCAGTATATTATTAATCGGCATCTGTCAATGTCTTTGCTGTCAGTTGGCATCAAAGAATTTCCATCATTTTACCTCAATTTTACTTCATATAACAAAAGGTATACAAATTGACATGGAGAATCCTCATGGCTTATATTAAAATTCTAGTTACAATAAACACTTGAACTTAAAAATAGAATGGTCACACAAAATGGAAAATTACTATTTAAAAGCAAGGAAACACAAATTGCACAGAATTTAAAGGTGTATGCTGTACTGTTTCTTGTATATTGATATACTGAATACTGAATGTGAGTGTTCCTACCTCTATTTTTGAATAAGAGTATGCTTATATTGTATTGATACATCTACCATATCACAATGTACATTTCTACCTCTGATACTATTTATGTTATAACATTCTTTACATTTGATATGTAATGACATTGTTTACAGGTGAAGATCATTGTCTTCCTATATTGCACAGTTGTTTATTCTCTTAGTCTTCAAGTTAGATAGGTATTGAGAATTATATGTTTGTCATATTTATTTTTAGGTTAATCAGGTCTTTTAGATATATAGAGATTATATTTGGTATAGATAGTATAATCTTCAGCCTCTTTGAAGAACTGTAGAAAATGGCCTTTAATCTAACCTAGAATTCTGTGCCAACGAGACACAATTACTCCTGGCAACGCCACTCTACTCCCGAGAGAACATTGAGCACCAAAGACACTCCACTGGGAGCTTGTCTTCTTGGCAGAACTGGCCTTTGGGTTAAGAAAAGCCCATACCTCATCTACTGACTAAGATATGAAACAGGACTGTCTTATCTTGCCAAGACAGGGTAGGATAATTCTAAGAAAGTTCCTTGCATTTGATAATGGTATGTCAGTTATGTTAGGCCTTAGCCAAAGTTGGTTGACTCAACATTGCAAACGAGACTTTGGGTGATTGCCCAGGTAGTCAGTTGTCTCTGTCATTTGTTGCACATTTTGGATATCTCTCATTTGTTAAGTAATATTGATTCCCTTCTCAGATCATTGACCGAGTTGAAGATTATATAATAGTAGTTACTCTCTACATTATTTAGACTCCTTGAGATAGAATGTCTAGCAAAACTTTTGTTCTCAATATTGTTTGTTATATTTATTATTTGTTATTATTGTTTATAGTTGTATTTGGTTTAGTTCTGTCTTATTTAGACAAAAGGGGAAGATGTAGGGTTAAGCCAGCCCCCCTTAGGGGGCGGGCTTGCCTCGGGTGAAGGTTTACTTATAAATCGGGCAAGCGGCCTCCCGGCCCCTTCCTGCTTCCTGTCCTCCGCGGGAACCGTGGTTCAGTGAGTCTAATTTCCCCAATAAAGTTGTGTATATATTCTTTACGATCTGTCTGCATTAATTTACGCTGCTACAATTTCCAGCTTAGTAATCTGCAGTGAAGTACTAGATTCTACTGAAGGCATCTGCTAGAAGTCTTAAAAGTCATTCATAGTGTGTCTGTAAGAAGTTCTTCATTTTTAATCTATTATATTCATTGGAAGTTGGAAAATCGATATGTTAGATATAAAAAATTACTCTGATACATTTTAATATATTTTACCTGGGTATAATATTAATTATTTAATATGTTATATTGAGTGGATAAAGGGAAGCTTTCCCATTAAATATACTGAGGTTGTTGTGGTGTTGTGATTAAACAGGTACGGTAGGCAGAAGTGTGCAAGTGAGAGTGGAAAGCTTGTCTTCTGCATGACTGAGGAAATGTGAAAAATCAAGAACATCAGAGCACAAAGTTGGGAAGAAAAAACTAAATCTCATCTGAGGATTTTTCTCAGTATAAAAATAATAATTGAAGATACAACATTATGTTATGCCTCAGGGAATGATGTAGAGTTCGACCTTACAGAGAGACACCAAAATTTTTGTATAATTAGGAGAAGATATGATATTTTCACTGACACTAAGATTGTGTATCTAGTGATAGAAAGAAAATCATTTAAAAGATGTATAAGTCAGGCAGAAAGAAATGTCAGTCTTGTCAAAGAATATCACAAAGGGACGAACTCTGCTGTTTGAGGAACCATCTCTCAGTGAAGCATCAGGTCTAGACAGGAATCAAAGCACTTTTTTAAACCTACATCTTGGTGCAAAATACACAATGTATTCTCTTGTATTCAGTAAGAATCCATGTGACATTGATAAATTTAAAACTTTATTAAGTCACTATTTTCTCTTTATTATTATTATAACAACTGCTAATTTAATTTTGCTCACTAAAATTCAGGAATTAAGAGGCCCAAATGTGACAATTGTGTACATTTTATAGAGTTTATTATTTCTTTTACCTTTTGTAAATATTATCACAAACTGTGCAACCAACGTTTCTTTTTCCTTCTTCTCAGATTCTGAAGTTTGAAAGTCTAAGATCAGTTTCCCTGACTGTACTTTCTTGGAAGTCTACTAGAAAGCTCACTCTCTGCCAATCCTGCTTCTTCTGGCTTTTGACCTTCCTTGCCTGGCCTCCAAAGTACTCCTCCATCTGCCTCCAATGTCAGGGTGTTTTCCTCATTTAGTCTGTGGCAGATGGAAGATCCCTGCCTTACTCCGATGGAGACACTTATGACTGTATAAACAACATATCCCAATAATCAAGGATAATTTTCTCCTCTCAAGAACTTCAGCTCAGTCATTTTTGTAGATTCTTTCTTTAAACAAGGGTACTTCACAGGGTTTAGGTGTCAGAGTCATACATAGTTGGGGGAGAGGAATCCACAGCCTCAGTGGAGGACAGGGAGCAATCCTATGTAGCTCATTTATCTGCTACCCACAGAAGCACAGAGTCTACCGCTACATATCCCTAGCATCATGTTTCCCATGACAACTAAAAGAATTCCTACTTAGTTCTCTGTGGTGTGCAAAGTCAAATCCTGAAGACAACAAATTTAAAAATGTCAGATTTTTTTAAGCAGGCAATTTGATGAAATGAGGTTGGTCCTTGTGACTAATGTAGCAGTAAATTGTGAATAGAATGAAAATATTTTTGAAAATTTCATTTGGTTCTTGCCTAATAAATATTAGGTTTAAGTATTATTTGCTATTATCTTCGCATGATTTTGAGTATAATTGATGTTTGTCATTTGTTGAAGAACTAATTAATTTTTTTTTAATTTTTTATTGAGAAAAAGAAATAAAAAAAAAAGTTTCCGCCTCCTCCCAGCCTCCCATTTCCCTCCCCCTCCTCCCACCCCTCTCCCCCTCCCCCCACTCCTCTCCCCCTCCGTCTTCAGTCCAAAGAGCAGTCAGGGTTCCCTGCCCTGTGGAAAGTCCAAGGTCCTCCCCCCTCTGTCCATGTCTAGGAAGGTGAACATCCAAACTGGCTAGGCTCCCACAAAGCCAGAACTTGAAGTAGGATCAAAACCCAGGGCCATTGTCCTTGGCTTCTCATCAGCCCTCATTGTTCGCCATGTTCAGAGAGTCCGGTTTTATCCCATGCTTCTTCCGTCTCAGTCCAGCTGGCCTTGGTGAGCTCCCAATAGATCAGCCACACTGTCTCAGTGGTTGGGTGCACCCCTCGTGGTCCTGACTTCCTTGCTCATGTTCTCCCTCCTTCCGCTCCTCATTGGGAACTTGGGAGCTCAGTCCGGTGCTCCAGTGTTGGTCTCTGTGACTATCACCATCCATCACCTGATGAAGGTTCTATGGTGATATGCAAGATATTCGTCAGCATTGCTATGTACTCACTCATAATTGGTTTCTAGCCATAAATAATGGTCACAGAGTATATAATTAGTGAACCTAAAGAAGCTAAATAAGAAGGTGAACCTACGGAAAAACATATAATTATCCTCTTGGCTATGGGAAGTAGACAAAATTGCCGGGGAGAAAATTTGGGATCTTGGGGGTGGGGTGGGATGGGAGTATCAGGGGATGGGGAGAGAAAAGTGAGAAGGGGAGGATGAGGGAAACTTGGGGAAACAGGAGGATTGGGATAAAGGAAGGTTGGATAGGGGAGCACGGAAGCACAATTCTTTTAAGGGAGCCACCTTAGGGTTGGCAGGAGACTTGAACCTAGAGTGGCTCCCAGGAGCCCAAGGCGAGGTCCCCAGTTAGTTCCTTGGGCAGCTGAGGATAGGGAACCTGAAATGACCCTATCCCAGAACTAATTAATTTTTAAATTATACAAGGATGTGTCAACATCATTGACTATGCTCACAAAGTCCTCCAGAGAGTATTTTGTAGAAGTCCAAACCCTGGGCTTAAGTAGAACAAGGAAGGAAAATGGAAAGGCTTGGTATGTCTCCAGCTTCATTTTGTAGAAGGAGAAAAGCCAGAAATAGTGTTTGCTCCAACCTTACACCAGAGAAAATGCTAAACTCCAGAATAATAAACCTCTTTGTTTCATCAAATTAATTAGTTTTCACTAAAACAAAATAATCAAGTGTGTGAGAATAATACTTCCCAGTCGGAGGAAGAAAAGGAATGGAAGTTAGCTGTCTATCTAGAACAAAAAAAACTACTAGATTTTATACATACTAGTAAGATACAACAAAGCAAATGTGTGTGCTCACACGCTCGTACATGTGTGTGTGTGTGCGTGTGTGTGTGTTATGTTTTGTAAAGGAAGAGTGTGGACCTATATAAATGCAAAGGATTTTGGATCACAGATTTCAATGGCTTTGCAATAACTGAATGGCATTTACTTTTCTGGCCATAAATTCTGCCAAGTTCCCACAGGAAAGACTGAAGACCTTTTGAGATAACTATATAAGGTGCCAACTGAAAAAGAGGAAAAATCAGAAACTGTCAAAATTACCCTGAAATCCACCTCACTCACTTCCTCAATAGAGTAAAAAGATTCCCTTTGTCTAAAATGCTCAGGGGAACTGTAGTTTGGGATCTGCAGAAAATCTCATTTCTCCTAGGGCAATCCAGAAAATCAAGGGAAAAGAGAACCATGCTAGGAGCGTGTCTGGGAGCCAAGGTTCAGAGTGTTTCTCCTTATCTTAGAAAAAGCACCATGCCAGTCCTATGTCTGGAAGTCAAGATGCAGGGTGTTCTTCTTTGAGAGATAGCACCATCCCAGTTCCATGGTTGGAAACTGAGGTTCAGTGTGTTCCTTCTTACCTGAGAGACGTACTCCTGGTCTTTACCACCAGCCTACAAACACCATGAAAAAGTAGCAATGCAATTGGAGAATAAGAATAAAAAACCTACACTATAGACTAGAACAAAAGCAAAGAAACTATAAAGCATTGAATGTAGTGAAGAACTGAGAAGAGCCATCTCTGTCAAACTCATTCTCATTTGAAGCTAAGGTGTTTCTGAAGGAAGATGAAGGCCGTGTAAACTGAGGACAGCTACAGAATAAAGAGACTCAAGCTCAGCCACCACTTTTACTGATGACTGCAAATGTGAACACAAAACTCCAGAGCATTAGGAAAAGTCTGATCATCTTTAATAATAAAGTGGTTGGTTACAGTGGGCATACCTTGTTGGGTCAGTCATTATTGCAGTTTTTTAACATTGCACCTGGGTGACATTGGTGGACATTTTTAAATTTTTTAATGCTAAAACCGTAACGTGACAAATGATACCTTGTCGTTGTTAAAATATTTTTTTCTCTTAGACAGAACTCATAAAAGTAATTAAAAGATAACTCATAGTCTACAGTAATGCCACTTTTGACATTTACTGACATGGATTAAAAAGTTATACACACATACACATGTGTATGAACACATCTCTTCTTATATTTCTTATAGCATCAAATCTGCAAGCCAACCTAGATATTCCTTATCAGTTAATGTATACAATCAACATAATCTCATGCACTCCTTAGTAGTAAAAAGGAATGAAGTATAATCTCATGCAGTCCTGACATAAATGTTGTAATGTTGATTAGTGAAGAAAATGTAAGTATATAAATTTCAATATTATAGTTTTTTTTATAAATACTAAGTTGATCCATGAAACTAAAACCACACATCTAAAACTCTGCAACGGAATCTCGCCTTCATGCAAAGTGCAGGCCAAAGAAGAAGTAGAGACCCTTCCATAACCTAATTCTTATAAGTGTTGTGCCATATTGAAATAATCAAGACATCAACAACTGAGAATCAGTTTCACTAAACATACATATTGAGCAAAGTTCTGAACGTGGCCAGGAGCAGAGAAGACTGGCTCACACCTACCTGATGGAAGGGACCCCAAGTTCAGAGCAAAAGCCATCAAGCTAAGTACAATTCAGATCAACAGAAGAATAAAAATATGAGAATATTCACCAAGAGTTATAAATCATCACAATTAGGAGGAGTTACCAGAAAGTACAACAAAAGATTTTGACAGTGAATTGATTATTATGGTCCTCTATGCATACTCAAATATTTATCCTAAATCTACTGTAAAATATAGGAATTTTTGAAATTGTAGCATGTGAGTCGGCACCAAATGAGGTCTCACAGTCTCCTGCTGTCCTCTGAAAGCACTTCTGTGAAGACAGCACAATCTTGGCCCTTCTTACACTGCCACTCAGATGCTGCAACTAACACCCTAGCATTGAGTAATTTGTGGTATCTAATGTAAGGCCAGTTTGGATGTGACAATGAAAGAAATGGCCAACCCTTCCAAAGATAAGGCAATAATTCTAGGCTTTCCTACTTCCTAGTCACCAACAAAGGACCTTGTCCTGTGACCCCGGAGGTAAAGGGGCACCATTTTTATAACCTATATTTCATTCTTACTGTAAGATATTTTAGTGAATTGCTTTAGAACATAAAAGGAACAAGTAATGACCTAGGTTTCTGGAAACATTTGACCTTTAAGAATAATGTAATGAATATGTAGATAAACGATACACATACGAAGGGGATTTGTTATTATTCATATGCTCAGGTTGGCTGTGTCTGGTGGTTGGTGAATGAGTTCTCCGTGCACCAGTCAGTCTATGTTCAAGGCTAGGAGAACGACTCTATTTACTTTAATTGTGTGTTCAAACCAACCATTCCTTATATAGTAACCATCAAGACAGGCAGGGAATTGACTTTTTATAACCATCATGTACATACTGAGCATTTTTGTTAATGACTTCATCTTTTAAAACCTGTCTTATAGTTCTCTTTACTTTAGCTGCTCTAAGAATAAAAGAAAGGAAGGAGGGAAGGAAGAAAGGAAGAAAGAAACGAAGGAAGGAAGGAAGGAAGGAAGGAAGGAAGGAAGGAAGGAAGGAAGGAAGGAAGGAAGAAAGGAAGAAAGGAAAGAAGGGAGGGATGGGCATAACTACATTGCTGACATTAGAGTAAATATGTATTATGTGTGAGTAAGTCCTCACACGGAGGAACAGATTCAGTGAAATACAGTGCAGTTCCTATATTAACTTTAATGACCCTCTCTCAGGGCTCGGATGCTCAGAGAGTTTTAAAGGCAGGTAGCTTGGATGCCAGCTGGGGTTTCCTTGGCTCAGTCAGATTAAGCAAAGAAACACTTGTGAGTCTTTATTAGCACACACAATTTAGCAGGGTAACAGTCGGGCTTCTCCATTTCATGGGTTGGTTGCTTACTGGTAATATCCTTCCTGGGAGAATTCAGGACTTTTAATTATGCTGTGAATCGTTTACAGTATTGAGCTCTGGAATGAAAATTAAACTGAGGACATTTTATTTGTGCACCGGTTAATTAAATAGCAGACAACAGCAAGCTAGACTTATAGAAAACCTCAGCAGATTTGGTTTGCCAGCCATGTGTGAAAATATTTTTCCTTTTATTTCCCATCAGTAGCCTACAATGATGAACTGAAACTGATTCAGAAGTGGGTTTTGAAGTTTTACCTAGGCATGTAGTATGGTACAAGGACATTTGAACACTTGGGAGGTATTCACAATCCATAATAAATATGCCCTATCATTTTAGTTTATATTAAATGGATAAATCAGGACTCTTGAAATTGCAGCTCGTTGCTAACTTACAATTTATCTGAACAATATGAAAAGATGTTTTTAGATGAAGTAATACATTTTTCCATAGTTGATGAATAATATACTATCCAGTATTAAATGTAAGAATAAATTTCTTGGGAGTTTGATTACTAACTTGATATAGGTCTGGAGATTCTTAGCTATGGTTAAGGAAATTGTAATTATAAAAACCTACGGAACACGTGTGCCATGCTAGATGACAGTAATTCAGTTTACTGTCTTAAGAAACTTTTTCCAAATAAAAACAATATCAATTAATGAACCTACTTCATATCTTTCCACACCTTCTTATTGTCAAGTGCAAAGTTCCAAGTATGGAACCAGGTATAACAGATTCTGGAAGTTGATGGCCCACCCATCTATAATTTTGCAACCTATCCCCAGGGTAGCTCAGATCTCCTTTTTTACTTCCTCAAATATTACAATTATATGCTTCTCCCTAAGTTTGAAATGAAGGCAAATTCTCCCATTTTTGAAGTGTAATAAAAGTTTTAAAACTTGAAAAATATATTTCATGAAAACTAAACATTCACAATTTATGTCTTTAATTGTTTTTTTGTTTTATGTTGTGTATATTTGAGTTTTGCCTATACTGACTGCACACCATATGCCTGCAGTATCTGCCACATCCAGAAGAGGACATCAGGTCCCCTGTGACTATAGTTACAGAAAGTTGTGAGCTGTCATGTGGCTGCTGGGAATCAAGACTGGGTCCTTTGACAGAGCAGTTCAGTCATCTTAACCACTGAGCCATCTCTCTATTCCCACAGCCAATATATTTTGAATAAGAGTCTGCTATTATCATTTTATAAATGTGGGTACCTGTGGTAACAAACACTATGTTTGGCTCTCATAATTTTTAAAGCTGTTTGAGAGACCAGTCGGAAGTGTGTAGGAGCTCATTTAATTGCTGTCAACTGTAATGCATGCTGGCAGATGCCTGTTTTGATTATGGCTTAGCAGGCCACTGGGAAATAACGTGCTTGTACGTATTCATTGTTCTAGCTGTCCTGTAATAACAAGTGGCTAGCAGTAATGCCTAAACAAGGATTCATTGTAGACTAATTTTAGTGAGAATCTTGATGTGTTACTTCATAATCATTGCATTTGACACACAAACTAGAAATATTATTCAATTCTTCCACTAAATTTTTATAAATAATTAATAGAAGAGATCTTGAATTCTCTGAAGCATTATGTTTACATTTAAACTCTTAGATCTATGGCACTTATGGCTAAGTGGGTGTTTCAGAGAGATGCCGAAGACAAATATTAAAAGATGAACTAATTATGTAACCATATTTGAAAGGAAATAATTTAGTGAAGAGCCCTTCAACGGCACCATCATTCATGAAACTAAACACATAACTGGAGATAGACATCACAGGATGCTCAATCCTCAAAACCTCAGGGTGATTCTAGATAATCAGTATCAAGTAGATGTGTGTTTCAGGTTTTCCTTTGATATAAGTTAGAAATTTTTACTAAACTAGTTACAATCTATTAAATACAAAAACAGACACTAAACTAAGATTAACTTCATCTTTGTCTCAAAACATCTTGAATCTACAACTTGACCCTTGAGGCCACTGACTGTGTGAAATAAGAAAGCTTTTTCCTGAGACTATTGGTTTCACCTTTAAAACATAGCTGTACATTTGTAATGATTTATGAAAATCTAAGATTTACCTAAGGAAAGGCAAGGGCTAGACTGGAGTAGCAAGAAAAAGAAGTCTAAGCTATGCCTTCAGTATAATCCTTATAATCAGAAAATTTTAAATATTTTTTAAGTTGATATGCTTTCAGACCTTAAAAAATGAATGTTTAATGAAGGAGACATTTAATGACAAAAATTCTGTATGAAAACAGAAGTGAAAACAAATGGGTAATAAAAGTTTAGATAATATTTGAGAAAAATAAATTCCTTAAAATCAAGAAGATAAAACCATCATTAATATTCTTGGAGACATAAGAGAACAAACACATACACCAAAACAGGATTCCAGGAATAATTTCAATGGGGAATGCTGTTTTTCAGATCGCTTCCAAATTCTCTTTGAAATGTATTTTTAATTTTATTTAAATGTGTTTAAATATTTTAATGTATTTTGAGATTATAATACAATTTTCATCCCCCTTTCTTTTCCTCCCTCCAAACCATCCCATGTACCTAGCATTTCTCTACTTCAAAGCCATTACCTCTTTTTGTCAACTGTTAGTTACTACATGCATATATACATATATTTCTATACACATATATCCTTAAATATCTTCCTTAGTGTTTATGATGTTAATTGTATGTGCATTTCCAGAGCTGATCATTTCGTACTGGATAACAAATTGATATGTCCTTCTTTGCGGAGAGTTTTTCCCACTGCCAACATTCCTTAGTTGCCTGTAGTTCTTTGTGAAGGATTGGGTATACCTGGTCTTCTTTCTGTCCACTTTAGCATGCCTATGGTTTTTGTTTTTGTTCAGTACATGTTTGGGCAGACATGTTGGTGAGACTTTATGAGGGTAGCTTCTGAGAGTCCGAGAAGACACAATCTCACAGAAAACTGTGTGATATTCTGGTTCTTAAAATCTTTCTGCTCTTACTTCTGAATGCCCATTGACAAAAATTCAAACCAAAGATTGTGCTAAGGCTAACCAATTCCTCTGTTTGAAAACAATAAGACTGAATATTTCTGACCTGCTTCTGTATTCTTTATCTGTCTCACCTTCAGGAAGTAGACAACTTAGAATGTCTGCCCAGAATACTTAACATCAGACAAGTATACTTGTGCACACGAAGGAAAAGTAAGGGCAAGACACAGCAGTGCATGTCCATGATTCCATATCTCTGGAGGTTAGTGCAGCAAGCTCGTGAGTTCAAGGCCAGACTGACCTTCCACAGTGACAAGAACACTTCACAAAGAAAAAGAATGAAAGAGAATTGTACTCACAACATATTTTAAACTATAAAGAAGACAAAGTGTATTTATTTATATCATTTTTTCCTATGATTATGAAACATGGGTATTAGAGCACTGATAGACTGATAGAAACTCAAGTGAGAATATACTTCTTCCCCAGTACATATGCAGGCAGACCCTGCTTATTCATTTCTGGCCAGTCAGACCTGAATAATAACACAAAAACTATGTTAATTACAACACTGCTTGGCCAATAGTGTAAGCATATTTCTAGATAACTCTTACATCTTAAATTAACCCATTTCTATTAATCTGTGAATCACCATGAGGCTGTTGCCCACTGATAAGGTTCTGCTTGGAGGCTGACTTTTTTATCTTTTAGCTGCTACATGGCATTTCCCAGACTCTGTCTACTTTCTCTCTATATCTCTGTTCAGATTTCTCATGTGGCTTTACTCTACTCAGCCATTGGTTGTAAAAGCTTCTTTGATAACCAATGGTAATAAAACAAATTCATAACAATCAGAGGAGAATTCCACATCATCTCCCATTCTCTGTCTAAATAAAAATAAAGGCTTTAACTTTAACACAATAAAATTGCATATAACAAAATAGGTATCAAGCAAGAATTACAGTTATAATATCTAGTTCATTTACATTTGACAACTTAAGGAAAATACTCTATCTTCTAGCCTATCTTTGTGAATCTAAAGTCTTATATCCAATTTATTTTTATCATAACTAAAGAAAACTATAATTATAACTATCCTACAACTCCATCAAAGACACCAGAAACATGTAATATTACTTAAATAAACAGAAAGTACATTGTAAGCAACTTCCAAAGTTCTAGAATTAACAGAGACATATTGCTGCCTGAACAGTCACCCAAAGTTCTTCTGTATCATTGGGGCATCCATCTTTAGCCTACAGGCCCATAGTATCTGACAGACTTTTTCATGAAGCAGAAAATTTGAAAGACTGTTTTGCCTCTATTAGTAGTTTGTCAGTCACTTTCTTCTGTATCCTGCAGAATGTGTGGCAGACACATTCATGAAGCAGGAACCCTGAAGGATGGTCTCACCTTTAAGCAAGTTCAACAGTCATTCTGTGGGTCCTGCATGTCTAGTTCATATAGCATACCATCAGCCAGTCCAGGCAAGAGCAATTTCTTGCCCAAATGGCTTACAAACTACATAAAGAGCCTCTTTAATGTCCATCTTCTTCTTGAAGTAAATTGGTGCTGTCAGGAGCAGATGTATCTTATTGTAATGAAAAGTCATAAGTTCTTAAAACATTTTAAATAGCATATTCTGTTAGTTTTTGAAAAGTTTGAAGAATATTCTGTCCATCTGAAATATATCTCTGTACATCTAGAAAGCCTAACTAACATGACTACAAACTTGACTATTAAATGACTATTAACCTGTATTTCTTAATTATACCTTACATTTTTAAACGAGCTGCACAAACACAATACCTTAATCAAAAGCAGAAATATACAAATAACAAAATTGACCTTAAATTTGTAACCAACAAAGATCCATACCAGTGCAAAGTATTCATCTTTATAGCATAACCCTGTTTAAATGAAAGCAAATATTTATAAACAATATTTGAGAATTTAGGCATTGTTCTTTAGACTACTTCTTTCTGATTGGGAGTGCTGTTAATCAGGCCTTTCATGGAGTATCCTGTGTGGTAGGTCCATCTCAACCAGCAGTCCTGAAGCTGTCATGGATGTTGGACCATCTGGGCGATTGCTTCAGAGAATCTTGTTTGACCAATTCATATTAACTGGTAAGGAATCCACAGCTTTCTATCTTCTGTGGAAACAAAAGCAGAGACATCTTTTCCAAAGCAACATATTTTTAGACCCAAATTTTGAAGTCAAAGTATTTTTAAAATAGATGTTGGCTTAGCTTAGCAACCTGTGCAATGAAATGTCTCTGTGTACTTAGCTCATTCACAGTCAAATAAAATCAAAGAAAACACAATAATATACATAATCCAGACTCTCTGTGTATTTTTCATCTTTACATGCCTTATTTTTCTTTACTTGTTTAATCTATGATTGTCTGTACTTTCTCTTTAAAGACTTTGTTTTATTTTTAAAAACTATTTATTTCTTTTTATAACTGACAATACTCTTTTCCTTTACTCTCTCAAGCTTAAGTACATTTTTTAAAGAGACTGTGACCCATTCAGAGTTTTTTTTCATCTGAATCTGTCCTTATCTGTATATGTAATAATTTTCTGACTAGGAGTGCCTTTTTTTTTTAAAATGCTAAGTGGGTATGTTTAGGACTAAGGCTTCTTTGCCCTTGTCTAATTCAACACGGCAGAAGTATGCTTTCTACAAGCCGTACTTTCCGCCCCAGCTCCAGGGATGCAGCAGTTTCACCTCACCCTCAATCAACCTGTAGCACTCTGCTTGCAAACCCCCTGAAAATGTTCTGTAGCCAGACTTCCCAAAAGAGCCAGAGCCTTTCAAGCCTTGCAGCAGCCTTCACTGCCAATTAGGAGTCAAGAAGACCTCTCAAGGAGCCACAGCACCCCTGCTTGCTGCTAGCAAAGAGAGTCCATCTGAAAAAAAATACAGCTACCAAGAAGCTGTGCTAAACTCTGTTCTTTTGTGTGTGGAATTCCTTTCCAATCTCTCTCAGGTTTTACGTGGATGTAGTTGACCCATGCTGTGGGTGGAGACTGCTTGTTTGTTTACAGACACTCAGACCCATATAATAACATAGAAACTATATTAATTGCAACACTTTTTGCCAATAGTTTATGCTTATTTCTAGTTAGCACTTGCATATTAAATTAACCCGTTTTTTGATCTGTAAATCACCATGAGACTGTGGCCTACCAGTAAGAATCTGGCTTGTAATTGGCTTCTTTCTCCTTTGGCAGCTGCATGGCATCTCCCCAACTCTGCCTACTCTCTCTATATAACTCTGTTAGAATTTCATGCCTGGCCTTACTCTACTAAGTCATTGGTCAAAATACCTTCTTTAATAACCAAAGGTAATAAAACATATTAATAGCATACAGAGGAAAATCCCACATCATACATGTCCTAATTAGTGTTTCTAATGCTGTCCTGAAGCATCGTGACTGAGAATAACAAGAGAAATAAAGAGTTTATTTCATCTTACAACTCTAAGGCCAAACCTATCACTGAGGGAAGCCAGGACAGGAACCCAGAGGTAGAAATTAAAGCATAAGCATTGAGGTTGCTGCTTATTAGTTTATTACACATGCCCTGTTCATTCTGCCTTCCTAAACATCCCAGGAGTGGCAAAAGAAATGATTCCACTCAAGCATAATCTGGTGAAACAATATGTCTACTGGGATATCTTCTGGATATATGTCTGAAAAAGTATTACAGGTGACAGCTCATGAAGCCTGCATCCTTGGAGCATCTCTGCTCAAGCTGCTATCAGCTCTGCTGATGAGAGACTCCCATCCCCCACCTTAGTGTATTTATACTTTTATAAACTTGTGGAGGAGCCTTGGGCATCCTGTGATTCAAGGAGTTTCCTAAGAATTGCATATTTCATGAGATTTATCCATTGTCCACACCTTCCTCTTTCCTGCACAGAGGAAATATTCCAATAGTCTCACAACACTGGGGTTTCCCAGTGCCTGTCCCAGGCCTACCTCCACTGTGAGGACTTGGAACAAGGCCCTGCTTTCAAAGGATCACCAGGATCACAGTATAACCCAACCTTCATGCCCATGGGCCTTGGCAAGGCATCAACAACCAATCATATCAACCATTAAGGAATTATGTTAATGAGAAGCTAAAGAAGGCAGAGGGTTTCATCAATCAGAAACAGACATGGAAACCTTCAAACTCCCACACTGACTTTTAATGTTTACTAATGCTTATGTAAGTTAATTATTTTAATAGAGTTATAACTATACAAGGATTTATTTGCAAAAAGCTGACTACTAAAATGGTCAAAATGAATGGACAACAATCTATTATGTATTTTAAGAAGACTAGAAGATCAAAGTGTGAAACATAGAAGGTCTCACAAGGACATAGAAATGAAAATGAGCCTGATTTAACAGGCATGTAATACATACACATATAAAAAGCACTACATGCTCTATAAATATGTAAAATTACTATGTGTTAATAGAAATTTTTAATTCCTCGTAGTATAAATGTAGTGCCATATTACTAGTCACAAAAAATGTATTATACAAGTTTTTTACATGGTAACAATGCATCAGATGTTCATCCACATTAATTCTGAAAAAGAACTCAGTGTCTCAGTATGAGTGATTGTCCCCATTTTAGCCATGGATATAGAAGTTCAGACTTTGGAAGTTAAGGAATTTACATGGTGAGTGAGTGGGAGATGCAAGACTGGAGCTGGAGCCAAGTCAAGGCCACCCTTTTCAGCCTGCATCCCATGGGCCTTGGTAAATCTGGTTTCTTGACTCAACATTGGTCTCCACAAGTGGCACTTCTGACAGGCATTGGAAGGAATTTTCTTTGTTTTAAGTTCTTTGCTTTTATTTTTTATTAATCATTAAGAATTATTCAGTTATTTAAAATTTCAAGTGCTAAAGTGTGCTTTGTGGGTTTCCAGCAGAAATAATCCACAGAATATTGAATGGAAGAGTGCTTTAAGAAATAAACATCTATTTTGAGTAGAGAGTGTTGTGAATCAGTGGAAAGCAGTTTATAATCATACTTCTGTACTTGAGAGTCTCTGATTATGATGCTATTATTTCCAGCAAAAGTCAAGAGGGCTCTTTAGAATAAGATGGCAGTCACAAAGCTTTGCTATTTACAATGGATTCCCTTAGATGGGATTTTTTTCCTATTATTTAACAAAGAAAATTAACTACTAATATTTAGGCATAACCATGCAAACCCTAGCATTTCTCAGCTCATTTGCATCATGGACATACTTTCACTGGAGGTTAGGATCATAAATCCTATTGTAATAGCAACATGTACCAAGATCTAGTCATCTTGTCATTTGGCTAAGAAGTCATGTGGTCTTAGGGTTTCAGAAAAGCATTTAAATTAAGACTGAACTTGAGTCACATGTCCCTTCCTCTCATTTTAAAACTCACTAATCCTCTTTAATTTATTACTGTAGAAACTTTCTAAAATATATATTTATACGCATATAAAAAGAGGTTAATTGGAGTTGCCCTACAATGGGGTGAGGTTGCCCCATTAGACTGTGAAGGCTATCGTATAGAAATGCTAGTGAAAGGAATGGGTTATCTGTTTTTGGAATTGTTGACAATGTGTTCAACAGACTCCAACATTGTCACTGTTGTCATTGCTATTCTCAAGCCTCCAGATCTTGATTATAGGGCCCTGTAGCTGAAGAAATAATGTACCTGAGTCATAGGACATGGCGGAATCAAGATAATGTCAACTTGAAAGCTCCATCTTGCCTGGGCTAGCTTTCAAAGCACTGGAAGTTACTAATGCATGCCATTAGAAGAGAACTGTGGTCAACAGTCACATGCAGCTATGAACCCTATGAACTTGATAACAATAGGCCTGGAAAGATATGCTTACTAATCCAAAAGTAGCACAATTGTCTTGAGAACAGCCAATCACTTATTTCTTTTTCTTGTTTAAAGTTTTGGAAGGAATTCTAGGCATAAATAAATAAAAATTTAAAAAGCCTGTTCCACAGGATGAGGCCTGTATGTGACACAGATATCAGGGCCAAGAATCTGTGGCTAGACAGAACATAGAACCTAAGAGAGAACCAAATACTACTATTCTACTAAGTGGACATAGTAGTGCATCAACTCCCAACAACTTATCATGCCCCTAAATAGTGCATCTGTCAAACCTCATCAGAAAAGCTTTTTGTTTGTTTGTCTGTCTGCAGTAGATGACAATTAATATGCAGATCCGCAACTGATCAATATGCAGAGCATAAGAGATTATGGAATGCTGAGCAGTAAATGGGACATGCATCTAAGACTCCCTCCTCTAAAAGCCAGAGGAAGAGGATGATCACTATGTAAACAGTACCCAACAAGATGGTTGCACAGAACTCACAGAAGAAATGACAGGATTGCTACAAGTTAAAGCTAGACAAAAATCTTAGCATGGAAATGCGAGGTTGGTATGAAGTTCTACCCATCAGAGTAGCTACTGACAAGTGATAGCTACAGAAAGGAAAAGAGTCAGTTTTCATTAATGGTGTGATGCTGGCAAGTCAAGCATGCTGTAATGACTGGCAGCACACCCGAGACTATAGGAACAGCACAAACTGGACTCAGTTGATTTTTTTTTAATTTAGTTAGGTGGGAAAGGAACAGAGTTTAGATCTTGGAGGGGAGCTTAGAAGAGGGGTGAATATGATCAAAATGAAGTGCATGAAATTCTAAGCAATATAATAAAAATAAATGTTTAAAATGGGGAAAAGGGTCTATATATCTACTTTTCATCATCCCGATTGTTTCATAGTGTCCTGATAATTTAATTCTTTCCTAGAAAGTCTGTAAATATATAAACGTGTCTCTAACATTATCACAACTTGTTAAATTCTGGTACACTTGGCTGTAAGCTGCATAATTTCAAGATTATCTGCAAAGGAAATTTTTCTGGATATTAGATAAAGCTAAAGAGTTATGTTTAGTCTTGTAATGTGCATTTATGGACTACAATTACACTCTATGGGCAGGAGATATAACTGAATGAACAGAAATCTTTCATGCTTAGTAGAATTTTATTTAGAAGAGAGATACAAAAAGGATGTAATGAGAAGTAGATGGATATATGTTTAACTGCTGTGTGAAAAAAATCAATGAGTTAAGCATAATTCAGTAGTAGATAGTGACGCTATTTTAGTGTGTGTGGTTACAGGAGTCCTCTTTACTGCTGTATTTGGGCAGATCTAAGAAAAGCAAGGATACTGGCTCTCAGGCAAGCCAGTCTGTACAAGACAAACAGCCAGGAAGTGTCATGTTTTGAAGTTCTGCAATAGGGAAAAGCTTATTATATGCAATATACTAAGGGATTACACACACAGACAGACACATACATATATATCCACATACCCACATACACACATACACACACACACACACAGGAAGCCATAATCAACTGAGTAGCCTATAGAAAATATGTAATGGAAAAGAGGCTATAAAAGATAAGTACAATTATATGAATTTTCCATGACTTTCACACAACACTCAAAATGTCAATGCTTGTATCATTTTAAAAAATATTTTTTTCAGTATTTCTAACACCACAATGAATTGATTGTTTCTCCTATGAATTTAGGATAAATCCAGCCTTCAAATATTATACTTCTTTCTCTTGAAGTTATCTTTACACTTTACACAGTTTAACCCAAGGAAGAATTGGAGGGGAAAAAAGATAGGTGTGACTAAAGATCCCAACACGCTGACAGATCCTTACCTGCTCCTTCCAGGAATCACAGCCCAGCTTTTGGCATTGTGACAAAGAGAAAGAAGAAAGGAACATGATGGCTCAGTTTCATGGGTCTCTATCTATGGGGGCTGGCTTCCCTCCTGTGGGTCTGAGGCATGAATGAACATCATGGTGGGAAGATATGGTAGAATCAACCTTTTTACCTCACAGTGTACAGGAAGAAGAAAGGAAAGACAAACAGCAAGGGATAAGACTCCTTCATGGCTATGTCCATGGTGACCTAACTCTTGCAATGAGGTCCTACCTTCTAATTCTCACTACCTCCTAAATGTTGTTCCTAATTTTGCATCAGGCCCTTAAGATGGGAGCCTACTGGGGACATTCCACATTCCAACCGTAGTAACTCCAATCAATGATAAGCATTATGTACATCTGCTCTCACCGTTCCACTTATATATGCTTCTTGCTGGCACTTGTTTCAGAGGCTGGACCAGTTCCTGAGTATTGTGCCATAGGAAACAATGCAGTACAGTATGGAGAATACAAAGTACACATTTATGTGGGTAGAATAGTAACAAATTAGGTAAAGAAGTGAATGTTATTTCCAAATGAGAATTTAATACTTTTTTCTGATTATTCTCATTTTCAGAATAAAGTAACAAATATACCACGCATTATTAGATTAGGTACCTGCAGGATTTCCAAGGTGTGTAGATAAAACTGTAAGAAACAACATAGTGATCAAAATATTTTTTAAAACATTTATTTTTATAGAAATGGACATGTTATGCCCGTATCATGCGACCCCCAAACAAGACCACCACAGAGCTGGTATCCGATGCAAACACACTGGGTTTTATTGATTACAAGTTAGCTAACTGCAGCGGGTGGGGAAAACAGCTCCAAGGCTTCAGGGTAGGGGGTTTTACAAGGGGAAACCGCATGGTAAAGAGGCATAAGCCGTGGCATTTCGGGATTGGGTCAAAATATACAAATTTTGAATTCACTGGTTGAGGTATAAGGGAATTTCAAAACAGCAGTTAATCAGATACCCACAAGGACATTTGGAGCAAGCATATGTAAGATTTTGGACTCCCTGGTGGGATCACTTTGACCAGGGCTGCCACAGTTTTCTGGGAATGTTTATGACTTTGCTGGGCTGCATTCACCCGCCCCCCCCAGATAGGCCCTGTCTAAAATGGGTTTCTTTTTCTCAAAATGTAGTTTGTTCTGCTCTTTCAGTCAGGACTGCTAATTGGGGTTTCTTTATGCATTGACAGAATTATTCTGTGCCGCTGTGATTAAATACTGTGGTTTATACATCCTGGTAAGAATGTGACAAAATCACCTCCTTGGAATGTCAAAAGGAGCTGCTATCCTTGTAACCAGCCCAGCAGGTCCAGTTATTCCAGGGTCTGAAGGGCCGCTATCTGAAAGAACATGGGCAAGAGAGGTGAAGAAGACCAAGCAAGCAAAACAGGATTCTGTATCTCATCTCCTAATGGTGTTTTCAGGCACGCCTATCCACACCTGTACCTACCATGGATGAAAATCTGTGAAGTGGATTTACAGAGTAGCCCCCAAGAGACAGAGGAAAATCTATCTGTGAAAAACAGTCTTGGAACACACAGCTTTGCCGATCAAAGGAGCTGAAACCCACCTTGCGTGAACTTCATTAATGTCGTAGCACTCTCTGTGCTCAAAAGCTGGCAGCACAGAGCTGAGTCACAGGCATCTTTGAATAATTAATTAAATCTAGTTCCTTCGTATCAATTTCACACCAAAGGGTGAAATTAACTTTTCAACTTGTTTATCAGTCAGTTTTGTACTCTGCTCCTCTAAGGTCACAAGAATGCCTTCAAGATTTGATAGGCAAAAAAAGTAAAGTTAACTTCTGTGAAGAATAGTCGCTGACCTGATATTACGATACTGAAAGCAGAAATGTTTTGGAGTGGGAAAATAATACATTACAATATGGGCAATTAACACTTAAAGGTCCTCTAAGCAGTGGGAAATATTTGACCTTGACATATGGTTATGAGCATAAATTATAGGTTTTATTTATGAGTTATCTTACTGATAATTATAAAGAAAGTCTGGCTGAATTATATAGGAATTACAACAGAAGAGATTTTATCATAGAAATAATATCAGAGGAAAGAATGAAAGCACCTTCTGAAAGAAAACCTTATATTTTCCTCATTTTTCAGTGCCTCCAAAATGCATGCATGTGCTTTTCTAATATAAAGCTTTGAATTGTTTCTCTTACAGTGGTTAAGGTAATGTGAAAATTATAATGAAGATGGCCAGCACTTTGGGAATCTTATCAAATGAGAATAATTTAAACTGCTTAAATTCATTTTAATTAGTAATCAAAGATACTTTTATTTAAGGTTCCTATTGGTTAGTTGTTGGCATGCTAAAGCTATGAACATTTATGTATATTGCATCATTCTATTAAATGAAAGTGGCATAATGAATGCTTTAAGTATTTCCATTCAAAATTTCCCATCTATGGTCTTAAATAAATTGCTAAGATCACAAAGAAAAGAAAAATGTAAAAATGTAGATTTGAAATAAAATCAATTTTTTCTAAGGAAAATATTCATCAAATTAGAAATGAATAGCCCTGGGAAATATGAGATGAATTAAATGTCTGTCATATATTTCAAGACTTCACACAATTTCCCAACAATTAACAGACTGTGAGAATTTGAAGAAATACTTCTGTATGGTTTTCCCCAAAACTGTCAAAATCGTCCTCCATAATTTACAATACAGTACAACTGATGCTTGAAAGCCTAATACTTGAGAAAGAATAGATGCCAAAAACAAATGAACTTTGCAAAAGAAAATTAGACACAGACATAGTCAAGACTTCTATCTGGCATGAACAAGCTATTATCCAGCCAATAAACAGGCTACAAATGGCCAAAGAGCTTAACAGTGGAAATTTTTTCCTGCAAGAGTCCAAAACCTAAACTTAGAAACTTTCAAGTCTCTACTAATGATTAATTGGGCAAAATGGTAAATACAGGGCAAGAATAAATGACCCCTATTTTTGTTTAAAGAGTATGCTGAAAATAAGACTCTTGCACACATGAGGACTCTACATCCTACTGCAGACATTACTGAGGACCCATGCTTATTGCTGCAATAGTCATAATAGAAAGGAAATGAAAGCAATATCCAATATCAGATGAAGGGACAATGAAGATTATATATGTCTCATACACACACAATGAAATTTTACTCAGTCATAAAGAAAAGTAAAATCATGAAATCTGTTGAAAAATGAATGAAACATTCATCATATCAACATATATTAGCAAATTCTTATGCTAAAATATAAAAATACTTATAACATTATATTAAGCAATGAAACCAAGTCTCACGAAGATAAATACCATATTTTCTCTCTCATTTGTGGGTCCTGCTAACTGCCTATACTGGTGGGAATAATCATGGGGCTGAGAAGGGAAAGAGCCCTAAAGCAGAAGGGGATCAACAGGACAAGGTAGAAGCAGGGTAACAGTGACAGAAAGTAGTGCAGGAACGAAATACAGAATCTTGAGGATTAAATGGGGGTATAAAGTCAAACAACAAAAAAACATGTCTCAAACTCCCATATAGTTTTGAAAATGTGACATTATTTAAAAAATAATGGAAAGTATTTTTAATCTAGTGAAAGGTTAAATTGTTTAGAAAATAATATTCTAACCTTAATGTTGAGACTTTTCAATGTGTTTACTCTTCTGATAATCAAAATTATAACTTCAAAACCGTGTAATTTGATGAGTAATATAACTTTTAAAAAGCTAAGAGAAAAACATTTTATTTTGCAAGGACAGGGGAATTTGGAATCTGGAGTCATGTATTGTGCATCCTGAGATTTCTGAAAACCCTCCTATGTTGGTGGAGGCTGCTTGCTTATTCCCAGATGCCCAGACCCTTGAAATAACCACACAGAAAACTGTATTATATAAATCACTGCCAGGTCAATCACTTAGGTGTATTGCTGTCTAACTCTTCCATTAGTTTATATTTTACCACAAGGTTCATGGCCTACAGGCAAGGTTCCAGCTGGCAGCTCGTGTCTTTCCCCTCTGGTAGCTCCATGGCCTCTCACTGACTCTGCCTTCTTTCTCCCAGCATTCAGTTTAGTTTTACCTGCCTAGCTCTGTTCTGCCCTTCTACAGGCTCAAAGCAGTGTCTTTATTCATTAACCAATAAAAGCAACACATATACAGAAGGATTTCCCACATCCCTCCTAAGGTAGGTGTTGGTTTGAAAAGAGCAAAAACCAGCATGAACTGTTAAAGCTGGACCCCAATGTACAGAGAATGGTGGTGGCATCCAGGACAGCAGTGTGTGCATAGGTGTCTTTTGAATTTGAGTGCTCTCATCCTGGTGAAAGCTAGAATAAGGCTTTTATCTGGGGCTGGTGGGAATTCTGTAGTTTGGGCAAAGCTATAACATTTGCACCAAGAACTGAAGCATCAAATTGACAAACTTGTCAAGACTGCAGTGAAAAGGCAGCCCTGGGGAGAATGGTCCACTTCACCATGAGCCTCATTCAGCAGCCCGGAGAAGGATGACTGCGGAAAAGGGGATAATGTTAGCAGAAGACAAACAGTCTGGGGTCCAGACAGGAAGGGTAAAAAAGGTCAGTCAAAGAAATATATTCCACCATGCCTGGCTACAATCTATAATGAAAGGGTAGTCGCTGAACCGGGAAAAAAAAAAGCTTCCTGTAATGATCCAGGAGACAGGCACAGGACAACTGTTGTTTCTGAACTTATGGGGCAGAACTCTCCAAGGGAAACCCACACTGTTGTCACCCTCTCATTCCTGGACAAGGTCAGGAGGACCAGCAGAGGATTAACTTCCAGAAACACATGACAGAACATTTCAGCATCAGTAAGCTGAGGACAAGATGCTGACAAGAGGATGTTATGAGCTCCCAACACATATCACACTAGTCAGTGACATCAGTGTCCCCAAAGGAGCCACCTCTGTAGACAGAGTCAGAGTCTCCTGTAGAAGCAGAAGACATAAGAGAACATTGGAAGGAAATGTTCAGAGGCAGAGTTGATGCGGGTGGGGAGATGTCTTTTTCATCATTATGGGGTGCATCTAGTCTTTCCATAGGAAAGATCTTACTAATAGAAAGTATTTTACTCATGTCGTTAAGATCTTAGAAAGTGAGATAACATGCAAATTTGTTTACATTTTGATTTCAAAGAGACGAGAATTCGAGCTATTTCTTAAACATTTATCCTTAACATACTAAGAACAGCCTCATGTTTAACTGATTGTGCCTATGTAAATAAGGAAAAGCATTTGTTATGTACATAAAACTGTTTATACAAATTAAAATATCAGGAAAATGGCTAGAAATCACTAAAACTCAGCGACAAATTCTAGCTAAGCAGGTACGGGTAGTTTTTTAGACTCAAAAATGTTTGCAATCAGGCTGGAGATGACCTCTGTGGGTAAGAACTGCTCAAACATGCACAAAGTCCTTGGCTTGGCTTCCTCCCAACAACCACATAAGATTCCATTCTTTTTTGTTTGTTTTGGGGTTTTTGTTTTGTTTCCTTTTTTTTTTTTTGGTTTTGTTTTGTTTGGTTTGGTTTTGGGTTTTCCTTTTGCTTTTTCAAGACAGTGTTTCTCTGTA
The DNA here is from genome assembly GCA_025134845.1 of Neodon shergylaensis. Lineage (NCBI taxonomy): Eukaryota > Metazoa > Chordata > Mammalia > Rodentia > Cricetidae > Neodon > Neodon shergylaensis. The sequence goes on from JABTXL010002720.1 coordinate 2,224,573, forward strand.
GCTTTGGAGTCTGTCCTGGAACTAACTCTGTTCACCAGGCTGGCCTCGAACTCTCAGAGATCCACCTGCCTCTGCCTTATGAGGACTGGGATTAAAGGCGTGCGCCACCACCGACCGGCCTAAGATTCCATTGTTAAAAATAATTCTTATTATCTCACATACATTAGTATTTTCCTGCATGTTTTTAGATGTACAAATCCATGCCTGATAGGAAATGTGTGAAAGCCCCTGAAACTGGCATTACAGGGAGGATGTAAGCTACCATGTGGGTGCAGGAACCCTTGATCCCTGCAAAAGCAGCAAGCTCTCTTGAGTCCCAGAACCCCAGCACCACCCAGAACTGGGTTTGATGCTACATACTTACTCAGGAAGTCAAAGCAGGAGGATCATGTCACGATCATACTCATCATGTCAATCAAGGCCAGACTGTGAGACCTGTGATCCCATCTAACAAAAATAAGTGCCCTGAATCAATGGCATGGGGAAAGTGTTGATTTACGGCTGAAGTTAAGTTGCTAGGAAAGCATCGGAGATAAAGCGGCGATAACATAGTGTGAGCCCTCCTTGGAGCTTTGCAAAGAGAAGTTGGGTCCAAATGCCTCCCATACCAGGCATATCTTCCTCTTTATCACAGTTCACGTCCTGTTAGATCCCAAGTCCTCTGCTCAGGCAATCACTCCTGTTTGCTTCCTCTCCAGTCTCCCTGTCCAGTCTTCCTCTGCTACAATTTTATTTGTTACCCCAGAATGGCCTTTCAAAACCATCAATCCCTGTAATAAGCTCCACGAGGAAAAGGGCCCTGAAAGTGATGAATTCACTAAGGCCCATGGCTTTTCACCCACACAAGCCAGGGTCTGGCACCCAGGACGCAAGGCTGGACTTGGGTGAACATTGTTGAATGAACAAATGAACACATAAAATGTCTTCCTCTGGACTCCTCTCCATCACACCAAATAGATTTCAAACGGGGCCTATTGGTCACTGCGAGCACCCACCCGATCCTTTTTCATGTCTCCTGCCAGGCCCTCAGTTTTCCCCCACACAGCACTGTAGTCTGCAGCCAGCCATGTGCCCTCAATCAGCTCCCCCTGCAAGCCAACGAAACTGTAGGCTTCATCCCTTCTCACACTTTCACTTGCTCCTTTTAGGCTAGACTACTCCTCAACTTTTATTCTTTCTCTCTTTAGTCTATCCTTCATAAGACTAACAGCTGTTCATCTTCCAGCCTCATCTCTCCATCAATACCTCATTCAAATTCTCTGCCAATACCCTCTAGATTAGGTAGAAAACAAAGAAAACAGAAACTTTTGTGGTTTGTTTAGGGCTCAATACCACATGTGTGTGTGAGATATAGTTTCGGTGAGTAGATGATGGCAGTGAGCGACTGAAAAAGGAAAGGGAAAATGATGCCAATATCAACCATTTAAACGTCGTCTTATGTTTTTAATCTAATTGCCTATGTTTGGTTTGGTTTTATAAATTAACATTAACTCTCTTTCATTTGCTTTGCAAATTCGATTCTTTTCCATCCGAACAACTTAGTCTTCCTAATGTTATTTCTCATCGAAAACTGTTGTTCATTAACCGACATGGTGAATGTTGTTATACTATATGAATTCATTTTTTTAGTGTAGTATTTATTTTCTTGCATTAATCAACCTTTAAAATGTTTACTTTATTATTTTTATCTATCTTTCTGGCAAGCTCTCTTTCATCTTCTCAGGATCAGGACACAGAAGACATCTGAGTCTCACACAGCACTGAGGAGCTCTGATTTGGAAGTTCTTATTCACCGAGTCACTGAAGTTTTGGCCCTGCTCGTACAACAGTGTTCTATACCTCTGTTCACCTTGTGCTGAAATTCTTCTTTCTTTTTTTTTTTTATTGAGAAAAAGAAAAAAAAATTTTCTGCCTCCTCCCAGCCTCCCATTTCCCTCCCCCTCCTCCCACCCTTCTCCCCCCCCCACTCCTCTCCCCCTTCCTCTCCAGCCCAAAGAGCAGTCAGGGTTCCCTGCCCCGTGGAAAGTCCAAGGTCCTCCCCGCTCCGTCCATGTCTAGGAAGATGAACATCCAAACTGGCTAGGCTCCCACAAAGCCCGAACTTGAAGTAGGATCAAAACCCAGGGCCATTGTCCTTGGCTTCTCATCAGCCCCCATTGTTCGCCATGTTCAGAGAGTCCTGTTTTATCCCATGCTTCTTCCGTCACAATCCAGCTGGCCTTGGTGAGCTCCCAATAGATCAGCCACACTGTCTCAGTGGTTGGGTGCACCCCTCGTGGTCCTGACTTCCTTGTTCATGTTCTCCCTCCTTCCGCTCCTCATTGGGAACTTGGGAGCTCAGTCCAGTGCTCCAGTGTGGGACTCTGTGACTATTTCCATCCATCACCAGATGAAGGTTCTATGGTGATATGCAAGATATTCGTCAGCATTGTTATAGGATAGAGTCATTTCAGGTTCCCTATCCTCAGCTGCCCAAGGAACTAACTGGGGACCTCGCCTTGGGCTCCTGGGAGCCACTCTAGGTTCAAGTCTCTTGCCAACCCTAAGGTGACTCCCTTAACTAAGAATTGTGCTTCCGTGCTCCCCTATCCAACCTTCCTTTATCACAATCATCCTTTTTCCCCAAGTTTCCCTCATCCTCCCCTTCTCACTTTTCTCTCCCCATCCCCCGATACTCCCATCCCACCCCACCCCCAAGATCCCAAAATTTCTCCCCGGCAATTTTGTCTACTTCCCATAGTCAAGAGGATAATTATATGTTTTCCTTGGGTTCACCTTCTAATTTAGCTTCTTTAGGTTCACCAATTATATACTTCGTGACCATTATTTATGGGTAGAAACCAATTATGAGTGAGTACATCCCATGTTCATCTTTTTGGGTCTGGGTTACCTCACTCAGGATAGTGTTTTCTATTTCCATCCATTTGCATGCAAAATTCGAGAAGTCATTGTTTTTTAGAGCAGCGTAGTACTCTAATGTGTATATAATCCACACTTTCCTCATCCATTCTTCCATTGAAGGGCATCTAGGTTGTTTCCAGGTTCTGGCTATTACAAATAATACAACTATGAACATAGTTGAACAAATGCTTTTGTCATGCGATAGGGCATCGCTTGGGTATATTCCCAAGAGTGGTATTGCTGGGTCCAGGGGTAGGTTGATCACGAATTTCCTGAGAAACCGAAACACTGATTTCCAAAGAGGTTGCACAAGATTGCATTCCCACCAGCAATGGATGAGGGTACCCCTTCCTCCACAGACTCTCCAGCAAAGGCTATCATTGGTGGTTTTGATTTTAGCCATTCTGACAGGTGTAAGATGATATCTCAAAGTTGTTTTGATTTGCATCTCCCTAATCGCTAAGGAGGTTGAGCATGACCTTAAGTGTCTTTTGGCCATTTGAACTTCTTCTGTTGAGAATTCTCTGTTCAGTTCAGTGCCCCATTTTTTAATTGGGTTAATTAGCATTTTGAAGTCTAGTTTCTTGAGTTCTCTATAAATTTTGGAGATCAGACCTTTGTCTGTTGCGGGTTTGGTGAAGATCTTCTCCCAGTCAGTAGGTTGCCTTTTTGTCTTAGTGACAGTGTCTTTTGCTTTACAGAAGCTTCTCAGTTTTAGTAGGTCCCATTTATTCAATGCTGCCCTTAATGTCTGTGCTGCTGGGGTTATACATAGAAAGCGATCTCCTGTGCCCATTTGTTGTAGGGTGCTATCCACTCTCTCTTCTATCAGGTTCAGTGTGTTCGGACTGATATTGAGATCTTTGATCCATTTGGACTTGAGTTTTGTGCAAGGTGATAGATATGGGTCTATTTTCATTCTTCTACAGGTTGATATCCAGTTGTGCCAGCACCATTTGTTGAAGATGCTTTCTTTCCTCCATTGTATACTTTTAGCTCCTTTATCGAAAATGAGGTGATCATAGGTTTGTGGGTTAAAATTTGGGTCTTCTATGCGATTCCATTGATCGACTTCTCTGTTTTTATGCCAGTACCACACTGTTTTCATTACTGTAGCTCTGTAATAGAGTTTGAAGTCGGGGATGGTAATGCCTCCAGAAGATCCTTTATTGTACAGGATTGTTTTGGCTATCCTGGGTTTTTTGTTTTTCCATATAAAGTTGATTATTGTCCTTTCAAGATCTGTGAAGAATTTTGCTGGGATCTTGATGGGGATTGCATTGAATCTATAAATTGCCTTTGGTAGAATTGCCATTTTTACTATGTTGATCCTCCCAATCCAAGAGCAAGGGACGTCCTTCCATTTTCTGGTATTCTCTTCAATTTCTTTCTTCAATGCCTTAAAGTTCTTGTCAAATAGTTCTTTCACTTCCTTGGTTAGAGTTACCCCAAGATATTTTATGCTGTTTGTGGCTATCGTGAAAGGTGAAATTTCTCTGATTTCCCTCTCTGCTTCCATATCCTTTGTGTATAAGAGGGCGACTGATTTTTTGGAGTTGATCTTGTATCCTGCCACATTACTAAAGGTGTTTATCAGCTGTAGGAGTTCTTTGGTGGAGTTTTGGGGGTCGCTTATGTACACTATCATATCATCTGCAAATAACGAAAGTTTAACTTCTTCTTTTCCAATTCGAATCCCCTTGATCCCCTTATGTTGTCTTATTGCTATTGCTAGAACTTCAAGCACTATAATGAAGAGATACGGCGAGAGTGGACAGCCTTTGTCGTGTTCCTGAGTTTAGTGGGATGGCTTTGAGTATCTCTCCATTTAATTTGATGTTAGCTGTCGGCTTGCTGTATATAGCTTTTATTATATTTAGGTATGACCCTTGTATCCCTAATCTCTCCAAGACTTTTATCATAAAGGGATGTTGAATTTTGTCAAATGCTTTTTCAGCATCTAATGAAATGATAATATGGTTTTTTTCTTTCAGTTTATTTATATGATGAATTACATTGATAGATTTTCGTATGTTGAACCAGCCCTGCATCTCTGGGATAAAGCCTACTTGATCATAGTGGATAATTTTTTTAATGTGTTCTTGGATTCGGTTTGCCAGTATTTTGTTAAGGACTTTTGCGTCAATGTTCATGAGTGAGATTGGCCTGTAATTCTCTTTCCTGGTAGAGTCTTTGTGTGGTTTTGGTATCAGAGTAACTGTAGCTTCATAAAAGGAATTTGGTAATGACTCTTCTGTTTCTATATTGTGAAATACATTAAGGAGTATAGGTATTAGGTCTTCTTGGAAGTTCTGGTAGAATTCCGCATTGAAGCCATCTGGTCCTGGGCTCTTTTTGGTAGGGAGGTTTTTGATAACAGATTCTAATTCTTCGCGACTAACAGGTCTATTTAGATTGTTCACCTGGTCCTGGTTTAACTTTGGTAAATGGTATTTATCTAAAAAAGTGTCCATTTCTTTTACATTTTCCAGTTTTGTGGCATACAGGCTTTTGTAGTAGGATCTAATGATTCTCTGAATTTCCTCTGTGTCTGTGGTTATGTCCCCCTTTTCATTTCTGATCTTATTAATTTGCATATTTTCTCTCTGCCGTTTAATTAGTTTGGATAGGGGTTTATCAATCTTGTTGATTTTCTCCAGGAACCAGCTTTTTGTTTCATTGATTCTTTGCATTGTTTTCTGTGTTTCTATTTTGTTGATTTCAGCCCTCAGTTTGATTATTTCCAGTCTTCTACTCCTCCTAGGTGATTCTGCTTCTTTTTTTTTCTAGAGCTTTCAGGTAGTCTGTTAAGTCTCCAATGTGTGCTTTCTCTGTTTTCCTTAAGTGGGCACTTAGTGCTATGAACTTTCCTCTCAGGACTGCTTTCATAGTGTCCCATAAGTTTGAGTATGTTGTTTCTTTATTTTCATTGAATTCCAGGAAGACTTTAATTTCTCTCTTTATTTCTTCCTTGATCCAGGTGTGGTTCAGTAGTTGACTGTTCAGTTTCCATGAGTTTGTAGGCCTTGTGAGGGTAGCATTGTTGTTGAATTCTAACTTTAATCCATGGTGATCTGATAAGACACATGTGGTTACTAATTTTTTTTGTAACTGTAGAAGTTTGCTTTGTTACCGAGTATGTGGTCAATTTTCGAGAAGGTTCCATGAGCTGCAGAGAAGAAGGTATATTCTTTCTTATTTGGGTGGAATATTCTATAGATGTCTGTTAAGTCCAATTGATTCATTACTTCCTTTAATTCTCTAATTTCTCTGTTAGGTTTCTGTCTGATTGACCTGTCCATTGGTGAGAGAGGAGTGTTGAAGTCTCCTACTATTAGTGTGTGCGGTTTGATGGCTGCTTTGAGTTTTAGTAATGTTTCTTTTACGTACGTGGGTGCTTTTAAATTAGGGGCATAGATATTTAGGATTGAGACTTCATCCTGTTGAATTGTTCCTGTTATGAGTATAAAATGTCCCTCTCCATCTTTTCTGATTGATTTAAGTTTGAAGTCAACTTTGTTAGAAATTAGTATGGCCACACCTGCTTGTTTCTTAGGTCCATTTGCTTGATAAGCCTTTTCCCAGTCCTTTCCTCTGAGTAGGTGCCTGTCTTTGTGTTTGATATGTTTTTCTTGTAAACAGCAGAATGTTGGATCCTGTTTTTGTATCCAATCTCTTAGTCTGTGCCTTTTTATAGGTGAGTTGAGCCCATTGACATTAAGTGATATTAATGACCAGTGGTTGTTAACTCCGGTCACTTTTTTAGTAGTAGAGTTTGTGTGTTTCCCTTCTTTGAGTTGCGCTGGTGAAGTGTCTCTAGATGTCTGAGTTATTGTGGTCATTGTTGGACTCCTTGGTTAGTGATTTTCCTTCTATTACTTTCTGTAAGGCTGGATTTGTGGCTACGTATTGTTTAAATTTGTTTTTATCCTGGAAAATTTTGTTTTCTCCATTTATAGTGAACGAAAGCTTGGCTGGGTATAGTAGTCTGGGCTTGCATCCATGTTCTCTTAGCTTTTGCAGTACATCTATCCAGGACCTTCTGGCTTTCATGGTTTCCATAGAGAAGTCCGGTGTAAGTCTGATAGGTTTGCCTTTATAAGTAACTTGGCCTTTTTCCTTTGCGGCTCTTAATATTCTTTCTTTATTCTGAATGCTTTGTGTTTTGATTATTATATGGCGAGGGGATTTTTTTTTTTGATCCAGCCTATTCGGTGTTCTGTATGCTTCTTGGACCTTCATAGGTACATCCTTCTTTAGGTTGGGAAAGTTTTCTTCTATAATTTTATTAAATATATTTTCTGGACCATTGAGTTGCACTTCTTCTCCTTCTTCTACTCCAATTATTCTTAGGTTTGGTCTTTTTATTGTGTCCCATATTTCCTGAATGTTTTGTGATGAGAACTTGTTGGACTTGCTGTTTTCTTTGATCAGTGCGTTTATTTTCTCTATGTTATCTTCAGCATCTGAGATTCTTTCTTCTATCTCTTATATTCTGCTGGTTACGCTTGTTTCTGTAGTCTCTATTCGTTTACCTAATTTTTCCATGTCCAGCCGGCCCTCTGATTGTGTTTTCTTCTTTGCCTCCATTTCAGTTTTCAAGTCTTGAACTGTTTCCATTATCTGTTTGATTGTTTTTCCTTGGTTTCCTAGGGTATCATTCACTGATTTATTCAATTCTTCAAACTTTCTGTTATACTTCTCATCCATTTCCACCAGGGCATTTTTTACATGCTGTTTAAGGGTGTCAATCACTTTCATAAAGTCAGATTTTTCTGCTTCTTCTTGGTTAAGGTGTTCCTGTCCTCCTGTTGTGAGGTCGCTGGGTTCTGGTGGTTTCATGTTGTTCTTCAGATTGCTGGGTGAATTCTTGCATTGGCACCTGCCCATCTCTTCCTCCGAATGCTCCTCTATGGATCTTCTTTTACAGGATCAGGTCTCCTTGCCCACTGTTGTACCTTCCCAGTGATGTCGCTCCCCAGTGATGGCTCTCCTAGTGCACCAGTGATGACTCTCCTGGTGACCCGATTGGGTCTCTGTGTTGCTTGGGTAGCTCCTAAACAAAGGGCCTGCCTTGGTTGCTGCAGGCAGGCCATCCAGATGGAACTTCTCAGCACCTAAACCGGGCCGCCTGGTGGCCAATGCTCCGGGGACAAAAGGAAGAAAGTGGCAGGCGGGGCGGGGTCCAGGAGAGCACAGAAGATCCAGGAGCACAAGCTGGAGGTGTCCGGCTCCCTTACTGGGGACCTTGAGTCCTGCCCGGTAGGCAGGCACTAACTGCTCTGCGTGGGTAGCCTTAGTGTAGGAGCTTAAAACTGTTCTGGGGCACTGGTCCTAGCTTACAGCAGGGTTGGGTTGGGGGGAGGGTGCTGGGGGGCTGAGTCTTGAGTAAGAAAGAAGGCCCTGCAGAAGGAGCAGGGGGAGGGGGGGTGTGCTCTCCCCTGGGACAGACCGCCCCTGGATCACACACACTCACCCGTCCAGAGGGCCGCCGCTCAGGGGACAAAAGGAGACTATATGAATTCATAACAAGTATGAATCTACATGCCCATCTCTGACTAAAAAGGTGGCAAAACAGAAATGTCAGAGATGCAACTACACTAGAATTGTAGATAATTCTACCTGTTCCTTTCTCCTGACCTAGAACCACTTAATATCTCTGAAGCTCCCCTTTCAGGTATAAAGCAGATAAAAATCCCCTGCAGTGTTTAGAAAGGTGTGGGGATGAAATTCTGGAGATGTACAAATTGACTTTTATTATTTCACAGTTTTTGCTGTTAAGTTCCATGTAGGTACAATTATTTGTGTTTTTATAGGAAGAATTATTAACAAACAAGAATCACTAAAGAATACTATAGTAGATATCTCGATGAGTCTTTTCCTTTGCTATTTAAAATGATAATTAACACTTGACCTTGATTAAATGCCTTAGAGAGAGGGTCCCTGCCTCCATTGCAGATTAATTTGTGTCACAGAAACGCACTAAAACATGCAATAAGTTAGATATGCAGTGTCTTTCGTCAACTCATCATTTTATAAAAGACTGATACATTGGGAGGCTTGTGACTGGTTCCACTCACGCATTCAAGAACAATTGTGAAGAGACTGGGGAAGATTTTTAGACAGATAGAATTTCCCAAATTCTAACCTGGAATTTGGTACAGAATACGCCAATACCCTTCAGATAGTGGACATTTTCCCTCACTGGAGTACTGAACACTGTCCCTGTTCGCTGAGTGGTTGTCAGCTAGAGACCTCGCCATGGCTTGGGCAGGTGCTTTCTGGCATATGACCCGCTCCATCCCCAAAGCAACAGGGAACACCAGATTCCTCCAGTGTTCTGGAGCCTCCAGTCTCTTCTACTCTCTGCCAGCTTTGAAGATTAATCTGTTCAGTTCAGTCCCTGCATAAGATGACCTCTGTTATCTTCAGGTTATTTGATTTGGGGATTTTCTTACTATTGTAAAATTCTTTCGTGGTAGTATCTACATTGCTATTATATCATTACCCAGCTGGTATAGCAGATATTATTTTAATAAATGCTCATGTGGATGTGATAAACTAATAGGATTATTAGAATCCTTCTATAATTAAAATCAGAAGGTAGAAGAACAAGGCTGCATTTAATTTACACGGAAAAGGAAGGTAAAATCTTGGGAGGGCCATGGAGAGTTAGTGACTTCATTCTTAACTCCTGTCAGGGCTTGGTGGTATAACAAGCATCTCACAAAATACAGATGCTGAGTAAATTTAACCAACTGTGCCTTTTCACACTAGCTTGAAAGCATGTGTATTAATACGGTGTATATTTTTATTGCATCTTTAAAAATAAACTGTACTTAGAAGCCAGATATGACTATGTACAGCTATAATCTCAGCACTCAGAGAGGTGAGGCAGGAGGATCTCAAAGCTGAGACAGTGTAAACCACTAGCTAAGACTTTATATAAGACAAAATTAACAATTAAGCAAACCAATAGGTAAGCAAACATATTAGGACCCACAGAATAGACAAGCTATAACAAAAAAATTGCATGCCAAACAAATTAATCTCAAATTCTGTGTCACAATTTAAAATAAAGGTCAATTATTTCATGGCAACCAAGAGAAATATCTATTTAAAAGTAGAACTCTTGTTCTTCCATTAGCCTCTCAGTTTACAAAATGAATAAAAATCCCTGAGAAGACCAATTAGATTTACTGAAGCATTCAAAATACTGTAAGTAAACTTCCTGGCTACTTTGAAAATCCTCATTTTCCCAGTACTTTGCATTTTTCTTTGCTAGAACAAGTTAACAGGCACAATAGCACAGTATCCATTACGGTCTTAAGGTGGTGAGAGCAAGCTGAATCTCCATTAGAACATTAATCTTCTCACTAATATTGACAAGGACACAAATTCTGTCATTCATGCACATCTGAAATGCCTTTGTACCATTCTGCTCATAGCCACACTGCCCATGAATTCTGGAGGTTTATGCTGAATCTGTAGTCATTGATGTGCAAAACCCTCACTCTGAGGCTTCAATTTTTTTTTTTGACAAAAGAGCACCTAGTGTCATGGTCACATGGTCAGATCTGCACACCTTTCGCCTGTGAGAATCTTCCCAAGGTTTTCATTTTTCTCAACCTCATCTTCTCTGATTGCTGATTGTCTCTTAAAGTAAATGTTTTAAATAATAGTTCATGTTTTTATGCAAAAAAAGAAAGATATTCAAGATCTGTGCACTAGGTTGGTTTTACAGCAACTGGTCAACTATGTTCTGTGGACTGAAAGTGACCATAGACAATAAGCAAAGAATGAATAAAACTTTGTGTAATTGTTCACACGAACAGGTGAGGGCTTACACTTGGTCTCCTGGCTGTCCTTTGCTGACCCTCGGGTTAGAAAATGAAGTTCAAAAGGCAAGAGTCAAATAGAGGTCGGGTAAATTGGCTTCTAGTTGCGTCTGAAAATGGCAGTTTCAAAATGTCATGCCCTACCAGTGTCCTTTGGACAAATTTTATATAAGTTCACCTTTTCAAAATCTTACAAAGAAATTCTTCAATAGTGCCTGTGTGTTTCTGAGATGTGTTCAAAACATTACAATGGCCAGAGCAGGGAATGTCTTTGGGACTCAAGTTGATAACTTGGGCCCAATTCAAAGATGTTTTTTCAAATTTCACTGATGATTGCAGATCTCCTGAAGTTTTTCAAATTCTGATTATTTCCATACTACAGATGTATTTTCTTTATAATTCATTCTATGATCTTGACTTATATGTAGATTTCTTGCTGGTTTAATTTCTTCTAGGGAAATGTAGTTATGGTTACCATCTGAAAATTTCTTTTATTTAAACTAAGTTCATTTGGATGATCACATGACCATTCAGCAAATCTGATAAGATTTGCTACAATTTGCTGGAGCTCAAGTTCAAGTTAGTATAAACCGATGCCTTAAATACTTCAGCTCTTATGAGGATCTCTACACCTTCAATTAGTCCTTAATTGGGGAAAAAAAATTAAAATTTAGGGAGTTCAGTTAGTAGCTTGGTCCTTATTATAAGAAACATATAACCCTCAGAAATTAATTTAAATCATACCTTAAAGGGATATTTAATACTTGATTTGTGAGCACAGGGATTTATGATTTTTATAAAGATGATATTTATATATACATTGATTTTTGTAATATGTTTATTATTATAAAATAATGTTGCATTGTGACATTTTAATCCATGTATGTCATTGTGCATTGTTCTTCCTCCTCTTTGGCTGACTGCCTTCCTCACAAGGCAGTCCATTCTTCTGCTTGCAGGTCACTTATATCCTATTACTCTCTCCTGCCCCCTCTGCTCTTTTCCTAGATCTTCTTTGCTCCCTCTCTCCCCTTTCATTTCCATGTCCTATATGAATATATACACATTCTTACGACTGTGTGTAAACATGCATACATCTGTGTCTCTTCAAATACAAATTTAAATCTGGGATCTATATCTGGAAGAACCAGCTCCATGAAGTTGTCTTCTGGCCTTCGCATGCAAGGTGTGGTATGTACTTTGAAACAACAATAATTTAAAGGAAAGATTAAGGGAAAAATACATTTTAAATACTATTTTTTAAGAAATAGCTACAGCAGCTTCTTTCAGATAATTTTGTCATGTTGACTACAGTATGTCATGGTAGGTTTCTTCTCCAGTGATGCCCATGTGAGGATCATAAATGCCTCTTGATTTGATAGCCACTTATTTTATTATTCATTTTGGAGAATGTTTTGCTATTATTTATAAATATATTCTCTATGCTCTTATGCTTTTATCTCAGTTTCTGCTCTTCTGTGCATTATTAAGTTTTGTTTATTGATCATATTCCAAATTTAGTATGCTAATTATTTTTGTTATTGATGCTTGAATGCATGATTTCTTCCATTTTTCTTGTATCCCTGATAAGATCTTCTTCTTATTGGTCAACTCTATTGGAAATACTTTACACTGTGTTTTGTTTTGTGGGTTTTTTTGAGTATTCACATTTTAGTGTTCATTCATATTTACAAAAATATTTCCAATGGAATAAAAACATTTTTATAAAGTTATTGATTTGCTATAAAATTAATAAACTTAATCATATATAATATAAAGTTTTACTATATAAAAGTTTATAAAATTTAGATGATCTAATTTATGTATATTTCTTTTTATTGATACATAATTAAAAATGATAAACATTTATTCAATATTTGCTATCAGACAGACACTGTACAAAGTGCTGATTTGGAAATCAATGAGATGAGAGAGATTTCAGTCACCATGGAACTTACGTTCTAGGAGGAACAGATAAATAAACACACTATTTGGCACAACTATGATTAGTAGAAAGAAAATTCAAATGTGAAACGGAGTTGAGAACTCTTTGTATGTAGTAGGTGGGTTACTCTGAGTAGGGTGATCAAGAAAGGTTTCTGCAGCATTTACATATGAATGAATGACTTCTGTATGCTGAGAAAGGAACTGTCATATTTCTTTGAGATTCCAGACAGAAGGACTAGCAGGTAGAAAGGACCTGAGATAAAATCAGCTTGGTGTGCTGGAGTAACAGCTAAGGTCTGAATCAGGTGTTTATTTTCCCAGAAATCATAGTTAAGGGCACAACCCCAAAATCCTAGTCTGGAATCATATTTGGAAATAGGGTGACAGTAGATGCGATTAAGTTAAGATGAGATAGGGAGTAGGGTAGGCTCCTCGTCAATACCACTGGTGTTCTTAAAAGATGAATGTGAACACAGATGCACATACAGGGAGACCATTATGCAAAAACAAAAGTAGAGGTCGGAGAGATGCTTAGTCCCAGAAAGCCAAAACTGGCCAGCAGATTCACTTACAGGCATCTGTCTACCTCTGCCTCCCAAGTGCTGGGATTATAGGCATATGCCACCACATCCAGCCACCATACTTTTTGAGACAGACTCTCTCACTGACCCTGGAACTCACTGATTCTGATATACTGGCTGGAAAGCAATCCCTCTGTATCCAGTGATCTCTATTTCCTAACTCCTGGGATTATATATCCAGTGCTGCTATAACTAGATAGCTTGCTTCCTTCCATTCTTCCTTCCTTCTTCCTTTCTTCCTGTTATCTTCCTTCTTTCCTTTCTTCCTTTCTTTCTGTAAATGCCAGATTTATCACTATAAAAGTCAACCTGGGAGAGACCAACTTTTCTTCCATTTCCTTTAATTTTTGACAGATTCATACTGTATATAATGAATTTGAGTCATTTTTCACCCCTTTCTTCTCTCTCTTTTCTCCCTCCCTCTCCTACTGAAACTTTTCTTCCTCCCAACAAGTCCATCCTTCTTTTATGTTTTCTTTTTGCATTTGACCCACTAACTTTAATTAAGTGTTACTGGTATAAGCATAGCCGGGAGGCTATTTAATGAACTAAGGGCAACTTCTCAGTGACTACACTGCTAAAGAATCTGACAACTCCTCAGCATCCATTAACCACACTGCCAAGTTCCTCAAGGAGAAGTGTGGCTTCATGAGCCCCTCTCCAATCCATAGTAAACTGCTGATAGACCCAATCTTGTTCTTGTGTTGTTCAAATAGCCACAGTTGCAGTGAGTTGATTGGTGACCTGGCTGTGCGCTTTCCAGAAGATACCTTTTTGCTACACATTTCCCCTTATTCAGGCTCTTACATTCTTTTCTCTTCCTTTTCCATGATGTTCTCAGAACCTTGGAGGATGATAGATGTCCCATTTAGATCAAGCACTCCACTATCCTTATTCTTGGTACCTTGGCTAGTTACAAGCTTCTCGACTAACTGCTATCTACCACAATCATAAGCATTCTGAAAAAAGGCCAAAAAATGAGCAGTTGATTTCCAAACATTTCTAATTTTTATTCTCATTTTTTCTAAAAGTTTTGTCCATGTTGCCAACTTTTCATTGACTCTTTTGACTTTTCTCTTCAAAGTCTGGAAGGAATTTGTCACATTTTTCCATTCATTTTAAGGTCATTGATCGTTTTTACAAATACGTTTGAGCCATCCCTCTGTCATTTTATCTGTCTCATTATCTTTTAATTTAGTAGCTTTTAGTTTAATTTTTACATGATCTTTGAGAAGGATAAAATTTAACTTGAGTTATTGATTAAAAAACAACAGAGAAGTTAATTGGTTGGCACCTCAGGGTCCTACAAAATTGCTGAGGGTCATATTTGCCTTTTGCTGTTTAGCACAGGGCCTGCCAGGCTCCACAAGATTCTGTGTCCTAAGAAATCTATAGGAAAGCAAACCTATCTTGACATGGGCACCTAAGCTGTGGTTTCCAGTGATTCTGTCTGGAGATCTTCAGTTTAAATGAAAGATAGTTTTGCCCTGTGGTCAGTGCTTGGCAGTTGAAGCGAATTGCGGATGAACGTTGTTTTGTGCCCATCTGTCTTCTGTCTTCTTGGGAGAAAGTAGAGTGCTGTTGCTAGGAGCCAACCTGTCTCTTTTGGTTATGAAAAGTCTTTTAATAATTAAGCATTTAAATGCCATATTCCCCAGATCTCTGAACAGTTGAGGGCTGTTTATTGGATATAGATGAGTAATGACTATAGTATAGAATCTGCCTGGAGAGCTGGGTCCAAGCTTGACTGTACTGGCTCTCAACTTAACAGGTAAGATTCATACTTGTAAAAGAGAGAAAAAAAGAAACTGCTTCCAATAGAAGGTTAACAGTAGAACTGACAATAGTAGAGAGCAGCTGAATATATTTTAAAGTAGGTTTGGATTAAACATAGAGACTTAAAAGTACATACCAATTTAAAATACGAGACTTACTACTTTGCTAGTCTGGAATAAGACATAATGGGCAGACAATTATAACATTTAACAGTAAACATAAGTGCATTTAAGTTACATGTATGTACACACATACACACAGTGAACAGAAATTGGGCAAAGTGTATGTTTTTGGTGGGCCCTACCAAAGGCATGCCACTGTGCAAAACACACATGCAACAGAGTCAGCACCACGGGACCAGGCAGGGAATACCTCAGTAAAGATAGTGTGACTTGGTTCTTTTAACAGGAGAGCAGGCTGCTTGTTGTACCGACTGCCCGGCTAGCTTACACCCGAAATAATCAAACAGAAACTATATTCATTTAAACACTGCCTGGCCCATTAGCTCTAACTTTTTATTGGCTAATTCCTACATCTTAATTTAACCCATTTCTATTAATCTGTGTATTGTCATGTGACTATGGCTTACCGGCAAGATTCTAACCAGTGTCTGTCTCAGGCAGGAGATTCATGGCATCTGCCACTGACCTTCTTCCCAGCACTCAGTTCTGTCTACTCTGCCTACCTACATTCTGTCCTATCACCTAGGCCAAGGCAGTTTCTTTATTCATTACCCAAAGAAAGCAACACACAAACAGAAGGAACTCCTACACGACCTGGTCTCAGTTAAGATGGTGTTGAAGTCACCTGACCTCAGTAAAAATGTCAGTGGTCACATGTTGTATGGAGAAGCCACATATTTTTTGAGCCATGGGAGTTTTAAATATAATAACAAGAGAGACCTATAGGTGTGATCCACAAGCCACGGTGGGGAATAAAGGCTGAAGTTGAAAACAGCCACCTCATGGATCCAACTAATCTTGTCAGTTTCTTGTGGGACCAGCAGTAGTGGTGGCAGGGATAGAACAGAAGGAATGCGAGTAAGAGGAAAAGAGCGTTTTTTAGATGGTGGGGAAGGGGCTGCCCTGCAAAAGGGAAGGCAGAACTGGCGGGACAGCAGCAGAGCATTTAGAGGGGGGGGCTGAGAGCTTGAAGCAAAGCAGCAGAGTGTTTACAGGCAGGTGGCTGATAGTTCAAGAGTTTATATTCCATAGCTGAAAACGTGAAAACCCATGAAACCAACAAACAAACACTGCAAAGCCTGTAGAAGAATGTCTTCTCTCTACAGGCAGGGTGTTAATGAAGCTGATTAGCCCCGGTCAAGGCAACTGGGAGGCCAGAGGCTAGAGAACAACAACACCACAATGCCTATAGGAAAACATCGTTTCTCTACAGGCAGGGTGTTGATGAAGCCTGGCTGACCCCATTGAAATTTCCTGGCGCAAGTAAGAACAAAGCATGAAGCACACAACAAACCCACTTAATGAGTTTATTAGAGGAGACACGTGAACCTGCCTGGTGAAGTCGGTGTGCAGAAAGAGGGCTGAAGATGGCGCATCCAGATTTTAAAGGCTGCCTAATGCATGGACACAGGGGGTTGATGTAGCTATATCATGTGCAGATGATGAAGCTCACACATGTGCACAAGGGCTTACTTGGCTACATCATACGTAGGCGATGCAACCATGCTGCACATAGGTCATACAGGACCTTTTAAGGTCCCCAGGGCTGCTATGTATTTTGCAAGAGGGCTTGTCTGCAAATGCGTGGCCCTGATACCCGGAAGTGCTCACCAGCACTGTGTGGCTGGAATCATAGCAGGTGAACCCTAAGAAAAGCATACATAGATCCACCTGGAAAGGGGAAATAGACAAGATAGCCTGGTAAAATTGAGAGCATGGGGTGGGGGGAGTAGGGAGGGCAAGGGGAAGACAAGAGGCAAAGGAAAAGGCGGAGGAGAACTTGAGGGAAGGAGATAGTCGAGATGGAGGAAGGACAGAGATGAAAACAAAGGAAAGATATATTGTGATTGAGGGAGCCATATGAAGTTAGCAAGAAACCTGACACTAGAGAAATTCCCAAGAATCCACAAGGAAAGACCTTTAATAATAGAGGAGAGGGTGCCTGAAATGGCCTGTAGTTAGACTGATGAATATCTTAAATATCACCATACAACCTTCATCCAGCAACTGATGGAAACAGAGGGAGAGATCCGCAGCAGAGCACTGGACTGAGCTCCCAAAATCCAGTTGAAGAGTAAGAGGAGTGAGAATATGAGCAAAGAGGTAAAGACCATGATGGGTACACCCACTGAAACAGTTTATCTGAGCTAATGGGAGCTCACCAACTCCAGTCAGACATAGAAGGAAACAGCATATGTCCCTCTGAATGTGGTTGACAGCTTGTATGGCTGGGGCAGACTGAGGGGCCACTGGCAGTGGCACCCGAATTTATCCCTACTGCTTGTCTTGGTTTTTTGGAACCTATTCTCTTTGGATGGATACCTTATTCAGCCTAGATATAGTAGGGAGGGCCTTGCATGTTCCCTAAAGCAATTTGCTTTACCCTTTCTGAGGAGTGGGTAGGAAGTAGAGTGGGGAGATAAGTAGAGGGAGTGGGAGGAGGGGAAGGAGTGGGAACTGGGATTGGTATGTAAAATGAAACAAGATAGTTTATTTTCTTTTTAAAATAAAAAATATTAAAGCTCATTAATGCATCACTAGTGAGCATAAAACAAAATGTCAAAACTATGATCAGTGTGCTATGATGCTCACATTTATTTAGGGTAAATATGAAAGAATTAAAAAAAATAATAAAAAGAAAGAGAAACAGGAGAAAGAAGATAAAGTAAACGAAAGAAAAGCAGGTTTCAAAAGAATCTTATACAATTGATGTGGGAGTGATTTTTTTTTAATCTGTTGCTTTCATTGGTTAATTAATAAAAAAAAACTGCCTTGGCCCATTTGATAGGTGAACCCTAAGGTGGGCGGAGTAAACAGAACAGAAAGAAGCCAAATGAGGGAGTTGCCATGATTGTCCTACTCCAGATAGATGCGTGTTAAGATCTTCCCTGGTAAGCCACCTCATGGGCTACACAGATTATTAGAAATGGGTTAGATCAATATGTAAGAGCTAGCCAATAAGGGATTATAACTAATGGGCCAAGCAGTGTTTAAAAGAATACAGTTTCCGTGTAATTATTTCAGGTATAAAGCTAGCCGTGTGGGTGGCCGGGTGGTGAGACGCAGCCCCGCCGCTCATACAACATACAATCTACTTTTGTTTATACATGGGTCAAAAAGAGAAAGAAAAAGTAAGAACAGAAAAGAAAAGAAAGTTAAACCAATATTACAGAAATTGAATAAACAGAAGTAGACTAATTGTGAAAGGAAGAAAAAAAATACCTGTTTTTTCATATAATATTATAAAACACTCCCAACAGTGTAGAAATAAATAAAGGTGGCAAAAGTACTAGAGTAGCTTCTTTGTGGGCCATGGAAACTTTAGATCACTAGCTATGTGCAGAGCATGGGGTAATGGTAGGACAGCTGAACTTGTGGGCTCATCCATCCGATGGTTTATCCCATTGCTAATTGTTTTGTACAAATGTCCTCTCTCTGCCAGAACTCTCTTCATTATCGTATCATTCTCCTTTGTGAACAAGAAAGGCACATTTGATGGACACCACTATCTTTCAATGTGAGCTGAACAGGTTCTCCACACATGTGAGGCTTCCCCAGAGTCTGTTAATCAGCTGTGTGCTGAGTGACAGGGACTTTTCCCGGGAAGATATTGTGTGCACACATGCACGCACATGTGTACAAATCTCTTCACCCCAGAAAAGTAGAAAGGGACCCCATAGCAGACCAAATGATTGTGCCATGCTCCAATGTAGTGAATGAGTTTACCTTGCTTGCTAGCAGGAGTTTGGATGAGGGGTTACTTACAGAAGTAAAGATGACAAATAAATAAATAATACAAAGCAGTTGCATCTCTGAAAATGCTCACCCGTGGTGGATGAAGGCTTTGGAAAGCAGCATCCCTGGAGAGATCGGCACAGCCTTCAGGGAATGATGCATCTTTGGGAACTCTGCTCTCAGAGCTTGTCTCCTAGGAGTCTCCTCTTCCAGGAACTGTGACTGATTCTATAAAACAGGGGAGGGGCCTCTGAAAATCAGTTCTAAATTGTTGTCCCCCCAGATCTGTGTGTGACGTATTGTTTGCCTCCTGAATCTCATGAGCTTCGTCATAGACCTCGGAGGGACCATTTCAGTGTGAATGACTGTGGAATTCACCATAACCTGAGGTGAACACTATCGGAATTGCTGGTATCACCCAACATATTGGGAAGGGAAGCAATCAGAGCAGGTGAATCTTCATAGGTTCAGGTCTGTCTTTGTTCTCCCGATACTCTCTAAGTAGTGAATGCCCTTTTGATGCGGTGTGGCTGTGGGACATTCACAGGTCTCAGACTCTACAGCAAGGAAAGGCAAGTAGGTGGTGTGAGAAGTCAGACAATACACTGACCTCAGATGACTGTCAAATACCAAAGATGTTCGGAGTTGTTGAAGTCACCTCTGGAAACGGAAGCAAAGCCTGTGAGGGACTTGACTTTTCAGCCTCTTACCTTCCAGCCTTTCAATTCCTCTATGCCCTGAACTTAAGAGTGTCTCTGACCCTGAGACTATAAAAGGTGAAAATCAGGTTCCCTGAATTGTGTTATGTTTCCTGAATTCCCTGTTCTGGAATACCCTATGGGGCTCCTTATGGTAGCTCAATTTTAAACAATAGAGTTCCTCTCAAGACAAAAGGCCTAGATACCTGACATGTAGTGATAGAATGGGATACCTTTCCTCTGCTGCCATCCACTAGAGGACTCATTGTCTCCCTCAAATGTGGGACTAGATTTGAGGCACATGAGAGCTGTGGAATTAATGGACAATAGAACTTCCAATCTTACCTTTTGCTGTGTTTCTCCTATTAAGCATTAGAATTACTTTGCCTACATAATTGAGGATCTCATTGTCAAGAAAATTTTAACTTTGTGTGCCTTTTGACGTGTTTGCAAATTATTTTTGAAATATTTCAATTAAAAAGAAACTTTGAAACTCCACTTATTTTACCTATCACTAAGTGTGTGAGTTAGTATATTTGTCTGTGATTTGAAATATCATGTGAAATTGCTTTAGCAGACATGGGTATTATAAATTTCATTTGCATATTAGTGATTTATGCTTGAATTTTTTTTCTGAGAAGTTTCCGTTGTTTGTCGTTTTCAAATTAAGGTTCCAGACTAATTTCCATCTCGTATCCTTAAAATAGCTTTGCAGCATCTAAATGACTGTTATTAACACAAAGGTGTGCTTCTCCACCTTATGAGAGGACAGAAAATTGGAACAAATTAGATTTGTTTGGCGTGCTTTAAAGCTTAATTAACTAAAAATAAGTGTAAGAGTCCATTGGATTCCTTAATTTAAGGCAAATAAAACAAACCTGATAAATCAAAAATCACTTGAGACTCATTCTAACTTCCTACCTCTCAGCAGATTGTAAAACCTGACAAAGCGTATATACCTAAGAGCTCAGTCAAGTGTACATAATGTGCATTGCTCGAGCAAACATAGGATATATGATTAATATTATGATGCAGAATTTGAAAGATACAGATGCAGGTATTGTGAGAGGACAGTCTTGTAAAGGATGCTTGATTGACTTGGGGTGGTGTCTTAGATGGAAGATGGAGGGTTGGGGGTTGGCATTTGAACATGTGGTCTCAAAGAAGATGGTCCTGGCATGGAGAATAGAATCTCTAATGTTTAGAGTTTGGAGACAATGGGGTTAATTCAGAAGTAGAAATAAAACTTAAGCAAGGTGCAAGGTAAGACAGGGCTTGGTTTTAAACATGAGGAGGGATATAAGGAACCAGACTATTTTAGGTGCTCAGTTTATTTTCATAAGAACAGTCTAATAATATTAGAGAATTATAAACAAGGGAGTTCATAACATTCAGCATAGCTGTAAGAAATCTTGATCTCATATGATAAGCCTTGCAATGTCCAAGACATTTCTTAAATTTTCGTAGTTAAGAGCTAGTGTTGTCCAAGAACTATTAGTCAGATTTATGTGAAGACCAAATAACTAATTTCTGGGGATGATAGACGACTTACTTGAATCCGGATTTGTGCATAGGAGTCACTGAGGTTGATGATTTATAAGAAAAAAAATAGTTTACTCTCACTTCCTAGGGCAAAAGCACCCAGAATTCTAGACTGGATTACCAAAATCCATGATCCTTGTGAGGACTGCTGGTACACTTGACTGCACTTAGACCAACACTAGATCCCTACCATATGATGCTTATTTTGTGACCAGTGGTTCTCAGGGAAAATATAGGATATTCGTAGTCTGAATTTTTTCCCCAACCAAATTCCCCCATGCTGGATACAAGGATAGTAATGTAAGAAAGCAATGGAAGTGTGATTGGTGCCTTAGCAAATACTGATCATGAATAATGCAAGGTACCCAAGTTTTATAAATGTTTCATCTAATGATCCTTAGAGTACTGGTATTAGAAATGTTGAGCTTTATGACAGTAGAACTCATCAAAAATACTGAACAAAATGAGAAGGATGTTAAGCAGCAGGCAGTGGGTAGGGCTGGGATGGGAAATATAGATGCTCAAAGACAGCAGAGGTTTAGATAAGCTGTGTATACACTGAACTGAAACCACCAAACTTACACACTTAGAGTCTAGACATTTCACTCAATCTGTTTTACCTTAAGGGAACCATCAAGTCATTCAGCAAACAGACAAACACTGTGGCATAATTCTCTTTTTTTTTTCCTATTTCTTGATTCTCTTATGTCCAGGCCAGTGTTCTGACACCCTCTGTTTCTTGTGACTAGTAAGAGAAGCCCTCAGACACATAACAGTAATAAAAACTGCCCTTACCCATGCTACGTAAATCTGAAAACATTTTACAGTTTGATGAAGGAAATGGATCCACTTCTGTTTCTTTGGGGCACAGAAGGTAGAAATGCATATCAAAAATTTAAAACTAGAAGAGGAGAAGGAAGGAAGGAAGGAAGGAAGGAAGGAAGGAAGGAAGGAAGGAAGGAA
>JABTXL010002720.1:2252556-2308609 GCA_025134845.1 Neodon shergylaensis
GAAGTTGTTCAAATTGTGTCCATCTCCATCAGGGAAATTCAAATCAAAATCACAATGAAATAACTGCTCATGCATGGTAGAATGGCTGTTGTCAGTCAACTGTTGGTGAGGATGTATAGGAAAATACATTCCTCACATTGTTGGAAAGACATCAGTACAATCTTTATAGAGAAAAATGTGAGGTTATCTCAATAAAAATTTAAAACTCTAACTATCATATGATTCAGTAATCCTTTTCTGGATATACATAGAGAATGTATGAGAAAACAAAAAAACCAATGATACCACAAGGACACAGGCCTTTCTGCATTTATTGCTTTTATTCTCATGCTGACTAAACTACAGGAACAAATTAGATACATGATGACAAAATGGTGGGAAAAGAATCTGATCTATATGTACAAGGAAGTACTCTCTAGCTTCTGTGATATAATTATTCCGTAGCTCTGAAGTAAAATGCATGAATCTGGAGCACAATGCATTGATAAAGAAGTTTTATTCACCAAGACAACCATTTCATGATTGATCACTCTCACATGCAGATATGGAAGAAAAGAGTTGATCTGAAGACATAACATAGGTTACTGGAATCCCAGCAAGGAAGTGGGGTATAAGGGAGTGAATAATAGCTACTAAAATACAACTGCATAGAAGTAAAATGCTTCTTAGCTAGGCATTGGGTGCTCACATTTTCTATCCAAGAACTCCAGAGGCAGAGACAGAGGGATCTCTCTAAGTCAAAGCCCCTCTTATCTATGAAGTAAATTTCAGGTCAGTCAGAGCTATAGGGTGAGACCCTGATTTTAAACAGATGACAAGGAAGAGAAATAGAAGAAGGAGAAAGAAATAAAATTTATTGACTACAACAATGGAATAACTGACATTTTATGACTCACTAGAAGACAACATGGTTACCCAGGTACTTCTTTGCTTGCTGTGATTT
This sequence comes from Neodon shergylaensis, assembly GCA_025134845.1. Lineage (NCBI taxonomy): Eukaryota > Metazoa > Chordata > Mammalia > Rodentia > Cricetidae > Neodon > Neodon shergylaensis. The sequence continues at coordinate 2,253,500 of JABTXL010002720.1, forward strand.
GTTCAGTATCAGTTAAGGATACATGTATTGGAGCATCACACAAATAAGAGCTTATTATTCATAACAGTTATTATTACAATTATATATTGTATATATTTTGTTTTGTTTTGCTTTTTGGTTTTTCGAGACAGGGTTTCTCTGTGGCTTTGGAGCCTGTCCTGGAACTAGCTCTGTAGACCAGGCTGGTCTCGAACTCACAGAGATCCGCCTGCCTCTGCCTCCCGAGTGCTGGGATTAAAGGCGTGCGCCACCATTGCCCGGCTTCTATATTTTGTATATATATGGCAATAGTAATTATATATATATATATATATATATATATATATATATATATATAAACATAGCAACTATTCATTTTTCAAAACTTGAGTGTTTAAGGACCTCAAAATGTCACTATCCTATCAAAATCTTTATTCAGTATTCATTAGTTTAGTTATGTTATTGTAGCCTATAACGTTATAAAAATTAAAATGTGTTACCTATTATTTATGTGTCATCAAAATATAGATAAAAGTAAACACATATTTCCAAAAAAACATTTATTTCATCATATATATGTATGTGAGTGCATTTGCATGCATGCATGTATATATAAGTATGTGTGTTTATGTACATGTGTGTGCCTATAAGAGGAGTACCAAGGTTGAGGTAGGGTGTCTTCTCCCATCACTCTCTACTTCTCTACTTTATATGTAGAGACAGAGCCATGTGCTGAAGTCAGAGCACACCATTTCAGCTCTGCTGGTTGTCCAAGGTACTGTTAATGTTCCCCAACTTCAATATCTCCTTCCTCTTCTAGGAACTGGAATTACAGCTAGGCCACCTCACCTGCTCACCATTTATTGGAGGTGAAGGTAAGGGGAGAGAGCTGGGGATCCAAACTCCATTCCTCCTGTTTGCATAGCAGGCTTTGTACCAGCTGAACCATCTCCAAACCCTGGAACTTTGAAGCTTGTCTCTTTAGTTACAAGTTTACTAACAGTATCTGTGAGGTAGTTTGAATTCTTCAGCATTTCTAGGAAATCAATTAGATCAGTAAATTTTCTCCCTTTCATATTACAGTTGCTTTATTTTTTTAAAAAAGGTTTCAATTTATTTGCTTACTTTATAAAATGGTAAGGGTTTGAGAAACTGTGGGGGCTCCCTTGCAACAGTGCAAGTATGAGGTCAGAGGATAATTTTCAAGGCCTAATTATCTCCTTGCACCACGTGGATTTGAGAGTTTGAAGTCAAGGTTTCAGGTTTAGCATCAAATTCTCTTACCTACTGGGTCATCTTGTCAGCCCTAGAAATGATTTCTCTATCTCATAAATTGTATGGCATGCTACAAATATATGATGTTATTTTGTTTTGCCAGGTGTCCCAATGGACACAAATCTGTATAAGACATAATTCTTGAGATCTGAAAGCTTGCATTTTTGCTGGTCGCATGAAAAATATAAATATCTAAAGGTAAATTGAGTGTTACCTGAACTACATAAAGAATAAAGTTAATTCTAGTTATGCAGAAAACATATTTCCAGTCTAATTGTGAAGATCAAAAATTGCCTGTTAAAACTATGGCAATGCCACAAGAGAAATCAGTGTGTTCTAGGTACAGAATGGGATTAAAGGAAGGACATGGGCTATGTGAGGAGAGGAAAACCCTTTGAAGAACTCAGATCCAAATGTCCAGAGCTGAAGAATGTGAGAAACAATAAGAAATATAATCAATGCGAATCAAATCCACTGTGTATGATGATTATAACACTACAGGCTTTTAAAAGACATGGAGACATGACAGCTACAGTCCCCACAGGCATTGCAAAGACATAGACAGGAAAACTACAACCTCACAGGACTTGCAGACATAGAGACTTGACAGCTACAGCCACACAGGCATTCCAGAGAAATAGAGAGAGACAGGAAAATTACAACCCCACAGGCATTGCAGAGACATAGACACAGGAAAACAACAATCCCACAGGAATTGCAGAGGCATAGAGACATGAAAACTACAGCCCCACAGGCATTGCAGAGATATAGAAATATGGATACAAATCACAAATTAGCTAATAGTAAGGAACACACCTCTTCTCCTTTCTTCTAATAATAGCAATGTGTAATTAATACACTGGGAAATCAAAAGAGTATCAGCAAAGTAAATGTTATTATTATCAACTTTCTGATTGTAACAACATGAATTATTAATAGCATTCTGTCTTTAAGTAGATTAAAACTTACCAAAGTAACAGATTTATTTTTTTCTGTTTGTCTTTGCCTACATAACTGAGGCTAATTTTACTGTTAAAGGCTCACGAATCACTAATTTGTCTTTAGATTTGCTTGAGAAGCATTTATTAGAAAAAGACACTAGAGTTTTAACTTAGCAATTGTCAACTTAAATCATTGCCATAGTAACCCTTCTAAAAGCTCCTGGCTACATGCTCATTTATGCTTTCAATCATCTTCTGAAGTAAAAGTTAAGCTTATCAACAGTACTGCCTTCCATTTAAAAAAATATTTAAAGTATTTTGAAAGAGCTTTCAACTTCTGTTCTATTTATTTATACAGAGGCACATGTGCCACTGTGAACATGTGGACATTGGAGGTTCCCTCCTGCCACCATGTAGGTTCCTGAGAACAAACTCAGTTGTGCAGGTTGCTGATTTGTGTCTTTACCCACTAAACCATTTCACCAATCCCAATGGTCTTTCAGGTCATGGGTAACTGCAACATCAGTAAGACAATATTATGAGCTCTACAATTTCAGGTACTATCTTAAAATCTAAGATTCACAGTCATTCAACAAATATCTCCTGAGTACCCAGAATGCACCTGGAGTTGGAACCAGTACTTCATGCTGGAAGAGAAGATGGAATAGTTTACTATTGATTATCTCAGAGGCAATAAACTAAAATTATGACAGAACCTTTAATGGTACTCAAGGCAGTATGATGTAGAAGAACATAAAATACTCTAATAAAGTCCCCATCTCTATAACAGGAGGTATTTGTCGGCCTCAAGGAACAACACTGCTCTCCAGATGAGATGCCAAATGCACTAGACTTTATAATGACTTCACTCCAGGTAAAATTAAGGACTGAAAATGAATGGAGATAATATTAGCTGCTGGTTCCACCTCTCATACCCCACCATATTTTCTCCTTTTCTGTGCAGATAAACTAAAGACAAAATATGTTCTATTAACAGCCAATGCAACTACCGTGGTCTCATCCCCAAAATCGATGACTACCTTTCCATTTAAGGAAACAGCAAAACATTTGTGCATGACTCTTTGATGACACCATTTTAACAATATTAGCAAGAACTTGGTAGGAACCTTGCACAAGTACAGTCCTGCATCACTTAAAAATGGGGATTATTCTGAAAAAATGCAATGCTGTTGTTGAACAACTTAGAACATACACTAGATTTTTATCTCCTTTGATGTGAACAGGAGACAACAACACAGACTCCATGTTAATTATTACTACTCACTTGGCAAAAAATAAATTGGACAGTTTTTGGTGAAAATGGCTGTATTACAAAGTCTTAGCATATACATTTGTAACAGTCAATATAGCACTACAGGAACAAAATGACCTCCAAGAGTCAAAACTGAATGTTTATAATATTAATTAGTAAAAAACTATGCTATTTTTAAAGTATCCTATTGTGGAAAATTAATCAAGTTGTACTGACTAGGCTTTTGTCGCTATACCAAATAACTGAGAGAGCAATTGCAAGGAGGGATAATGTGGTTTTGCTCATGGTTTCAAGGGTTTCAGACCATGGTCAGCTTGATTCACAACTGTTGACCTCTCTCAAAGCAGAGTATCATGGCAGCAAGGATACAAAGCTGCCCACCTTGTGCCATCTAGGAGAAAGAATGAGTGACAGGAAGGGACCAGGGATGTGTATTTTTTTTCCAGGGCAAATCAGTGACCTATTTTCCCTAACTAGGCCCACTTCTGAGAGTTTCATCTCAAAATCCTTTTTCAAATTTTTATTTCATCGATGGTATTTATCCCTCAATGCAGGCAGAACCTTTGTATTCTAATCACTTGCCAGAATTCCCTGTTTTACCCTCCATACATCAAAGACTAGGCCTTTAGCAAATGAGCCCTTGCAGGCATTCTTCCTAACAAAACCATAACACTAGAGGAGTTAACATGAATTAGATGCTTTTTTCCTACAAATAAGTGCTACCTTTTCTTTCTAACAAAGAACTATGTGATTGAAGGAGATTATACCACCCTAGGGAGAATGTGAGAAATTTTTAAGTGCAGACAAGAAGTCTCCTGGGATACAAGATCTATAACCTGTGATTTCTAACTGGTTCTGTCTGAGATACAAGATTATGAAATTACCTTACCATGGACTGCGGAAGGAAGGACAGCAAGCCAATGGTTCTGAGAGGAGAAATGGGATAGCAGCACTGCAGCAGCAGTGAGCAGAAGGATGGTGGGCACTTACCAGGGACCTCATCACTCACCCGGTAGATAGTCTCTGCCTCCCAGTATGGTACTCTGAAGGAATCTGGATTTCTATATTTAATAGTATTACCTTACAGAATTTCTGCATAGCATGCTCCCCAGTAGAAATCACATGATTTCTCATCTGGCAAACTTCTACAGTCTGAGAATAGCAGAGGCGGAAGCTGTGGCTGAAGTGAACACTGGTCTTGAATCCACAGGTACTTTTCAGTTCATGCTATGCGGTAAGAGTTCGGAAACTGGCCACAGCAAGCAAACTGCTGGAATTTGCATAGATTTCACTTTCCCAGAACTTGGCAGCAACACAAAATTTAACTGACTTGTTAGGAACTGTGGACCATTGATCAAAAACAAAGAAGTATCCCTTGTTCACCTAAACCTTTTTTTTTAATCATGGTAAGAAAAAAAAACTGCATCATTTTAGTGACAGTATTAAGCATGCAGACCCCCTAGGAAGGCACATAAAATCTGAAGATGGTATGAAATGATGCACTTTGAAATTTATTGAATGGAGTCATTGTCATTCTATTCAATGTCATTTATGAATTAAAACATTATAGTTACTGATAAAAGATCCCTTTGCCCTTGCAGACATTTTTGTTTTCTCCTCATTATTATAAGCAAAATTCAGCAGAAGTTTTCTCCCCTCTTCTTTTTGGATATGGAGTCCCCATGGGTCCACCTGATTGGCAATTAACCGGAGGATGGAAATTATTCTAAAGATAGATATGCAAATAATGTTTGTTTCCGAGGGTCAAAATTCATTAATAGACATGATTATTATTCAAGTATCATATTTGTATTTGTTATAATAATTGAAAGGACAGAAATGAATATAAAAGTAACGCTTCCTAAGATAACCAACCACTTCCAAAATGCAGAAACAGACACTGCGAGCTGTTCCTTCCGTTCTCAGCATAATGCTGTAGTTCTGTTAAAAGGCAATAACATTATTTTGTCCTTTGTTATAGTTGATAAATGTTCTAATATTTAAGTGATAACAACAATTATTGTGTAGGTAATGTATGAATGAACTGTATGATGTTCAGCTGTGTGGATCCTACTTTGGATATGGTAGTCAATGGGCTTTTCTTTCTTTCTCTAAACTCTCTAATGGAAAGAGTTAAATTGGTACATAATGTTTCTGTTTCAGGTATGCTAAAAATATAAATAGATACCCCCAATCAAATTTTGTTTAGATGATCAAATTATGCCACACGTGTATAACAAGACTGTAAAAGTGTATTAATGGCACAATGAATGTTTGGGGCAATGGACAGCAGGGTGGGCTCCAAAGCCAGTCTGCAAACAGTGTGATGGTTAAGGAGGAGAATGGCTCTTCTCTTCTGCGGATTCCATTGTAGGGGTGCAGCATAGTTCTAACTTCACTGGTGTTGTTAGAAGAGAGATAGCCCATTTGATGATGTGAGGCAGAAAGTAAAGTGAATAACAGCCTGTGAAGGTATTCCTCACCATATATTGTACATGGATCTAGACTTGTTATTACTGAGAATGCTGGTGCCCAACAACTGAAACCTTCTTATCTCCTTCATTTTTATCTGAACTTACTGCATTGTGTGAGATCTGTAATGTAATTCTGATGATGGAAGCAAAACTTTCTCCGAATGCCTTGTTTAAGAACCCAGTACTGTGTAGACTGAGAACTGAAATGAGTCGTTTGGTCATCTTCACTATTTTCTAGAACTCTGAAGGGGTGAGTATTGTGATGGAACTTTGTAGAGTAGATTCCTCATGAGCAGGAACACGTATGACTTAGAATTATTAATAGTGTTTCTATAAGGCAAGTGTTTCTAAGACTTCTTTTTTCTGCTAAGTAGAATATTGGCCAAGGAATAGCTGCTGTTATTAGCTAGACTGGATATCAGATGAGTAGTATGGCAAGAGACTACGGAACATGCATACATCTCTAGGAATCCAGCACTATGATCCATGCCTCACTCTGAGTTCTTTGTGGTCATCTTTGGTTTCCATGGAAAGGGACGTCCTGGTTAGGACACAACAAACAGAAGCTCTCTAGATGGTTATGTCACATAGAATTTCCTCTGTATTTCACTCATCTTATTTCAATAGGAAATGCCAGTACAGGGGTGGGAAAGGACAAGCTTTCCTGGAATTACAGAAGCTTGTAAGACTGAAGATAGGGAAAAGCTCTACTTCTGTAGATTTAGTTCTGTCCTATATTATTACTCATCTTTTTTTAGCTAGAATTTACTGAATATTCAAGGTATGGAGAATGCTTCTTTCATTCACACATACTACAAAACTATTTACATGTGATCATAGATGAAAAGCTGGTGCGAATCCTACATGGAGACAAAATTCTTGTTCTGATAATGTTTGGGACAGATGCAAAAACTATTGTTCAGTTCAGAAAACAACTGACAACTTAATGACCAACTGGTTGGCCCATAGAATACAAAATCTATGAGAGGAGAGGAGGCTTCAAGAGTCTACTTGAAGTATTTCAAATAAGTCTATATGTATATTTGGGTATTTGAAGAACATTTTGAGAAGTAGAGATAGCAATGAGTTTTGGTGGATTTTAGAGATTGTCAAATGACAAGTATGCAAAGGGGTTGATTTTTCTCAAGAGTATAAATAGACTCAAGTGGAAAGCATAAATAATGAAGATGTTGCCTTCAGAATACACAAAAATGTCTAAAAGATGATTGATTTGAATTGCTCGTCAAAACTGAGAAGACTGGTACTTTTATTAGTGTCGGTGTTACAGAAGCCCTGGGTTGACCCAAAACTCTCCAACATTGCACAAAAATAATCATCTTTATGTGTGTGAGAATCAGGAGTCCATCCTCTTTTAGGGAAGCAATCTTGTGTTTGTTTATTTATGTCTTGAATTAGTATGTCAGGCAAAGCTCCTTACAGAAAATGTCATCAAATCAATCTCATACTTTTACTCCTGAAGAAGATGAGATGAAGCTATGATCATTCCAGAAAAGAGTGTAATAAAGCTAGGTTACTGAAGTATTCTAAAAACATTTATTTACAATGACATTTTGTGTCTTGGATGTTGACGACAAACTGCAGTCGGGAGCCAATCACTGAACAGATCATGGCATCTGCAAAATGTTTACCAATTTCTAACAGAATGGGACTGGTAATAATGTCATCATAATTAGAATTAGTGTGGTTCGATTTCTATACTCCACAATGAGCTTCATTCAGGCTTTCTAATTTTAAGACCTAGACCAATCATGCCACAATTATTATAGTACATACAGACTTGGCTTAATCCTGAAGTGTCAATCACTTATTGTTAATGTTCTGCTGCCAATGAAATATTTTAGTGAAATGCCTGCTATATCCGTGGCATTTGCTGGCAAAGCAGTAGTATCTGTAATTAAAATGAGACTATTCTATACTCTGTGTTGCTCAAAACAGCACCACAGAATATACTGTTAAATTGTTAATATTCTCAATGAGGTGATAAGATACCTAGGAGAAACAGCTAGGAAGGAAACATTCATTTTGCTCTTGGTTTTCAATGTTAGGATCCATAATGGAGAATATGGAGTAACAAAGCCTTATGCAGCACTCTATTCAGAAAGCAGAAAAACAAACAGAAATAGGAAACTCCTCTGAGAGCTATATCTCTTAAAACACACTCTTAGTGACACGCTTGGTCCAGTTACTCCTCTTCCTCCTACCCTGACACTCCTCCTCTTCTCCTAATCCTCCCGCGCTGAAACTTGACTCCGTGGAACATCCCCATCTCTACCATACAGTATTTGTTTACAGAGCATAAGTACCTGGCTTCTTAGCAGTTTTAAATCTCCCTTTTCATGGGCTGCAGAAGTACCATGGGACATTTTACCCAAAACCCCAAAACCAAGACTCTTCAGCCACAGAAACATAGACAACAGAAAGTGTAGAACATCACATGGAGGCCAAGAAACCTATCTGCTTTGAACTTGTGATCTCAGCATGCATCATGGTTATTAGACTTTCTACAAACCACAGCCAAGAATCACAAAGAATATCCCATCTTTATCAGAGTACCCCATCAGTGGAGATTTTTGTCTGTGTTTCAAGGTGACAGTCATGTTGCTGAATTTAAGATATCAAATGCCAGCTGATGGGTCTGAGGTGAGACATATGATGGGTTACCTCAAGGAAAATCTGGCTCCATCTTCTTATTTTTAAATCCAAAGTAATAAATTTCTCACTTAAGTTTATGAATCTCAGGGGGACTCAAAACATACATCTTAGAGCAACACAGTTCCAAAAGTGCGGGCAGAGAAATCATTAACATACAAATGAGAAGACTAAGAATGCCTAGGGACCATCACCTAGGGAAGATGCTCAAAGTACCAGGTGCAACCTGCTCACACACGCAGGGTAGACATCCCTTCATCATACAGTTTAAATGTTGAGATCACTGCAAGCGGTTATGCCAAGAATGCTCCAAAGTGGCAATGTCTTACACACTGGCATGTGTCAGTCATGCAAAAGGAAACTTCTCAGGACCTACAGAAAGAGGATTGTTCTAATGAGATAATAATTAATTAGATTCAGGGGCTGAAGTAAGAACCCCTAAATCTAAATCTAATGATACCCTTATTCATAAAAAAGAGTATCAGTGGTCTAAATTTCACCACTGTGAGGAAAGAGAAAGTGAGAGAACAGAATTTCTTACATATTTACTCAGATGCAAAACAGAAAGTCGTCAGGGAATGCTGGGAATTCATTATTGTAAAAGAATAAGGCTTTACTAGACTATTAATGAAGTTTCACTTCTCTGAATATTATTCCATGTCTATGAAAGAAAATATAACAATATTTAATAGTTGGGTTAGATACGGTATGTAAAAATAAATGTATCCCTATACAACGTCAAGGCTAACATTTAGCAATATGAGCAAATTTAAATTTGAGGAACATTACAATATAAGTGAAGGGAACACTGAATAAGACAGAAACTCAATGGGAATTTTATGTAGAGTGTACAATAATTTAGATAATAATATGAAATGATATATACATATAATTAAATTTTCAGATCCTTTTAAAAGAATTGTTTTATGGGTTGTACTAAGCTGCATATGATAATACCTTTCAACAATCATGTAATCAGATTTACTTCTGAATAGCCTAATTTATCTCCTAAAATTATCAAGCATTAAAATTGAATTTAAATAATTTAGCACTGAATATGTATAAGCATTAAGAGGCAAAGAGTAGTTGTTTATTTCAGAGACAAGAAGCTAAAGAAGGCTAAATTTCTAAATACCCTGCAGATTCTGCATTCACAGAGTGACAATATTCCAGGTAGGAGTGGAAATGTGTTTTTTAACATCACTAAGATTTAGAGATCAATTTCATAAACTGCCCGTTAGTTCCTCTAAATATTTCAGATGGGCACGAGTCACGCTTTGCACCCAATATTCTAAATGCAATCATTCATAACCCTATTACCCGGAGTCTCATGTTTTAAATGTCATTTGCTGAAAATAATATTCTCTGAGAAAAAAATTGCATTCCAGATTGACAACTTTCCTCCTAGAGAAAGAAAATAAGTACTGTAGTTCACTATATATGTGCACTTGAAGTATGTCTGGCTGTGGGAAGAAAATCTGATATTTTTAAATAAATTCCATAATGTGCTTTTATAGTCTCTCAGTAAATAGTAAGCATAATTTTAAAACAGCTCTTGAAAATATTGGTCAAAATATTATTTCTTTTTCTTTAGTAGATAACCGTGCAAACATTTTTCTTTTCTCCTAAAAACAAATCTGAGTCTGGGTTCTAGAGGAAGCCTGGGCAGTTAAGAGTATATATTGATCTTGCAGAGGACCCAAGTTTGGTTCCCAGCACCTATATTAGGGGACTCACAATCATCTGTAACTCAAATCCCAGTGATCTGTTTCCCTCTTCTGCTCTCCCTGGACACCAGGCTCATGTGCAGATACACACAGACACATCCATGTAATTAAAAACAAAGCTAAATCTGTTTAAAATATAAAAAAGACTCTAGTCAGAAATGTAGCATACACCTTTCAGTTCAGCACTCTGAAGACAATGGCAGGTTGATCTCTGTGAGTTGGAGGCCAGCCTGGTCTACAGAGTAAGACCCGGGACAGTCAGAGCTACACAGTGAGATGCTACCATGAAAATTAAAAAGAAAGAAAGAAAAAAGAAAAGAAGAGAGAAAAAAATCTCTGAGGCCAGAGTTTAAAAATCTATGAGAAACTCTATGCTGTTTATTGAAGCAGTATGTTTATTCTTTGGAGGACAGCCTAGGATATCACAATGCCAGCAGAAACTTCAGGATTTAGTTGCAGAAATTAAATACTCAAGGTATAATTTAAGCCATGTTCCCACAAAGTCCTAATTAAATAAAGTTATCAAAGAGCAAAGGATAATTAGCTGCAATATCAGATTTCAGTCCTCAACTGAAATATGCCATTGTAATCAAGACAATGTCAATCCTGGGAGACAAGAAGCAATGTCTACTAGAAAAATAAAGTTTAATTAGAAAAGTGATTTTCTATACAGTTGGTGATGACATAAAATTATACAAAATAAGCCTACATAGACAGAAGTACCACAATAAAATACTGCCTACACCACAATAAACTGGAAATAAACTACAAAGACATTATTTTCTTCACAGAAATGTATATAAACATACATGATGGAAGAATGTCTAGGTCCATGTTCCTTTTAACAGAATATGTCTCTGTTCATATGGTCTCATGCTTACGCTGTTCATTGCTAGGGAATGCTTTTGGATTCAATTAGCAGAATGTGTGACATATAGATAGTGTTTGCATCAGAAAGATGTTATTAAATTAAGGGCCATGTATGTAGGTTATTAATTGCTAAGCCATTTACTTGAGGCACTAGTTGTTCATCGCTTCCCTGCCATCTTTATGATTTGATTGTCCTTCATTAGCTTTCCCATCTCATGTACAGTAAAGCATGACCACATACTCATGTGCATATTTAAGAAACGATGGTAGAGAGAAAGAAATACTACCTGTCTGTCTCTGTGATGGCTGTTCTTCGCTGTCAATTTGACTATATCTGGAAAATGTAAGGCACACCTGCCACAGATTTTTGCTTAATTTGGAGTGAGAAGATCAAATTCTGATCCAGATCTTTGAGGTAGAAAGTCGCACCTTTAATCCAGTCCTTTTGTGCTAGAAAAAAAATTGCCTCTAATCTGGGCTATACCTTCTGCTAGAAGCATATAGAAGGATATGGATGAAGGAAGTTTTTGTTCTTTGCCTGTTTGCTCACCTTGCTAGCAAGTCCATTCCTTCACTGATATTAGAGCCTCCTTCTTTAGGAGTCCTTCTATAAGTTCTGCTACTCTAGAAAACCCTGACTAATACAGTATCAAAAGCAAACAGTTCCAAAATTATTATTGCTGTATAGTTGTTGTTGTTGTTATTATTATTATTATTATTATTAATGTGCATGACATGTATGGCCACATTTGTTCCCTGGCACACTTGTGGAGGTCAGAGGGTAACTTTGTGCAGCCAACATACTCTTCCTACCTTGACATGGGTTCTAAGAATTAACATCAGGTTGTGAGATTTTCACTGCATGAGCTGTCACCCTCTAAGCCAGTGGTTATCAATATCCTAATGCTGAGACCCTTTATTATGGTTCCTCATGCTGTGGTGATCCCCATCCCTAAGATTATTGCATTGTGTTATAGCCCACAAGACTATACCGTAAATGTAGAGCTGACTAAGCCATGGGAGGTGTATATGTGCACATCCACATGAAGAACCCATTCAGCAGAGCTGCGGCAACCCTTGTCCTTTGGAAAAGTTGCTGTCAAATCTGTAAAAATCTTGTGAAGCCATGATTTTGTTCCTTCAAAATGGGATTCCTCCCCAAAAAACCTCAGCAATGTAACTTCTGCACAGGCAACCAAATGATATTTCCATTCCTCCACACCAGAGGGTCTTAGAGTGATAACATTCACTTTATTCTAGCAGTCAAATTTACATAGAGTCAATCCCCCAACATTACCTGCTAACACACCACTTGGGAATTTCAAAAGGATAAGAAGACTGCCCTTACAGGACAGACAGGTCTGGGAATGGGTGAAGTCCACGTTCAGGGCTGTTTAGTTACTTTATCTAATGGTTTGGAGTGTCAGGCATTTCCCCTTGGATGCTGGCTCCTTCCTAGGTGGGTTCACCTGTTCTGGAGTGCTGCTTTGTCAGGTTGTACTTGTTTTTTTTTTATTATTCTAAAATGGATGTGATAACATTGTTTTGCCCATGGAATTTTTTTAATTTATTTTTTAAAATATTATCTTTTCTCATTTTACATGCCATCTTCCTCCCTTTCTCTGGCTCCTAGCCTGTTTCTTCCCCCGCTTCCTGGCCTCCACACAGTCCTAAGCTCAGCTGCATCACATACTCTCCACCATAGTCTTCTGCTCACAATAGGCCTCAAGACAATGGCAACTACCTGATGTGGACTGAAACTGTGAGACAAGCTTCCTCTTTCTTCTTGATTAGTTGATTATCTTCTGTATTGTGCTTCAATAATGGAAGGAAGCACTCACAAGTAAAGAAAAAATACAACCTGTTTAATCAGGACTATTGACATAATGAAAATGCTATTGTTTTACATGACATTGTCTTTATAATTCCTGCAATCCCTAAGCAGACGAATTGATGTGAAGAATCGCCTTTGTTTTACCCAAACAGCAAACACACAAATAAAAACACTACAATAACTATTTACTTTCCTGGACACTTTGTGGGCGATGGGAAAGGACTAGTCTTAGATCAAAATAATCAAATGTCCCTTTCTGAGAATACAGTTCAAGAAAAGAAAGAGGAAAAGCAGATGGTCCCTGTGACTATGACAGAAGTAAATCTTGTTCCCAAGACCATGACTACATTGTTGCCAGGAAGGGGAGTTTGTGTTTGAGCAGTCACAGTGCTCACAGTACTCACCATCAACTCATCTAACTCAGAGAATGAAGCAGTAGTTTCTCTCATTGAACTGACATAGCAGTTTAGATATTTCTGAGTGAGTACCCTTATATGAGGTACTTTAAGATAGGCTCTGTTGTCTACAAATGCACCAAAAAGTCTAGGTTTGATGCAACAAGGACTTATTTATTTGGACTTAAAAGATAGACACTAGATGGGACAAGATGAATAGTATAAAACAAGAGGAAGATGTTCAAATGGTGCAATGTTTTTATGCTTCTATGTAGGAGTGTGTAAATATTTCCACTCTCAGTTTCCATGTTGAAAGTAAGTGTGAGGACATTGTGATGGCAGCACCAATGTAATGGTTTAAGTAAAACGGCGCAGGTCCCCAAGGATCAGTGGCAGTAGGCCACAAGGGGCAGCTGGTCCCACCACCCAAGGCTTCTTTGGGTCCCAGGTGGTAGGTAGGCAGCAGGTGAGAGACCTTGGTGGGTCTGCAGGGCAGTTGGTTGCCCAAGTAGCCATGACGGATGAGAGATGGATAGGAACGCCATGTACAGAGAGGGTTTGAATATAGTTTATTCAGTGTGTTATAGAATAAAATTTGTTTAGTGAGGATGTACTTTTAAATGACAAAACCTCTTAGCTGTCAAACTGTATCAGAGATCAATGAGAAGGATAAAATCTTACTTGAGTTATCTAAACCATAACATTTGGTGCTCTGTGACTTGGCCAGGCTCTCTCCATATTCCCTCCCACCCACGTGTGGTCCTGCTGAGGATACAAGGAACCGTGGACTCAGGAACTGGGTTTCTTCAAAACAACCTGTTGGACCCTAGAGTCCAATCACCAAGGAGGAGTCACCCCAAGAAACCATCTATCACATTACAGCCGATGTAAAAGCATTAGGATTTTATTAATTCCATCATGACAGGGTCTTTCAGCATTAGAGAGGCCAGAAAGACCACGAACATCTGGTACAGGCTAATTTTAAAGGAAAAAGCCACAAAAGAAAGGGTGGTGTCTGGGGGTTGTTCCTTAACTATTATGATTGGCTTATTCAAAAGGGCTATTACCAATAATTGGCTAGAGAGTGGTTGCCAGATCAGATGAGGTAAGGGGAAACATCTGAGGGTCACTTTGCCCCTTTCCCAGGGACTGAGTCAAAACATCAGTAACTGAGTCAAGACCTAAGGGTTATCTTGCCCCTATTCAGGGAGATGGAAAGTTCCCAAAATCTCAGTACGTGCATGTGTAGCTGTTAGGTCCTTGGTTCCCGGGGGTGGGGGCACTATTACTGAGAGGCCTCAAAATTGGCCTCAGAGTTGTCAGAAATGGCTTTAGAGTTATTTTAGAGTTCTACAAAACCTGCCTGAGCGCTGACCTCTATGCATACCAGCGGTGTCAGTAATGAGTATTCCCCTCCCAGTCAGCTCAAACATTTCTCTGAACCTGAGAAATTGACCATTGAGCTCCCAGCAATCCTCTGATGCTCCTAGAAATGGGGGAAAGCACCCAACCACAATCTTCACGCTACAGTTGAGCCCTTCACTGACATTCATCTCTGGTTGATTCCCATAGCTAAAAACATGACCGCACTAATCGGGTTGGTCCTCCTGTACTAGCACTGTGCTCACCTTGGCTACCGGGGTCCCTCAGATTTTAAAATTGCTTGTTTGGTTGGTTTTTTTTCTCTTTTCTTTTATTTTGGACCACTTGTAAGTTGTCCCCACTGTGAGAGACTATCCAGGATGGCCTCTAGGCTCTGGCTTCCAAATCTCCCTGCCTGGAGCCAGTCTGTTTTATTAATACCCTGCCTGTAGAGAAAAGACATTCTTCTACAGGTCTTGTGGTGTTCATTCGCTGTTTTTGCGGGCGTTCACGTTTTCAGCTATGGAATACAAATCCTCAAACTATCAGCCACCCGCCTCTAAACCCTCTCCCGGTGTCTCACCGCCTCTGCTTTTCCTCAAACTATCAGCCACCTGCCTCTAAATGCTCTGTTGGTGTCCCTTGGGCTCCACTTTTCCCTTCTCTAGGCAGCCCCTTCCCCAACTGTCTGAAAATGCTCTTTTCCTCTAACTCCTATTCCTTCTATTCCTCTCTGAAATCCCTACTGCTGGTCCCACGGAAACCAACAAGATTTGCTGAATCCTCAAGGAAGCTTTTCCTTGCTCCCTGCCACGGCTTCTGGCATGGTAGCTTAGTGACAGGGTGGCTCAGAGTGCTGAGTAATTTTTTTCTCTATTTAATGTATGAAAGAATTTGTCAATGGCATGGCCACATGGATGTAATTCTGTTTTAAATGTATGTTCTGCACTGCCTCTAAGTCTTTCTTGTTATTATATTTAAAACTCCCGTGGCTCAAAAAAACATGGCTTCTCCATACAGCATGTGACTGCCTCCATCTTAACTGAGGCAGGTGATTTCAATGCCATCTTAATTGAGGGCCAGATCAGGTGACCAAGTCCTGCTACCTTTAGTGAGGTATTCCCTGCCTGGTCCCCCGGTGCTGACTCTGTTGCATGTGTGTTTTGTGCAGTGGCATTCCTTTGGTAGAGCCAACCAAGAGCATTCAATTTGTCCATTTTTTGTTTAATGTGTGTGTGTGTTTGTGCATACATGTTACTTAAATCACATGTGTTTACTGTTAACTGTTAAAATTGTCTACCCATTATATCTCATTCCAGACTTAAAAGACCAATAAATCTCATGTTTTAAACTAGTATGTATGTTTAAGTCTCTTACAAAAATATGGTATATTTAGTCCAACCCTACTTTAAATTTATTAAGCTGTTTTCTACTATTGTCAGTTCTAATGTTAACCTTCTACTGGAAGCAATTTTTTTCTTCTTTCTATCTTTTACAAGTATAAAATTTACCTGTTGAGAGCCAGTACAGTCAAGCTCAGACCCTGCTCTCCAGGCAGATTCTATACTGTAGTTATAACTCGTCTATATCTGGTAAACAGCCCTCAACTGTTCAGAAATCTAGCATTTAAATATTTAATTATTAAAAGACTTTTCATAACCAAAAGAGACAGGTTGGCTCCTAGCACTCTACTTCCTCCCAAGAAGACAGAAGAAAGATGGGCACAAAACAATGTCCATCCACAATTCACTTCAACTGTCAAGCACTGACCACAGGGCAAAATTGCCTTTCATCTAAACTGAAGATCTCCAGACAGTGGACAGAATCACTGGAATCCACAGCTTAGAATCTTCTGGAGCCTGGCAGGCCCTGCACTAAGCAGCAAAGAGCAAGAATGCCCCTCAGCAACCATGGAGGACCCTGAGGAGTAGCTCCAGGTGCTAACCAAGTAAGTTCTCTGTCGTTTTTTAATCAATAACTCAAGTAAAATTTTATCCTTCTCATAGATCTCTGACGCAGTTTGACAGCTAAGAGGTTTTGTCATTTAAAAGGACAACCTCACCAAACAAATTTCAATAAGCTGCAAGTTAACAAAATTCTCTCTCACACTGCCTTTCATAATCTTAAAGATACTTTTCATTATACAAAAATATCTGTCACAGTCATTCTGATATAAATATGCTGCTGTTTAAGACTTATGTTTTCACAAACCCAAAAAAATCTTGTGAGTTCCAGTGAGCTGAATTAAAGGATCCACCTTAAACAGGTCAGATATACCCATCTCAATTCTCTTGGCCTCTGTTCTGACAAGACTTTAAATAGGTCTAAGAGATACTGGACATTTCTATACTGCAAACCCTGGAAAGGAGTAAAGAGACCAGCTACCTCCAGATGTGACCAGCACCCAGATTTCTCTGTTCCCCCCAGACGATGCCCAGAAATAAGCAGGAAGCAGTCTTGAGAGTCTGCCATTCCAATTCCTTTAACCTGTTGTGCCTAACTTCCTGCCTTTTTTATAAGAGATGAGACTATTATGACCTGCTACTGACTTGTCCTGTCCCTTTAAGAGACAAGCCCCACCTACTACCCCCTCCACCAAGACAAGCCATCTTCTTTCTGCCTCCGGCCTGTGCTTTCTCTGTCGCATATCTCTTTGGAAGAGGTAGCCTCTCCCCCCTTCCCTCTCTCTTTCTCTCTTTCCCTGTTTCTTTATTTCTCTCTTTCTTTTCCTTCCATAACTCTCTGAATAAACTATATCTATATCCAAACCCTCTCTCTGCATGGCGTTTCTATCTCTGTCTCTTGCCCACTGCAGCTCCTCTTGGGACGGGCTGCCTGCCAAACCGCAGAGGTTTCTCACCTGCTGCCTCCCACCCACCTGGGACACACAGAGGCCTTGGGTGGTGGGACCCAGCTGCCCCTTGTGGCCTGCTGTGCCCCTTGAGGAACTGTAGCATTTTATATAAACCATATTCTCAAAGAGGAAAAAATTGTGCTTCTTTTGATGGATTTGTTCTTATTTTATATCTCGGTCTCAAATTATCTTCAGCAGTACTATGCATTTTTGAGAAAATGCTAGTCTGTTTACGCCATCAGAAGTTATTCTCTGTTATCTCCAACAGGATTTATAAATATCCCCAGGAGATTGACCTGAAGATATAGATGAGAGGCTCTGAGCATGTGCAAACAGGAGAGCTTACAGTTAACGGGAGAGAGCAAGTTGGTGGCGTCATGGGAATAAAATGCTTCCATTTGGAGAAATAGAATAAAATGCATACATTCCAGTGTTGCTATGTGGATTAATGCATGAATCTATGAATGAAGATTAGGATGCGGATCATAATAAAGGGTATAGCTATCACTGCTGGTATTATTCCTAAACAGAGTTGAAGATTTGTAAGCCACTGTCTTATGGGATGTGATGAAAATTCTTTGAATGTGAAATTCTAAGTAGGGTAAAGTTCAATGTGCACTTGAGTGACTACTTCAAATCCTATCTCAGAGCAGTTAGGCTAAGTTTATACTCTGCCTGTGTTTGCTTATCAGCCCCTCCACTGGTTTGGAAATCTAACCAACCAAAAGCACAGCCGGATTCTTGTGATAACTTTCCCCCCAAAATATTGTGTCTGGAAATACAGCCTCTGACTGGCACAGATTTGTTAGTAGAATTATTTCATTAAAGAGAACTCATTGCCGCTTAACTTTAAGGAAAAATTGTTTCCAATTGGGGCGACAGTGTTCCTTTGGCACTCCGTGTCTACGAGCTGAATGAGAAGACTGGTGAAGACACTTCATCCCTAGGCACCAGAACTGACATTTACACGGGGACTCACTGTTGTCTGTGGGGACTAACACATTAAATTCCTTCTTACACAAGCGCACCAGTCATAGAGAAAACAGAAAAGTAGCGTAAATTGGGAATGAAGAGTTCAGAAGGACCAGAGCAAGGTAGAAGCTATCGTTTGTTTCGAAGTGTCACCTCAGCCCCTAACATCCTTATCCAAGGAGTCTGAGATGTTTGGTTGGAAGCTTCACCCCAGACCATGGCATCCATCTTGAAACGTTTGGGTGGAAAGTTCCATTTCAAGCCCCCTTCCCTGGGAGTTGCTGCAGTCCAGACTCCACCTCTGAGAAAACCTGCCAAATGGCGACCTCCTCCCCAGAGAGGGTCAAGACCACTCCCATCGGCTGTTTTAAACTGCCCATCAGAGAACGAACATGTTGTCTTTTCCGGTTCTCATTCCGCATCTCCTTGTTTTCCCATTGGCCACCCAGCTCTGGCATCCATTAAACCTGGGCTTTTTCTAATTCGGTTTGATTTAGTCTGATTTGAATTAGTGCATAGGCAGAGAGACTTATCAGGCCGAAAAAACAGCTATTCAAGACTCAAAATTTTTTAAATAGGAACATTTCTCCTGACGGCATTTTTAAAGTACAATAAAACATATTTAGTAATATAAATAAGTAGGCTGGCGGTGGTGGCATACGCTTGTAATCCCAGGATTTAGGGAAGCAGAGGCAGGAGGATCTTTGTGAGTTGGAGGCCTGTCTGGTCTACAGAATGAGTTCCAGGAAAGCCAGAGATACACAGAGAAACCCTGTCTTCAAAACCAAAAATAAATAAATAAATAAATAAATAAATAAATAAATAAATAAATAAATAAATAAATGAAAGAAAGTTAAAAAATACAAGTTAATATGCATATCCAATTTTTAACTTTCTTTAGACATAAGTAATATTGACCAGTAATTAGGAAAAAATGAATGATAAAACAAAATTGGGTCTTTGAAATAGGAATGCAAAAATGTGAGATGCAGAAATATAATAAATTCATTAAAATCACATCCATGTCATTTTAAATTATTAGATACAGTTTTGATTATGAGCATGTCTAATTTTAGGAAAGTAATGTTATGAAAAATAGCATTTGCACTTTTCTGCCTGCTTATTTAGAAGTGTCAGTTTTCCTTCTGAATACATTATTGAGTGAAGGTCTAAAATTCATAAAAAGTAGATGAAATTATACAGCCTAAAATGGAGCCTAAAACACTTAGCTCAGAAACGATCTTCAAATATAATCATATTAATGGGATTTATTATATATATAAAGCCATAAATATCTAAAAATTAGATCATGCAGATTTTTGAGGAGACTTAATATCTATACAGCAGTCCAGGGCAAATGTATTTGAAAGTAATGGGATGGCCATGACAATACAACTTTAAAACAAGGAGCACGTAAAACATGTTATAGATTATTATGGATAGAAATGCTCTAGATAGTTTGAAATATTTATGCTTTTTATTTAATATTTAAAAGAAATAGGGGGCACAACAGAAATATAAGTAGAAGAATCTAATGATGCAAAAACAGAATGAATATTAAATTATTAAAATCATTAATACATATTTGGTGTTTCAGTTACAATTTCAAGTGACACACACACTTCTCAGAAGGCCAGTGTGATGGCTCTTCTTGATTGTCATCTTGACTGGATCTGGAATTAACTAAAACTCAAGTGGCTGGACACACCTGTGAGGAATTTTTCTTGATTGGATCATTTGAGATCAGAAAGACCCAAACAAAATCTTGGCTACACCCTCTGCTGGCAGCCTATATAAACAGCAGAGGAAAAGAAAGCCTTTTGCTTGCCTTCAGTGGCACTAGGGTCTACTTCTTTGGGATTACAAGGTATATTGAAAACCAGCTAAGATATCAAACCTCTCAGATTGAACAATTGCCGGTTTCTTGGGTTTTCTACCAGAAGATAGTCATTGGTGACCTAGCTGAGCCTCAGCCTGAAAGCCACTATCAGTAAGTTCCTTAATACGTGGACTAATTCTATCAGTTCTGTTCCTCCAGAGAACCCTGCCTAGTACAAAGGATAAAGCACCTCACTCTGCTGGTTGGGAAAGCTCATGTTCAAAGAGGAACAGGTATTCCCCCAGTTCCTCTGGATTAGCAGTGAGCTAAACAAAACCAGAAGGCATCTTTTGTCATTGTTAGACTGGGATTTGCAAACCAATATGGAATATAAAGATAACAGTTACTATGGTGAACAAAACTGACAGCAAACAGACTAGCTATTCCACTTGTAGATACCAGTATATCAAGGAAGATCAGGAGATAATCATCATTGGTCAGAAACTCCTACTGACATATTAAATATAGTCTAGGAACCTAGACAAAATCAATTACTAGAACACAATCACTTAGATGTATATGTCTTAACTATACCAGGGGTTTTCAACTTAATTTTCAATTTTTTAACAAATTTCTAAACAAAAAAACTCAACTAAATTTTCAACTTAAAGTAACAGTTGGTAATAACCAAGATAAATGAAATGACATTTTGTACTTAAAATAAGTGTAACTTCAATAACTACAGTACACATAGGTACTCATGATAGCATCACTGAAGTCAAGTCAACACTTCTAGAGTTGTGTAATTTAATTTGTTTCTGTTTTACTCTTTTGGATAGTGAGGATTTAATATGAACTACATTCTCTTACCAAAGAAGAAACATACAGCACGAGGTTGTTAGCTCCTGGTACTACTTTACTCACCTGCATAACCAAAATTTATACCCTTTAAATAGCAACTAATCATTGCCCTACCATCGAATTCCTGAACAGAGATTCTGTCGTCCATGTGTCTGTGAGCTTGATTATACTGGCAGTGCTTAAATGGTAATGCTTGACACAGTAATTCTTTCCTATAGAGAATACTGTCCTCCCTCAAGGGCTCCTTTTCCATGAGTTGTAGAAATATAATGTTCTCATTCATCTAGCCCCAAATTTGCAATTTTCAAAGTACATGAATATCTTTAAAAATAGATTCATGGAGAAATGAATCTAAAAGGTTGGGACATTTTCAAGGTTACCTAGCCCCATGAACATTATTTTTTTTAATTTTATGAATGACTGACACATGAACAATTTTTGTAAGTACTTCAAATAACACATTTAGTGAAAGGAACTCTTACTACCAAATCCACATAATATTCCCTGGTTGCAATGATTGTGTAAGACTGTCATGATTTTAGTCTATTTTCTCCAATACCTTATGCACCCTATATCTAAATATGTGCTCAGACATATATACATTCATATACACAGAGTAAATGCTTATATGGCTAGTGTTAAATACATGCATATAAGCACAAAGGCTTGCTTCGAATTTCTGAGAGATGAGAATGGAATTCCACCATGTGTCCTTATCACGAGCCTTTTGTTCAGCATGCAGAGTTTCCATGCCAGCCTTCTAACTCTGTCTTAACTAGTTATGAGAACTTTCATTGTTCTAAGATGAACACAGGAAGCATCTCTAAATTGATTTTCTGTAAATTAGATTTCTGAAACTACAATTAAGTTATTCAATTTACATGCCATGCTTCAAAATATACCAGGCACTCTATAACTGAATGTGAATATCCATTTCCTCTGGGTTTCTTGGTGTTGATAATTGCCAGATTGAGACTAATGGGCATTTATCATCACCATGACACCAGAACTTTAAAACCATTAATTAAATCTATAGACAACTGGCACTACAGTAAAGGGAACTAATGTCGAATAGACGAGATGCTCGTTACCCATGTGTGCATTACTTGTCCTGTTTTGCTTAGGAAAAGCCTCAGTGGATTAATCAAAAATGCACTTTATTTGGAATTTGAATTTGTCTTCTGTTGTAGTAGGAGCGGCGGGGCTGCGTCCCTGTCACCCAGCTGCCCGCATGGCTGGCTTATGCCCCGAAATAATTACATGGAAACTGTATTCTTTTAAACACTGCCTGGCCCATTAGTTTTAGCCTCTTAACCCATTTTTAATAATAATCTATGCAGCACCACGAGGTGCGCTTACCAGGAAAGATCTTAACCTGCGTCTGCTGGAGTGGGAGAATCATGGCAACTCACTGACTCAGCTTCTTTCTCCCAGCATTCTATTCTGTTTACTCTGCCTATCTAAATTCTACCCTATCAGAGGGCCAAACAGTTTCCTTTATTAGTTAACCAATGAAAGCAACAGATAAGATACAAGACCCACCTCCATCAGTCTTCATAATTACTCCAGCCAGTTTCCGTATTATTTCTGGGAAATGGCTCATGATATTATTTGACCACTTTTTCACTTCTTTGTTGGCAACATCAATGTTACTGTGCACTAATAATTTCCTCCCAAAGCTGAAGGTTTCTTTCTCTCCCAAAGTTCAGACATCTTTTAATTTTCTGTTCATTGTTTCAATGTCCTACATTTATTTATTTCAGTCATTTAAAAGTTAACTTAATCTTTTCTTGTAGAAAAATTTAAATACATGAAAGTAGAATAATACAGTGTGTCTTCTTTGAGCTCATTGAAGTTGTTCTTGAGCATTTTCATGTGTGTGTGTGTATTTTGATACAAAGCATTGAGAGAGATTGATGTCTGCATAGTACCTTTAAATACCATGAAGGCTCAGCCCTAATTGGAACAACTTTATCCATAGTATCCCTCATAGTCCACCCCCATCAAGACTCAGAGAACATAGGATAAGAAGAAAAAAATAATATAAAAGCCAAGGACTGTGAGACGTTCTATGAAATGCTGTCTTTTAGAAATGCCGTGACTGCTATGCTCATAGGAGCCATGTTTACCAGCACGACCCTTGTACAAAATCAAGCAATCTCAAATTCTTGTGTAGCAGGAGAATTGTTCTCTATGACCCAGCCTTTTCTGAGGAACTACTGAACGTTAGTATCTGCTGGGGAAGGAAGAATCATATTTTCATTGAAAATGTGACCACATTTAGATTGTGTATGCAGCCGATGCCTCAAATTTGTGTACATATGGGGAGCACAAACTTGATTTAGTGAGTTATCAAAACTGCAGGAGGATGTAAAGTTGTCTTGTAGGATACAGGAGGAAAGTTAGAAAGGAAAAAAATCAGGCATAGATATGTTCATATTTCATTATTTACATGTATGAACTTCCCACAAGTAAAGCAAAATGACAGAAGAATAACCATTCTCGTTAGAAAACAGTAGAATTGAGGTATATCAAGAAGAGATAAACAAGACCAAAACCCAGCAGGGCAAACTTCAAATCTTGCAGCTCTGTGTCTCACATCTGAGAATATTGGTTGCATCATCTGAGAGCCAGCATCCTCTAGAAACTGCACCCAGTTCTAAGTTCAAAACACGTAAGTTCTAACTGCAGAACACATAACATGTCTCGGGTCAGCTTTTCTCTTCCTGAATCTTCTTTAACACATTTCCTCATCATTTTAGCATTTAAATATCCTGGAACTTCCTTTGCAATTTGGATTTTACGTTCATAGCCTCACATAATGGCCTTTAACAACTTCCCTTCCCTGGTCATTTTGGGGAATCTAAACAGCATAGATGCCAGGTTCAATATTCTCCTAGAACTTGTTGAGAGCCTCCAGTACTCTGTAACTCTTGCATATTGCATGCCTGCAAATCCAGCACCAAGTGTTAAATACTGCCAAGTTCTGCTGTTGGCTTCAGATGGTCTCCACAGAGAAGGTAGTTGACTAGCTTTCCAGAACCAGATGTAAAATTCATCACACACACCCTGCTCACCCCTCTCCTCTTAAGCCTCATTGTTTCACTAGACAGTTTCAATATTACTTTCATGTCATCTGCACATATATTATTTTTTTCATTTATATAAAATATGATCCAAAAAGAAGAGAAAACATACCTTTGTACTTTTGTGCTAACAACGTAATTATACACCTACAGTTGAAAAACAAGTCATTATATGTAATCACCCCATATTCCTTATTCATCTCCCAGTTGTTGGATGTTGAGATTGGTTTCATGACTTAGCTATAATTAGTAGTGCTTCAATAAATATTTGATGTGCTAGCATTTTTATTTTATGTTATCTTGGTGCCTTGGATGAATACCCAGGAGTGTTATGGGTGGATAATATGATTATTGTATTTTCAGTTTTTTTCAGAGGCCAATATTCATTTGCCTTCCAAAGAGCATGCTATAGATATTCATTTCTTCTTGTCCTACTCACCCATATTTGTTGACGTTTTTCATGGCTGTCATTATGGTCCCAATGTGAACAGCCTCAAGCTCTAACTGCCTTTAGTTACCAAGTATGATGAACCATACCTTAAAACATGAGGCAAAATAAGCCTTTCCTTCCATCAGTTACTATGGTCAGGATATTTTATCACAGAAACAATACGGTGATTAAAGCAGATGGTGATGTGGAATGTGTCTGTGTGTCTAGTGGCCATTGACACTTCTTTTAAGAATTCTATGTCCATTCCAGAAGGGTTTTTATTAAGTGAATTGTTGACTTTTTTCTCACTTAGATTCTTCAGCTCTTCGTATGGTCTGGATACTAATCCTCTGCCAGATATATAGCTAGAACATGTTTGAATCCCACTCTGTAGGCGGTCTCTACACTCAGTTTTTGCATGGTCTGGATACTAATCCTCTGTCAGATGTATAGCTAGAAGAAATTTAAATCTCATTCTGTAGGCAGTCTCTACACTCAGTTCTTTGTTTGTCTCTCTGGACTTACACTTTACAATCTCATGAAATTCCACTTGCCAATGGTTGGCATTATTTTTGAGCAAGAAATTTTCTTTAAGAAGGCACTTTGCCTAAACTGTTATCTAGAATTAGAATAACCTTACCCAAAGAAACAAAGACTTCTACTGTGAAAACCTCAGAACCCACTGAAAGAAGAAACCAAAGAAGATTCTAGAAGATGAAAGCACCTTTTATACTCAGGAATTGAAATAATTAATATTGTTGATATGGCCCTACTTCCAAAAGCAATCCACAGATTTAACACAGTTCCCATCTAAATGACAATGGTGTCCTTCACAGAAACATAAAGAAATTCTTAAGCTTCATATACAACACAAAAATTCAGAACAGCCGAAGCAGACATAAGTAAAGCAGTACTTGTGATAACACCATACATGACTTCAGGTAATACTACAGAGGCATATTCCAAAACCAACACATCACCAGTATAAAACCAGACACAACAGAGTAGAACTGAAGACACAGACATATACCCACACACCTACAGTCACCCGCTACAAGGCATCAGCTATAAGATATTACAAATGAATATTGATAAAGAATTTTTTATTCCTTTTAAATTTTAGAATTAAATTTTAATTTGTAATTGTACCAGTTCTTATATGAATCTGAAAAATGCCAGCTCCAAAATGTCTTCACAACTATCTAAGCATGTATTTAGAAAACAAAATAGGAAAACAACATAATAAGTTTCATATTCTTTAGGTCATGAGGTTATTTTGCAATTTTTTTGATGGAGAAAATTATTTGAAAATAAGATAATAAAATGAGGATGTAGGAACTCATTACTATGAAAAATATGGAAGAATTCACACCAGGATATATATGTGCTAAGCTGGTCCAAATTCGAAGACCACTTCTGGAATATATATTATATATATATATATATATTGTATATATATTCTAGGTTTACAGATTAGTGTATATAGAACTACAGTAAGATGCCAACAGTTTCCTAGAAGCCTTGACACACAGGGTATAGGATGGAATAAGGGTAAGAACACAGCTTTAGTCAAATTGTAGTCAACTTTTGTACCATAATCAAGAGTTTGATTATTTTCCTATTAATAATGGTATCATCTAGCAAATAAAAACTCATATTTTATAAAGACGTGTATATACTAGAGAAGAGGCAAGGTGATTGGACTAGGAAACTGGGCCATGTACAGGTAAACAGTGTAAATGATAGATACAAAATAAAGCATAAGACATATTCCCGGGAGAATACTGATTGGATGAGCATTTGGTTTCAGCACTAAGCCCCAAGAGCTCACACTGAGAATACTGTAGCATTCATTTCATATCTTCCCTAGAGCAAAGTGTGACAGGAGAAAAGGAAGGACTGCCTCAGGGTCCTAAATTATATCAGTCAAACAGCATAAAGCAAGGGGATTAACTCTCTTAAAAGAACATTATTTTCTCACAAGCATTATCAAACCAAAGATAATCTGTGTACTCACTATTAATTTTTCTGCTTTTCTTCTTTTGCCAAATGACATGTAAAAATCAAATTAACTTTTTCCCTTGATTCATTATAAGAATTACTCAGACATTCAAAACAAGAACCATATTACTTAATGGATAATTCATAACATCAAAATGTAATAAAAATGTAATTTTAATGGGTTAAAATGGGTGAGCGGTAAACTTAGATTAGAATAGGCACTTTGTGTTTTCTCAAAATTGAATTCTCCATCCTAAAGATAGTCATGCCCTCAAAACATGGACAGTCAGTACAACAAACAAGGACAGAGTGGATGTCCTAACTTTGCCTTTGAATTGTGGGAGTATTGAATTTATTTATTAACCTATCAATACTCAGAATATAGCTTATCTTTCCCACTCGATACAGTAAACTTACAAGTGTAGCAGCATAGATGCCATCTTTTTCTTGCTCACGAATCCAAGAAGCCAGCTTTCTAAGCCTGTGTCACAGGCCTCCCCCTCACTTGCCTCCTCTCTTCTGTGCCTCAGCCATCCACAGAGCTAAATCATAACTGTTATTTCCTTGACCTCTGGAAAACCCTTATTCAATGATGAGTTCACAGAGGAAACAAATTATTGCCTGGAGCTATTTTAACTCTAGAGATATTATAAGAGATAAAAATAGATGTCATAATGGAACCTGATGCAAGGTCAGGGTGTGGTATATATACTCAAAAGAAACAAACTGCAAACTCTTTAATTTCATGAATAGCTACTGAAATGAAAAGTGCGGAGTTCATTTTAAGACAGCACATATTAGCAAGCTAAAGAAGTAAAACTTAAACTAACAAGATACTACTTAGAATGAAAACAATCTACCCTTTTTAACCTATTTATAAACACAAATGATACATCAATGTCAATATTTGTACTCCAGGAGAACACTGTTAATGTTTCAGGTTTCAAACGCTTGCTTCCTACAATTTTGGATATACCAGACTTCTGTGTTTTTATACAGCTTCCACTAGCTAGTTTTCATTCCCACCTGAAATGGGTCAACATTCCCCTCTCTGTTCCCTTCCCTCATATTACAAAAGTGATGTTTCCATGCAAAAAGACCCAGTTGTATAGTTGGGCAGTGTATTCTGCCTTGGTCTTGGTCTTGGAGTAAAGTCAAGCACAGATGAATGAGAAAACCAATGTTCCAATAGAACTCTGATACTATCTGCTCCTTCCTCCACTTTTTTAAACAAGATATTTCAAAAAAATATTTTCTACAAATTACTGCCATTAAATATTTCTAAGTTACTCTTTGCATTTCATTCCATCTATTTAACACTCAGCTATCTTATTTGTTTCACAGAATTCTGATAATGTTTACCAGGTCTAAGCTTTAGACAGTGTGATTTACACATACAGAGGCACTGCCCTGTGGCATTTTGTACCCAAGTATGACAGACAATGGACTATAAAACTGAAACCAACACACCTGTGTATTTTCATAATAGCTGTTGTGCTATGAAGCAGCTTGGTCCACATAGCCAACTAGTTGTGAATTTACTAGGAGCCAGCTGTCTTAATTCGCAAGATCCTTATGACTAATTCTCTACAGAATATTTGGTGGTAATGGTTCCGGTTTAGAAGGAAAAAATATAATAAATTAGAAATAAGCAGAAAAGCACAAGGAATGTTCAGAATCGATAAAGAGATAAAGCATCAATGGTAGGACTTTCCTAGGGCTTAATGATGTTGAAATACAGCCAATGTGTTACCTCCAAACAAAGCGATCATTAGTGATACACTCTTTTAAAAAACAATCAAATATGGTATTATTATAACTGATTATAATATGAGGTTTCTACCACAGCTGTTTACCAAATAATGATTGCATAGCTGTGGCCCGTCTAGACAACATTTTACAGCATTTCTCCCCATCTTCTGGCTCTTAACATTTTTTTTTCTGCCTCCTCCTCAACAGCCCTGAGCTCTGGTGGTGTTTAGGTTAGTACAAATGGCCCATTTAGGGATGAGCACCCAACCCTTATTCTCATTATGTTAACTATGCATGTCTTCACTGAGTGCTGTCCACTTTGGAGAGGATGGTGTTCTCTGATCAACACTGAGAGCTCCCCAGGTCTATGGGTGTGAAAATAAATATTTATAAAGCAATATAACTTTTTAACTTTTAAACACTCTCTATTTGTGGTAGTACAAAATTATAGCCACGTGCTCTAATCACATCACTAAAGAATTAGAGGTAGGCAGAATTCTGAATTCAAGGAAAGTCTTCTCTACACAGAAAGGTCCAGGCCAACAAAAGTTATATGATAAAACACTATGACAGCACGCACACACACACACTCATATGTACACAACTTGGGTTCTCTTTATGATCAAAATCTTAGTTCCGTGAAAGCGATTTAAAACCAAACTTGATGCATAAAAGCTTTCAAAATCATTAGGAAATGACAGTAAGATCTGTTGGGGGTCTGGGGAGGGACAAGTGGACAAATGTACTTGCATCCAAGCCTATGACACAAGCTCCACTCCTAGAACTTATATGATAGAAGGAGAAAACAGTTGCCTCTACATGTACACAGTGGCTCATGTAACACTCACAGACACACACACACAAATGCACATAAACATACAAAAATACACATACATACACACAAACACACACATACACATTCACACACATATACATATAACACAAACACACACATAAACACACAAACATACATTCACGCACACACACACGTACATACATACAAAATAAATGTAGATGAAAGATGACCTATTTGACAAATGCAAACCAGCCAGGGAGCAGCACAGAATGTGTGCCTCTTCCTCAATGCAATAGCTTCTTCACAACCGCAATATTCTTTAGCTTGCTGCAGCTACAGCAACATCCACTGGACTTTTATTTCCATTCATAGGGCCACTTCCAGGACATGGCTTCTCTTCTCCATACTCCAAATGTTAGATTAGTTTTTAACCAGTCACTATTTAACACTTTGTACCAAGAAATGATAATTTTAGGGAACACTGAGAAAGGCAGATATCTAGATGCTGTATAACCTGTGAACTCATTGATGAATGAAGCAAGGGATTCACATCATAATGTTTAGGTGGTATATATCTAAGGCTTTACACACACACACAATTATTTTATAATAACAAATAAAACTCATGAATCTATCACCAGCTGCAACAGTTGACACTTGCCAGTGTCTTTTCATACGTCACCCCATCCTGATTTTAAACAAAACTGAAACAGTTGGACTTTAGTGTCAGGTATAGCTGATAGACTTCTAAAGACTCTGACTCCAGATTGTCACCACCCAGTAACTCCACTAACTGGCTGCTGCTGTGAAGGGATTACACAGAAGTACCTTTAAGGTCATCATGGATAATCTGAACAGACAGTTCTAATCACCTGATCCCTTCCTTAAGAACAGAGACTTTTCTTAGGCTTAACCAGGAAGATGAAGAGGGAGTGATGAGGGAGGTTAAGGGAGTCAGGCTTGGCTGATCACAAGCAGGGACCACACGCAGCTTTGCTGCCTATATAAGAAGTGAAATGACAGCAAGAGAACACACATGCTATCTGGAAGCCCAGAACACCCTCGGCCAAAAGCCAGCAGGTCAATGGCGCTCAGTCTTGCAGTCCACAGGGCACTGACTTCCACGAGCAGCTCCGGCGAGCTTCAGTGAGATTCATCCTTAGAGCCGCCAGACTCAGGGCCTTGCTAGCCGGATTGCTCCCTGCAAAATCCGGATTGAGGAAGCAGCTGAGCCACACTGTGCTCAGATGGTGACCCATGGATCGGTGAGATAATAAATTTGTGTTGTTTTAAGCCACTCACTTTGTGGTAATTTATTATGGCAGCAATAGAAATCAAATTAATCAGATTTGTTCTCTTTTTACAAACTCCCCATCAGCCTTTCACCAAATGCTCTTAGCATTCACTATTGATCACTGCCTAGATCCATTATTCCATTAGAGATTGTGAAATGGTAATTTAGAAATTCTATCATTCCTCCTGAGTGTATTACCTGCGTGCATTTCTATAAAGAAAACTTTGTGTTGTTAACTGTTGGCTACCCAAATGCAAAAACAGAGCAAGGTAACATGAAGGGTCCTGTTTGTTGGGGTTTTCTCTTCTGCCCTTTACCCCACTGCTGTTTAGCCCCAAAGAAAATCACACCGAGATCTCTATAAGTTATAAGCTGATTGGCCCATTAGCTCTATCTTCTCACTGGCTAACTCTCACATCTTGATTAACCCATTTTTCTGATCTATGTTAGCCA
This sequence comes from Neodon shergylaensis, assembly GCA_025134845.1. Classification (NCBI taxonomy): domain Eukaryota; kingdom Metazoa; phylum Chordata; class Mammalia; order Rodentia; family Cricetidae; genus Neodon; species Neodon shergylaensis. The sequence goes on from JABTXL010002720.1 coordinate 2,284,618, forward strand.
TTTGGCTCTGTACCTTTTTTCAGTGGGGCAGCTCACATCCTGCTGCTTCGGTGGTCTGGGCAGGAGTGAAAGGAATCAACTTCCTCCTTCCCAGAAGTCTCCTCTTCTCATTACATCTTTTCTATTTCCTGTCTGGTATTCCCGCCTATATTTCCTACCTGGCCAATCAGCATTTATTTAAAACATGATTGACAGAATACAGACAATTCTCCCGCAGAGCAAAAGCAGTCTTCATTCCTTCCTAACTTATTTCTAATTTTATAGGACAATGAATTGCTGTCTTGCTGGCTCCTACATGTATCTAAACAGTCTTATGAGCTCTATTTTACAATGCATTTGATGGACTTTGGTCATTTCTTAAAGTTATTTAATTCTGGTGTCACTGACATCCTGGAAAACAGTCGCTTGTGGCAGGATTCTAGTTTATCTGTCCTCATCTCGTTCCTAACCTATAACTACTCAGAATTTTCCACAGATGCAAATTAGCTTCCATCTCCCCAGGAATGTTCTCATTTTTCTGTGAAACAGTCAAAGATTTCCATATAGGTGACAGATGTACTCACCAGAACCGGCATATTAGTCATACTAGTGTTTATCGGATTTCAAGCTGCAAAGAAATGCTAATTTGTTAAAATATATATATATAGGTAAATGAAAACATGAGCTGAAACTGAATTCCATTTCAAAGGGACTGTTGCAGGGTGTGATGGTCCATTTTGGTTGGTCAACTTGACCGGATGTGAAACCAACAGACAGACATCCAGGCACACCTATAATGAGCAGGTTAATTGAAGCAGAAAGATGCATTGTAAACATGGAGACCTGTCCCTGTGACAGCTGGAAAAAAAGCAAGTTTGCAAAAGTCAAGCTTCTACTTTTGCCTGTCTGCCTTCACACTGTGCTGGTCAGCTCACCTGCTCTGCTGGCATCTTGCTGCTGCCACTGCAGCCAGTCTTCATTGACAGTAAAGCCTTGTTTCTTCAGCTTACCAATATGGGTGGAGACCAGGGGCTCTCCAGGATCCTCTAGTCCTTCTCTGCAAGATGGGACTGCTGAGACATCCAGCTTCAAGGCAGAGGAGTCCCCAGCCCCTGGCTTCTGCCAGGTGAAGTCAGACATTGCTCAGCTACCTAAACTAAACCCACTAACAAATCCCCTTTTCATATGCATTCATTCTGTTGGTTTCTTTCCACCAGAAGACATCAAATAATAAAATGAATTGCACAGAATTAGTTGTGTTTTATTCAGTGTGTCTTAAAAATGTCACATGATTCCTTTTTTGCTTTATTGTAGCATCACAGTCATACTGTAGAGCCACAGTACACACGTGCATATGCTAATGTACCACACACACACTGTAGTGCCACGGTACACATGTGCATATGCTAATGCACCACACCCACACTGTAGAGCCACAGTACACGTGTGCATAAGCTAATGTAACACACACACGCTGTAGAGCCACGGTATACATGTACATATGCTAGTGTGACTCACAAAAGGGCAGAGTCGACTTGTGCATTTTTCTGCTCTTTTTCTTGCTCTTGGAGTCTGCTCTGCTGGCCTCACTGTTTAAATATATAATGGACTTTTAGACATTTGTCTCTGTGCAATTGAGTTATCATGTGTCTCATCCCTAATCACCTATATTTGATTTTGGTAATTGATTTTGGTAATTGATTTTTCTTCTTTTGCAATATTTTAAATGTGGACAATATTAAGAGGTTCTAAACTAAAACCTATAGAAAAATTGCATTTGCTGAAGTTGAGGTTTAAGTATAACCATCCTACCTTGCTAACTCAGTTTAAGATAGGAAATTTCTCTGTGATATTAATTTATGCTTGGATGTGTGTTAAAAGTTATACCCCAAGAAAAATGACTTCTGGCTCCTAAAATAACCCCAGTCCCTGAGGAGCATTGGCCTAGACTTTATGCAATAAGTAGGGTTGTGAAATTCAAACTCCCTAACCAGAAAGTGGCTGTGCCTCCTCCTAATTTGTGGCTTTTCTCACTACTCACTGGATCTGCAGCTGACTTATTGCTATGCTTGCTGTCATTACTGAAACACTCCCTTTGATTATCTAAATAGATCATTTAACATCATTTGGAGGGAAATGCATTGTGTTTAGTTAATATGTTTCAATATTAAAATTGAAATGTTAAACTTGGAAGATTAGAAAAGATGGTTTTATATCATTTTTTTTCCTACTTCACTAAATAATCTCAAACTCCCATGAGTTAAATACTGTATATAAATCTTGTCTTCCTTTGAGGCCAAAATAAAAAAGTGAGATGTATATTGTTAATAATAATTCATTTCACAGAGTTAAACACACAGTAACTCTCAAGTACCATTTTAATATAATGATGGTATTGATTCACTTCAGAATCAATTCACTTCAGAAAATCTTGGTAAGAAGACAAATATTAAGATAAAACTATTATTTTCCATTTATATATTGGTTTTGTATACTCCATACAAACCATTAGTCAAAATCAAGTACATTAAGATGTGCAATAACATGTAATAACCCATCATTACTACTTATACCAATAATGGGCATTTGTTCTCCAGTTGCTCATAAGCACAAGTTTATTCATAAGATTCTCTTTATTTTGCTCTTAAACTATAGGGCATCCTAGGCTAAAGACAGCACTGAGTTTACAGATTTACACATTTGATATGCATTAATTGTTAGGTCTCACCCAACAGTAACCAGAAAGCTTTTCATTTAGGTTTTGTAAATAATTTTTGAAGGCCAAATCCTCTGTCCTGATGGATGGGTATGCTTCTTAATTCATAAACTTTTGCCTTTTGTCCCGGGAGAAGGACAGCAATCAGGTAACATAATGAGACAGAAAAGGTAGACCATCACTTTCTCTTCTCTGACTACACATATTCTTCAAACTAGGAAACTATGAATAACTGGGGGTGGTTTCATTTGAAAGGCTAATAAATCCAAGGTTTTCTAATGAAAGAAAAGCACATGATGACACTTATGACTCTAGAGGGGTTCCCAGGGGTTCAGAGAGATGTACCCAACTAGGTCCTTGGGCAGCTGAGGAGAGAGAGCCTGAAATGGCCCAATCCTATAGCCATACTAACGAATATCTTGCATATCACCATAGAACCTTCATCTGGCGATGGATGGAGATAGAGACAGAGACCCACATTGGAGCAATGGACTGAGCTCCCAAGGTCCAAATGAGGAACAGAAGGAGGGAGAACATGAGCAAGGAAGTCAAGACCGCAAGGAGGGCACCCACCCACTGAGACGGTGGGGCTGATCTATTGGGAGATCACCAAGGCCAGCTGGACTGGGACTGAAAATGCATGGGATAAAACCCATATGGTGTCCACCATAAAACTGAATATGGTGTACAATGAGGGCTGCTGAGAAGTCAAGGACAATGGCACTGACTTTGGACCCTACTGCATGTACTGTCTTTGTGGGAGCCTAGCCAGTATGGATGTTCACCTTCCTAGACCTGGATGGAGGGGGGAGGACCTTGGATTGCCCACAGGGCAGGGAACCCTGACTGCTCTTTGGACTAGAGAGGGACGGGGAGAGGAGTAGGGTGTGGGGAGTGCGGGAGGGAGAGGGAGGCGGGGAGGAGGTGGAAATTTTTAATTAAAAAAATTTAATAAAAAAATTAACTATAAACAGTGTACATCATTAAATAAGCAGCCAGACTTAATTTCATAAAGTGCTTTATAAATGTGCATATGATATCTTGTTTGAGTGAGTAACGGACCTCCCAGACTTTCCACAGAACACACAAAAACAGACAACACCAAGAAAGCATTTTAAGCAAGTGACTTCCTGTAATGATTAGGAAAGCCACATTCTTCAATCCCTGCCTGATCCTGGCCACAGAGCCTCTGACTCAAAGAAAGTTGGTGGTGGATCAGTTACTCTTCCTCTGCTGTGACTAAAACACAAGCCAAACAGCAGCTTCAAGAAGAAAGAGTTCAATTTGTCTTATAATTTCAAAAGGATAAAGTTCATCAAGGCAGGGACAGCACAACAGGGTGGCAGGAAAAGGGGGTTGGCATATCCACACAGAGGAAGCAGAGATCAAAAGTGAGACTACAGATCCTCAGAGCCTGTCACCCCTAGTGACCTTCTTCCTGCAGTAATGTTCCACCTTCTAAGTGTTCCAAAACCTCCCTAAACACCACCACCTGTATATCAAACTGTTCTGTCCATGGAGAGCATTCTCATTCACACCACCACAGTAGAAAGCACAAAGCAGAAGAATTTAGTGTGTTAGCACTGAGGGAGTAAAATCAGTCTCACCTCTGTTCCCAAACATCTTCAAAGTTCAGATACACAGCAGAGGCTGGGTTGGCTTTCTCAAGAACAGGAGCAACAAGGTAGCATTTTCTACAGAAGTATCATTTTGAACAACCATCCTACATATAAACACCTGCCCAGGAGCTATAGAAATCAGGTGAGAGATCATAATGTCTGAGTGCAGAACAGAAATAGGGAAAGTACGTTGAAGAGACCAGGAAGGAATGTTTTAGATTAACAGTGTGGACCCTTCACCAATGTCAGAAAGTGTACCATAGAGAGAGATGCTACCCACATGTGAAAAGGGGACAGTGTTAACAGAGCTTTCCATCCTTCCATGTCCTCTAACTGTACAGTCCCAAAGAAACACACGGAGGCCTACATTAACTATAAACTAGTTGGCCTATTGGCTCAGGCTTCTTATTAACTCTTACATCTTACATTAACCCATAATTCTTGTCTGTGTTAGCCATGTGGCTTGGTACCTTTATCAGTGAGGCATTCTCATCTTGTTTCCTCTGCAGTAGTGTGACAACTGCTGACTGAGTCTTTCCTCTTCCCAGAATTCTCCTGTTCTGGTAACCCCACCTATACTTTCTGCCTGGCTACTGCCCAATCAGCATTTTTATTAATAAATACCAAGGACAAATCTTTGTAGGGTACAAGGCCATTGTCCCACAGCAGGATAAGAATATTAGGTTTGTCTCAAACATCAGTCTTTACCAGTAAAAACACCGTGTCATATAGGCCTCCACAGACCCTGACTGCAAGGCATGGTAGCCAGTAACCATTGAACCATTCAACAACATTCTAAAATTTCATTTTATTTTACATTACAAATTCACATAATTTTCTTAATTATAATTATAAAAATTAATTACTACTGAACAAAGCAAATTATTCTAAGTCTGTTCCTTTAGTCAAGAAACTATTTCCCAATGATATTCTTATTTTACAAATGGAGCATCATCACCAAGTAGTTTAAAAATAAAATTATTTCTTAAAATACCAATAACAAGCTGGAATGGTGCTAATAGAGGCACTGAGTTATATTAGACCTTTAGCTATTTACTGAAGAAAATGAAGCTACTTGATAAATCAGATTATGATGCAAATATAAGAACCTAATGTTTCAATGAGTTTCAAACAAATGGAAAAACGTAAATGATAATTATCCAGTATGTGTTATACTGACCTAGACCACTATATGGGTAGAAAGAAATGTTTACTGGGGGATAAAACTTCCAGGCTGTTTCTCAGGGTCAGAGATTAGCAAATATTGGGAAGATCCTTGCCAGCTTTAAGGGGACAGATAACGCAGTGGTGGGAAAGGGCGAGTTAACCAGAACAGCTTTTCTGACAAAGAAATCCATTACACAAGAGTTGTCAGAAGTGCTGAGATAGTTTTCTATTTACCGGATAGTAATCTATGTGTTTTCTAGGTAAGAGTTCTGTGTGAACTGAGCCTAGACTGCCATTTAGGACATTTTAAGTTGCACCGCTATTTTGGAGGCCAACTTTGGATTTAACAAACCTCAGTCCTGTGTATGAGCTACTAGCACTCTTAACCACCATGTCATCTCTCCAGCTCAAAAATAAAAAACAAATAAATAAATAAAACAGTAATTTTGTTGTTATAGTCAAACTATAAGCAAACTTTATATGTTCTTATCAAGAACAGGTTATTAATATATCATAGGATTAATTCTATGTGATGAGTGCTTTATCTGAACTTGGGAGGCTGAGTCAGGAGAATCACTGAGTCAGAGGCCAGCCTGAGCAAACAGTGAGACTTGTCTCAAAAGTAAACTTAAAATAAATAAGTAAATAAATCTTACTATGTGTCCTAATAAATAAATAAATCCTAAACCTACATATTTTAAAGGAATAGTATGTAGTTTACAACTGCTTAAGTTAGGGTTCAAATTAGTTATTACATTTGAACTCTACATTTTGGACATTCTGCAGGAGAATGCAGCTGGTAGAAGCCATCATTTCTATTTTTATTTTTTTGATTTTCGAGACAGGGTTTCTCTGTAGCTTTTGGTTCCTGTCCTGGAACTAGCTCTTGTAGACCAGGCTGGCCTCGAACTCACAGAGATCCTCCTGCCTCTGCCTCCCGAGTGCTGGGATTAAAGGCATGTGCCACCATCGCCCGGCCCAAGCCATCACTTCTAAAAGCCTAAAAGTTACTATGAACTAATGTTGTTGGAACTTCAATTTAAACAAACAATTTCACTGACAGGGACAAAATGAAACATTTTATAAACTGAACTGATTTAGATTGCAAATGCCCTGTGGTTCTCAGTATCAGTTCTGGGTAGCATTTTGTCCTGTTTGAAGGCAGTTCCTTGCCCAAAGGTCAATTGTGTCAAGAAGAAAAAAAAAAAAAAACTCCAAGTGGAGTGTCTATGGCCTAGGAGAGGCACTAAGTAAATGCACATCCTCCTGGCTGTCTAAGATTTTCCACAGTATAATTAGGAAATCAGAGCCTTGCTGTAACTGTGGCCTAAAAACCCTGTGAGAATTTTTATTCTCATTTGCATTAAGGGTGATTTTTGTAAAAATGGATTCATGTCTGCAGTATGGGGAGTTTGTTTTCTGAGATAGGAAGCAATGTCATTGAAATCCATGATGTAAGTGATCCTTCTGAATTAGTCAGAACTATGAGATATTGGGAGGGGTTGAGTATTAGGAAATAAAAAATAAAGAAATCTGATTTATTTTGGTGAGATAGAAGATGAAAGTTTGTCGCACACTGTTGCAGGCTAGCAGACAAGTGGCGATCAGAAAAAGTCTGTTAAGACAAATGATATCCTCAGGATAAAAAAAAGATGCTGAAACTTTCCATACACTAATTGTGTATGGTGGCATTCTCCTAGTTAGAAGTGACAGCACACTTTCCTACAGAGGGGACAAGGAGCTGCCTTTTTGACGGAGAGTAGCTGAGCTTTCTTCCTGTTCCCGCCACTGAACCAATTATTCTTTTAACATCCACTCCCCACAGAGACAGTTAATACATGACAACCTTTCTTGGTCAAACACGCCTTACTTAAACAGAAGTTTCTCTGGAGAGTTTAAATAGCTTGGCATGGAAATAAATTAGGCAGTTGACAGCTCTGCTTCACTTTATTAAAACAGCATTTAGGAATGAATGGAACATGTATCCTGCTATGCGCTGAACAGTTCATTCTTTTAAAAATGTCATTTTAGACTCCTCGTGAAACTGTAATGAAGAGGCAGATTAATAAAAAGATGATGGATAATTGAGTGATATAATTACAAACAAAAATGTGTGCCTGGGGCGGGAAATCAGGTGAGTGCATGGTTTTGACAAACATTAATAACTCTTGCATTCAAGACTGCAGTTTGACTCCTGGAAGTAGCATTATAACACAATGGGCATCTGTCGAAGAATAAAAGCACTGGTTTTCCTATCAGAAGCAATTTAGGAATGATCTAGAGGAGAAAGATGACACCACGAATTTAAAATGTCTCAAAGCTTGTCATCCTAATTCTTTACTCTGAGAAGCACTTCTGCCCTCCTGGGGTTTTCCTCCATGAACTCAAGTGTGCACTAACCAAATTGAGTTGAGAAATTTTTAAGTTAAATAGATTCGATTACAACTATATACTCTCATCCTGCTGCACATATGCAATGCTATCAATGAACTGAAATTCTAGGAGCTAATGACACTGTCCAGATCAATGTGTGCTTGTTTGCAACACAACAAGCAGGTGGCAGGTGTTTCCTCCTTTCTTTCCCACCCTGCCTTCCCAACTTCTTTCCACCTCCCTTCAGTCCACCTTCTCTTCCTTCTTCCCTCTCCCCGACAATTCTGTTGTTTTAAGAGATTTCCAAAGAGTTTGAAAGAGTTGATTTGGCTATTTGTAACTCTCAAGCACTATTTGTAACTAATAGGCACTGAATTAATTACTTGGAATCACTCAGAAATATTTATTTTCTGATACCAGCTTTGTCAATAACTCTTTAAAATAAAAAAATAGTATAATGTGCACACACATACATATATTTCTACATTTTAAATACATCCTTAGTGTTTGCATTATATCTCAGACTTGGAAACACAATAAAAACTAGAATTTCTTTCATGAGAATTTTAGTAGAATTTAAAAATGTATAATTCACACATAGGAAAAGGACTTTCCAACATATTTATTAACATGTTATGGTTTAACCCGATTTTTAGATACTAAAGTGTCTCTATCTTCTGGACTCTTTTGTATGTAAAGTCCAGTCCTTATAGAAAACACCTGTTATAATGAACTTAAACATTTAGATATGGGTTACTATTAGCCAGGAAGTTTCGAATATCAGAATACTGTAACTGACTTATGATTTATAAATCCATGAAAACTAAAGTTTGTTCCTTCATGTAGCTATATTTTACCAGGCAGTGGAATACGGGTTAGGAAGAGAGACCATTACGGGAGGAAATGGGAATCTCAGGAGGTGAAGAAAAAGAAACAGAGGCATATTTTGCTCATTTGACTAGTTCAGTTGTTTATGACAATAGGCTTCTAGCCTAGGGCTATAACTGCATAACAGACGAGTGAGAGCCCACTAGCTCCCAGTGGATCTAGAATGCATTGGAGTTATGACCACAAGACAGTAAGGACTGTATGGAATATAAAGCTCTTCCAAGTGGTCTCTCCCACACCTGAGCTGATCCTTCTGTATTGCCATGGAAGCATCATGAAGCCTAATGTTGGGTCTACAGTGACACACGAATGGCTAGAAATGCATTGCATTTTATGTTTTAATATATCTTTACCAACTCCCGAAGATTTCATACAATGTACTTGGATCTCCACTCTTCTCCCTTAACTCCTCCCAGATCCCTTACAACCTCTCCTTCCCCTCACTAAATAAAATTCCAGACAAATGTTTTCCAGTAAAGTATACTTTAAAATATATGAGTGTAACTTGTGTGCTATACTGTTGATTTGATAGAAAATAGCACAGAAAACTGACTCTGTAGTGCTTACTTGACAGTTACAAAAAATAGAAATCAGCAAATTTTTTTCGACTAGAATTCTGTTATGTTTATCAAAATCGTAAACACATTAGTCAATTGAGAAGTTTGAAATTTTCAGAGTATTTTAAGAAGATGAAATCCATCTCACAGCCATCTTTGGAGTACTGATTTTATCTCTCAGGAATGTGTTATCCATCCCCTCTTCTTCATTCTTCTTTATGGTCCCATGCATATCTCTGACAGCTTTCTGTTTTCCTACAGTTTTGTTCAGTTCACTCAACATGTATATTTATTTCATTTATGAATAAAAATTCTCATTTTATAATTTTTGAAGTTGGACTTGAGAAGCAGAGTTTTTAGAATCTGCCTTCATTCTCAAAATGTGCATTAAAAGTCAAACTAGGACTATTTAAATCCCAGCCCTACAGATTTTTTTGTTCCTCATAATCATATTGGTGGTTAGGTTTTCGATACTTCAGCTGTGATTAGCAGTCTTCTTTCGCTTACTGTTGGCTCAGTAGTTTTGCATTGGGTAATAAGTCCACAGAATAAGTTTAACTTTTTTAGCTTCTGAACTACAGAAGAGAAGCCTCCACCAAGCTAGTGCAACAACACTGGCAATAAAGACAAATATTTTCCCAAACACTTGATCATTCTCCGTTCTCACTCAGTAACAGGAATTGTTCTGTTCTCTTCTTTCTGTTTGGTTCTCTGGCTTTGAAAGAAGATTCTGCCTTCCTGATGAAGGGGAAGGCTAGCTGGTAAGAGGGATGATGTCACTGTGGCTGACTGCTGAAAGCGATGATGTCACTGTGGTTGGCCGCTCAGAAAGATGATGTCATCAGAGTCCTTCAATGTTTCTCCTAGTTTAATATGCTCATACTGCACTCACCTAGAATGGAGAAATTATCTCATCTTTTTTTACAATTTCATACTAAAAGCTAAGTCAGGCCCAGAGAAATTAGATCAAAACTTTGGGAGGGGGCAAAGATATTTGATTCCTTCCCCCTACTTTACCCCTACTTTCTCGGTTGGTATTTCAGACATCCGAGTTTGGAGTTTCTAATTCTTTATAAAAAACATCTTGGAAAATTATTAAGCGTACAGTCCTGTTCTGCTACTTGAAAGTCATTGATATAATTATCATCATCCAGTCTTTTAACTCTGATGGGGCAAATATCACTAAGGAGTGATAATGTAGCAATGTACACATTTCTTCCTGTGACCAGGCTCCTTCTTTATCTACTGTCCTGTTGGCTGGGACAGAAACTCACGCAGAACCCAACTATCTAACACTGAAAAGCAAATCAGTACACACGCTCTATTTCTTGTCTCTCTCTCTCTCTCTCTCTCTCTCTCTCTCTCTCTCTCTCTATCTTTCTCTCTCTATCTTTCTCTCTCTCTCTTTCTCTCTCTCTCTCTGTCAGATTTACAATTTCTTATTTAATTACCTCTATGGCCAGAAATATAGGCTGATAAAATGATTTATTAAGATAAAGAGTGTGCTCGGTATTCCTAAGGTGGAATGGAGTTAATTGGCCCCTGGAGAAGCAATTCCCCTTAGCACTGCTCACGTATGCACAGATATTAACCCACTAACTTGCTAATGGAAAGATGACTCATATCACATATAGATCATTTCACAAAATGTCTTACTGAGGGATGGAGTTATTGCTATGGAGATGAGATGAATTTAGGAGTACGTTCCTGACGAACTTCAGACACGAGATTTTATCTAGTTCCTCTCCTGCATCCTGGGAACATACTGGAAAGAACACATCATACATGGGCAACGTTTCCAGGCTTCACAACTGAGTCTCTGTAGATTTTCATAGCTGTATTAGAAGAATCAGGAATTCTTCAAGGACCCCTTGATGTGACCAGATGTGGAGGCAGTATTGTAGAGGAGGAGATAAGATACCAACAGTCAGGTAAAATAAACATTCCCATCCACAAACCCTCACTGAGTGGCAACTCTGCCTCAGTGAGTAAACAGGCAGAAGAGGGCTGAGAGTTGTGTTTTATGTCCTCAGAGAGGTAACATTTTAGTGCAAGCAACAGACAAACTGAAACAATGCAGCATTTAAGTGGCAGAGCAGACTCTACATACCACAGGTTGTGTGTGTGTGTGTGTGTGTGCATCTCACACAGCCTTATATTTGCTTGAACAAGCTAGCGCTCATCGGGATTAATCAATATGCAGCTTCTAAAATGTTTTAAATCCCATAGTTATTATTCTCATGATGGTATCATTGCTGTTGATGCTTATTTATATTTATTCATTTCAGTGATTATCATAATTGCTATGGGCATAAACTCTGTGATGACATTGCCCTCTTCCATTCCTCTCCTGGCTTTCTAGCTATGTCTCAGACCCCTTACATCAAATTATTATATAGTTTCAACTTCAGTTCATCTGTGTAATCACTGCCCAGAATTCATATCCTCTACTCAACCAAATATACCACCCCATCTCTCTATTCAGCTACCAAATAATATAAGCATGATTCCTGGCATGTTTTGAACAGTTGAAAGACTATTTGGACGGCAGAACAATGTATAGTACAACTTAGATAGGCAAAAGGAAAAAGTTTTCTTGCAACTTCAGAGGAATGGCTGCCAGGCAAGACATTCCACGAGCTTGGAGAAGGATTCATGGAACAGCAGAGTGAGAATTGCTATGGAGTGTTTTCTGTAGTTGAATTATTTAAATAATCCCTTGGGATTCTAGCAATGGACATAGCTGCTAGCTTTAGTATCCCAATCTGAAGGTATCTTGCTTCAGGCCACACTTGGTCAAAGTGTAAGAATGTTATTATAATGTGTAAAATCAACAAACTGTCTAAGAAAGGTATCTATCAGGGGGAGGGTAATCCAAATTCTTGGCATTTCTACAAGATGTCATCAACAAAAGTGTTGAGTCACATATGTAGCTATTCTGTCACATGTGTCGCCTGGGAGCCTCAGGCTGGACCAAGCAATATCCGGCATATCAATCAAAGCCATATCAATCATTGAAGGCACAGCATTATTAGTAGAAACTGTGCAGGCAACCAGTCACAAACAGGTCCAATGGCAAACAGAAGCAGAGAAATGACTATTGTCTACTTCTACTTCCACATACAGCAAACGCATGAGTCAGTGCAGTGGTATGCCTCCTATGAGCAAGCACTATCAGTATGCTGGCAAACGACTGACCTCCAGGAACATACATACAATTCTCCATAAATCTAGAGAATCCCTTGTCAGAACAGATTCATAAACCTTAACAGTTTTCATTCTGGCAAACCGTGTTCTAGTAAAGCTATTTAATAAAATATTGTAAGCATTTATTATATGATAGGTACTATTAGGAATTCAGTAGAAGGGAGAACATAAATATCCCTAAAGGGCTTGCATTTTGTTAGAATTGTTATCTGTGTTCTATGCAATATGCAAAAAGCTCAGGGAGAGTATGTTTTCATTAATATCCATACACCTAGAACATGGTAATGCCAAGACTAAAATATAGATCTTTTGATTTAGGATCCTACTCTTTTTCTCCTAATCCCTCATTTCTGTTCTTCAAACCACTTCTGTTCATTGCAGAAAATAATAACCCAAGAAAAACTTGAGTTAATTTTCAAAATCACTATACTCATGGAGACTAATTAATACAACAGATCATTACTAGGAATTGTAACTTACATGTATTTTCTAAAACTAAGAAAGGAGAAATTTTAGTATGAGATTAAGACACAAAAATTTACATTTATGAAACGTAATCACCATGTGGGCATAACCAATGATCTTGAGAAGAAATCCCTAATGTATGTAAAATGGTTGTACAGAGTAGTAATTTTAATACAAGTACTTGAAAATTTGATGCTATTGCAGTCATAAAATACTTAAGCAAATTTTAGAAAATATGAAGGAGAGTTGTATTATGTAAAGACAGCATAATTAAGTTTACTTTATTAATTAATTGTTTCCAAAGATGAAACAATGATGGACAAGTTTCATACTGAGTTTGGAAATAGGTTGAATCCCTATAAATAAGTAATAAGGAAAGAGCCCCAATCAAAAAGCAAACTTAAGGAGAGAAATCAAAGGGAGGCAGAAGCTAGATGTTGTGGGCTCTCATAAGCTCCTGAAGGAAGCGTACTGGTTTTATTGAATGTATAGTAGGTTTTATTGAATGTAGAAACTAGCACAATAAAGAAATGTGTGTGGTAATCCCTGACAACTTTCTGCTAAATGACAGGAGATTCATTAGAAAATGGGTATGACGGAGATCACAGGAAGTCCAAGTGATTTGAAAAACAGCTCTTTGTGAAGGAATGAAGTGAACTAGTATAATAAGAGAGGTTCAGCTCTGCAGTAGGATCTCTCCAGGAATGTGCTAATCCCTGGGTTCCATCCTCAGTGCCACAAAGGAAAAAGAGTATAGTTAAGGAAAGAGTGGAACCCAACGAAAATTTGCCTGTGGATTGCATAATCAGAGTTAGGAAGGGTAGACTAATAATAGCAGCAAAGACTGGCTAAGCTTTTAGCTTGTACCATTCACTTTTAAGACCCTCTTTTGTGCTTCCTTATTTAATCCTTTGACCAATCTGCTGAAGGAGTAATGTTTTTCTACCATTCTATAGATCAGGAGACTAACTTTCAAAGAAGCTAATTAGATCTCCTGGCTATTACATGACCTACTCAGACTTCAAACCAGCAGCCAAGTTTTCAGGGTCAGTGCAGATGCTAATTCTCTGCATTTAAAAATATTGAAAGTTTCACTGGCCGGAATACTAGAGTGCAGTCCTTTGAAAAGTTAAGATCATTAGTCCCTTTTAACACAAGAAGAAAGTGCCTTGCATGAAGATAAATGGGCATGTAAGCTCTCAAGCTCAGAAGTCTGAAAGGCCACACTCAACCCCCAAAATCTTTACTGTTCTGCAGCCAACCATAGCATGATACTTGCCCTCATCTCGGTTTTTAAGTGTTATATTTGAGCAAGAATTAATAGACTAGGTCATTACAAAAAATGGAAATCAATGAATAAATTTTGAAGAGACTTATGGAGAGAAAAGAAATATCTTCCAGTTCATAGAAAGTTGATCATTAAAAATTTAGTGATAATGTCATGTACTGAACAAAAATATTTCTTCCTGAAGTTGTATTATCTCTACTTCTACTACTTAGTGCCAGAGAATGTAAATTTAATCTCTCTTCCCTATGACAACCCTTCAGCTCTTAGAGATAAGTAGCCTACTGTTGGAAATGTTCTTTTCCTTAGTGTAAATGTCCTTTGCTTCTTTTTTTTCTTTTCACTTTTATCACCCTTTATGTCCTTATCTGAATGCATTAAAGTTCATCAATATCCTTCAAATTGTGAAGCATAGAACTAAATCTAAAATGGCAGGTCAGAACAGACAATTAAAAATAATGGAACAAAGCTATATAGTCTTCTTTCTACGTATGGTACATCTTACAGAAAAACTTAAACGTCTTGCTGTATATGAGATACATCATACCATGGATGCATGAAATGTTTAATTTACCTAAAATTTTACCCAAGTTAATTCTACTTGACAATTTAAAAAAGAAGTAGAAATAAGTTTATAAAATAAATCCATGAGAAAAAAAAACATGGGAAAATACAGTTTCTCACATGTGATGTGTTTGGTTTACTCCATTTCAAGACACTTTATCATGTTTGGAGTATGCCCATAATCTCTTTTAAAATGTATTTATTTTTGATTTATAGAATAGTTTTTGACTTTTGATAAGTTGATTTCATGTCCTGCCCCTTTGCTGAAATTGTTGCTTCTAGTATTCTGACATAATTTTTGTTTTCTCTTATGTATATAATATTATATCATGTACAAATAGAGACAATTTGGCTTCTTTTCCTATTTGTGCCCCCTTAGTTTTCTGCTCTTGCCTTATTGCTCCAGCTACTTCTTCAGGTCTTCTATTGAACAAGAGAAAGAGTGGAAATTGTGGACAGTCATGTCTTGTTTCTTATTTTAATGGAACTCCTTTGAGTGTTTCTCCACTTAAGAGAATGTTGGTGTTTTATTCACTTTCCTGTTACTGGGAGAAAACATTATGACCCAGGCAACTTACAAAAGAAAGTGTTGAATAGGGCTTACAGTTTCAGAGGGTTTCAGTCGACGATGGGAGAGCAAACATGCTTATTGCAACTGCAACAGCTGAGAGAGAGGTCACATCTTAATCCACAGGTAAGAGGCAGAGAGAACACACTGAGAAAGGCTCAAATCTTTTGAAATATCTAAAAATACCCCTAGTGACACATGTCTTCGAATAAGGTCACACCACCTAATTCTTCCAAAAGAATACTACTAATTGGGGAGCAAGTATTCATCCACAAACCACTAATTGCACAGCCTGGCCCCTATAGGCTTGTGTGTATATTGTAATGCAAAGTGCATTTCATCCAACTTCACTTTTCAAAACTGAAATTGAAGACCGCATTGCTCCAAAACCAGCACAGTCAAGTTTTTTCCACAGCGATAGCTTACTTGTTTGTACCAACACCTGATTTAGATACTTTTCTATTGTGGTGATAAAGTACCATGACCATGGCAACCTGTAGAAATATTTAGTTGTGCTTACAGCTTCAGAAGGTTCCAGAGTCAATGAGGGCAGAGGGAAGATGTGGTAGAAGAAACACCTTAGATGTCATGTCTTGATTGATCTGCAAGTAGGAAACAGAGAGAACACACGAAGAATTGTGCAAATCTTTTAAAATTTATGACATAATTGGAAACTAAATATAGGAAAAGTGGTTAAATACTACACACTGATTCAATAGATGAATTCATATCAAAAATTCATACTTTCTGACAAAGTTACATCCTCCTACTATATTTTGTTTGTTTCTTTGAGACAGGGTTTCTCTGTGTAACAGCCCTGGCTGTCCTGGAACACACTTTGTAGATCAGGCTGGCCTCAGACTCATGGATATCTACTTGCCTCTGCCACCTGGGTGCTGGGACTAAAGGCATGTGCCACCACACCCTGCCTTACTACATTATTTTAACACATTTATTCATTCATATTATGACCCTGCCCATGTCACAGTATAAGAGACTGCATAGTGTTCAAATCCTAGACTCAGGGATCACTGAAGAAGAGGGCTGGAAGGATTCTAAGCTCTCGAGACAGGAAATGTGGCAGCAAAGCAGTATCTGCAAAGCCTGACAAGGTCAGTGAGCTTGCCACATAAGAGCTCATGGTGCCTGTGAGTGAATTCACAAGACCCACACAAGATCCAACCAGCCAAAATCCCAACATGGAAGAGGAGGCCCTCATGAGGTCCCATCCCTTAGCTATGGAGTTGTTGGCATCTGAAGGCAATCAGGTCTTTTTTTCAGTTGTGTACCCAAGAGAAGCTACCTATACTCCAGTAGATGGTCTAACCTCTGTGTTTATATAAGTAGTGGATGCAGTGGTTTTACAAAATATTGCATGAAGATGGGAGGGGAAATTGGTGATAGTATAGAAGAGGAATTAGAGAGGAGATCAAGGGGGTAGATTTGATCAACATATTACATGGGTGTATATAATTCACAAAGAATAAAAAGAAAAAATGGTAACTATTTTAGAGTAGTTGCCATTAAGTTTTTACTTTAGAACTTCAAATGTGTTTTTCTTCATATAGAATATTTCTAAAGTTTTAATGTCAAAATAAAATGTCTTGAGTTATTAAAAACAGTTTTACACATACTTACACACCTAGAGCCTAGACTACAATGAAATTTTTCAATTTAGACATAACATTTGCATAATGTATCCTTAAAATTCCTTGACCTATGAACTATATAACACAAAAGGTAGATAATTTGTACACCTACAGTTAGTTTTAAATAGTAAGTTTATTATCTCATCCTTATATACTCTATTAATGAGATTTAAAGAGTTAATAATTTCAATTTAAGTTGTAGAAGTAATTAACAAGAAAAGAATGTCCCTTAAGAAAGATTGTCACCACTCATCTCCCCTTACTCTTCACAAGTGACTCTGCATTATCATGAATTTGCAATTTATAATCTATCTGCTCTAAAGAAAGAGTCCATTAAAATTCATGACATGAATGGAAACTAAATACAGGGAAAGTGGCTAAATACTACACACTGATTCAATGGATACATTCATATTGTAAAACAATTTATTCTGTTCAGGCATTCTGGCAAAGTCAAATCTTCCTGCTACATTATTTTAAACACACTGTTAAAATCAAGCATACTACATAATATATTCATTCTGCCATACAACATTGCTTGAGTCTCCATTTCATACATATTTCCCAGTCAAAATGTTCTAATAGGAGTATTCTAAAAATAGAGAAATGGAAAATTTGGTTGGAATTGGAATTTTAAATCAACATACCTTTCACTTTCCCACTGTAGCTTCGGCTGCTTGGTTTTCAGCACACAGTACTGCTACAGTTTGCATGTATGTTCTCACAAGGCTTAAGCGGTAGTGCTTGGTTTTTAGGGTGACAGTGTTGGGAAATGACACTTTTAGGGAATGATGTTTGGAACTGCCTACTGTGCTGGCAATTTTTTATGTCAACTTGACACAAGCTGGAATCATCTGAGAGGAAGGAACATCAATTGAGAAAGTGTCTTCATAAGATCAAACTGTAGGCAAGTTAGTTGGGCATTTTCTTAATTAGTGATTGATGGGTGAAGGTCCAGTGTGGTGATATTTTGTTTGTGACTTAACAAATAAATCTTTCCTGAAGATTAGAGTGTGGAGCTAGCCACTAGTGAGCCATAGAGGCCAGGCAGTGATGATACACAGCTTTAATCCCAACATTTGGGAGGTAGAAACAGACTGATTTCTGTGCATTCAAGACCTGCTTTGGACTACACAGGATTGAGTCAGTCTAAAAGAGATTCAGGGCCAGGCAGTGGGTTTACATCTTTAATCCCAGTACTTGAGAGACACGAATCTTTAATCCCAGAGCTAGGGAGGTGGAAACAGGAAGAAATATGGCTGGGCAGAGAGAGGAATATAAAGTGGGAGGAGACAAGAGTTGACCTCATTCAGTCTGAGGTTTCATAGAGACAAATTTGGTTTGGATTCATAGGAACAGGATCTTGTCTATTTATTCTGAGCATTCAGAGAGGTAATAACTCTAAGTGGCTGGCTGCTCTTCTTCTCTGATCTTCCAGTTTTAACCCCCAAATATCTGACTTTGGGTTTTTATTTAATAAGACAAATTATGACTGCATTACCAACCAGCCTTTTGTGGGTGTTGCCATCCCTGGGCTGGTGGTCCTGGGTTCTATTAGGAAGCTAATCGAGTAAAAGAAGGGGAGCAAGCCAGTAAGCAGCACCCCTCCACGGCCTCTGCATCAGCTTCTGGCTCCAGGTTCCTGTCCTGTTTGTCCTGTTTGAGTTCCTGTCCTGACTTTCTGTGATGAACAGTGCAATGTGAGAGTATAAGCCAAACGGACCCTGTCCTCCTCAACTTGCTTTTGGTCATGATGTTTCATGACAGCAATAATAAATTAAACTACCCTATGATTATTCCTTTGGAGGGATTTTTGAACTACAGAATGTCTCCAGATTCCTAATTGAAGCTGTGTTCTTTTGTTCCCATGTGCACTTTATAATTTACTGTGTCAAAAGTTCTTCTACCAAAACTGAGCTGATACTGGCATTATATCCTCTAACTTCCAAAACTATGAGTTAAATAACTTTACAAAATTGACCTATGTCATGTGATTTGTTATATAAAATCACAGACTGATAATAGATAAATGAATGATAGACCAGTGATTGACAGTATTTATACTGGTAGATAGGTGATAGACACATAGATACATAGAAAGAAAGATAATGGATGATACACGATAAGTGATAGATGATAGATTGATAAATAGCAGATAGATAGGTAGGATAGATAGATGATTGATAGGTAGATGGAGATAAATAAATAAATAGGTAATAGAGAATAGATAGATGGTAAATGATAGATGACAGATTAATAATATGTAGATTGATAGATTATAAATAATACATAGAATGAATACTGTGTATCCTATATTTGGATTCATAAAAAAGGTAATTCTCTATTTGAAATGCTAGATTTTTTTTAATGCTAGCAACTCAATTCACTCTTATCCTTGGGATATTTCCTTTTGACTTTCACACTGCTTTAGACCACCTTTTCCATCCTGACAGATGTCTGTTCTCCAGAAATTCTCTAGGCTGTTGTTTTCTGTTTTTATTTTTAATTTCTTTCTGTATATTGAGCTATAAATTTATATAAAATAGGCCCTATGGCTCAGGCCCACTCTCATTAGTTCTCACAAATTGGGCTTCTCTGAATGCAACAGACTAGGGTTTCATTTGAATCTAGATATTTTTCTTTTGGCTTCATTTTTTTTTCTTCTCATTTCCCCTCACTTGTTCAGGAAGCCATCTCAGCTCTCAGAGTATTTCATATGCTCAATCTTCATAGTAATCCTCTTGGCAAGGACCTTGCCCTTGTTTGTATGCAGTAACGCCAATGGCATACTAAGTGACACTTTAAAGGCCTCTGGGTTTGTCATGTTAATATTCATTGGGCCTTCCCGGCTGAACAATCTCTTTCTCTAAATGTTTACATCATCCTCCTTGTAGATTTGCATACATATAGCCAAAGGAACAACTCGATGTGTTTCCATGGGACTGGAGAACAGGAAGCCACTGATCTCTTTTCTTTTGCCTTGGCCATTTTGGTAAATTACTGGACAATGAGAGCTTTGACCAAAAGAAAGGATGGTCTGTGGTTGTTGTTAGTGTCATTTTTAATAGATAAGCCACTCTGCAGATCTGAATCATAGAACAGACTCAAATGCAGATTTCCCAGCAGAGTCGTTCCCCAGAATTCTCATCAATCTTTCCTCTTACTTTGGGAAACTTTTCAAAATTTAAAAATCCATTTGATTTTTTAAAGGCTTTTTCTTATTTTATTTTCATTTGTTTTCTTTAGCACTTCATGTTTTTCTTCTTAAGTTTAGATCTTACAAATATCTCAGTTTTCTCTATTCTTAGCACTGTTAATTTTACATTGTGTGATGTGTAGCTTGTCTGATGTTGTTTTTCTTAAATACATTGAATATTTTAGTTATTATGTGATGAGGGGATATTTTTTTCTTGCGTAGTATACTTGGTGTTCTGTCTGCTTCTTATTCTTTGATAGGCACCTCCTTCTTTAGGTTAGGAAAATTTTCTTCTATGATTTTGTTGAAAATATTTTCTGTGCCTTTGACCTGGGTTTCTTCTCCTTCCTCTATTTCTATTATTTTCAAACTTGGTCTTTTCATAGTGTCCCAGATTTCCTGGATGCTGTGGGCCAGGAGTGTTTTATATTTCACATTTTCTTTGACCAAAGTATCCATTATGTCTGTCATGTCTTCAATGCCTGAAATTCTGTCTTCCATCTCTTGGTATTCAGTTGGTAAGGTTTGCCTCTGAGGTTCCTCTTCAAGGTTCTAATTTTTTTTATCTTGGGGGGGGGGATACTGAGGGAATTCAGTTTGGGTTTTCTTAATTGATTCTATTTCTACTTTCAAATTTTGAGCTCTTTTATCCATTTCCTTCCACTATTTGTTTGTGTTTTCATTAGTTTCTTTAATAGATTTATTCATTTCATTTTAAGGTCCTCTATCATATTCATAAAGGCAAATTTATGATCGTTTCCTGGTGCCAAAGCTCTGTTGCAATATTCATGCCCTGCTATGGTGTTGTTTCTGGGCTGTAGTGGAGACATACTGTCCTGGCTGATATTTATTGTGTTTGTAGGTTGCCATGTGGGATTGAGAAGATTATAATTCTAGGAACTGATAACTGGTATTGTCTTTGTTCTCCCTGGATTCTGCTGCCCTCTCTGGTGCTTAGAAGAGTGTTGTGGCTGTGTGTTGACTTGTAAGAAATCTGTCTGGGATTTTGATGGTTTTGACCACTTAGAGTTGCATGTAAAACGTACATCTGGGGCTTGCAAGATGACACTTAGGGATTGGGATGGGCTTGGTGGCAGGTCAGGGGATCTAGAGGAATGAGGAAAGCAGAATGTCCCACCGGGATCTGATTAGTCCCTTGGAAATGGTAGCAGAGAGTAAGGAGAGCCCACAGCAAAAGGTTTGCTACAGTTAGCATACTCTCTGGCAGAAGTGATCTGTGGGTTCTTAGGGAATGTGTGCTGATGGTGAGGGCTGGGGCAAAGTAATGAGTGAGAGGAATAAAGTTTTGAGGTCAGGGAGATCTACATCATCTTCTGGAGATGGGGGCAGTGTGGGGAAGGTGAGAATCTGCTGCTGAACTGGGGATGAGACTGGGGGATTGAGTTTGAAGGAGATGAGGGAGAGGGGAAAACCTGCAGTTAGCCTACCTGTTTCCCTGGTCATAACACCTATGGGTATTCACATATTTTAAATCATTCAGATTGGTTGTACATAACACACTATAAGTACTATGGAAGAATGGATATACTGTGTTGCTAGAGAATAATTTGGAAAAATAATCCTGTACCATCAGTACAGGCATTTTTATCTCAGAAAATTTAAATCTATGGTAGTTTGAATCCATGCAGAAAAATCCATGGGTAATGAAAGCCATCTGTACCAAATTTTGTTAATTCATTCACATTTTGGCTATTCACAGCAGTATTGTTATGAACATCCCAGGCTTGTTTTCATTGTTTTGGGCTTCTGCTCAGGTATAAACTGCTAGGCCTCACGGTTATACAGTTATGTCATGGAGGAGCCACTGGTGAGTCCCATCCCAGCCACACCACCTGGCATTCCTACCAGCAATATTTGAGAGTTGCGGCTTTCACACTTACTCATTGGTATTCTGTTTGATTTTGAGCCTACTTTAATAATAATATCTGCAGAACTGTGGAGTGGCATGTCCCAGTAGTTCTTTAATTTCTAGTCGGTAACAACATAGAAAAGCCTTCATGTGTTTGGGACTATATGCATACCTTTTAAAATAAAATTTCACTCAAATTATTTCTTACATATTGATCTTCAATATTTTGTCAGGAGTGTTTTATAATTTTTATTCTCCAAGTCTTTACACCTTCTTGGCTGAAGTTATTCCTTCCTTATTTGCTTTTTTTCTGTTATTTTGGATCATGTAGAAATCAATCATTTCTGGTTTGTCATTGATTGTATATTTCTTTTGTATCTTTGAGAATTCCATACATCATATTTTGTTGTATGTTAGTGTCACCCCCTAAAACTTCTGCAAATCCATCCCTATTATTTCCCCATCCCACTGTATGTCCTTTCCAAAACAATCATAACGTGCAATTTATGGGGTCTAAATGTTCTTAGGTATGTGGATTTCCACTGGGGCAACGTCAACCTACCAGGAGCTGTAGTCTCAGAGAAAATTTACTTTCTCTCTCTTAGCAGTTATCAGTTGTTAATAGTTCCTCAGATACAGTTGTCCAAATTTCCATGCCTATAATGGGATTTGGTCTGATCTTAGCAGACACAGGTCTTATGAATGTTATTGTAACCATTTGTGAGTTCTGTGTGCTATGGCCTTGCTCTGTCCTGGAAACAGTTTTTATGTGGTCATCCAATTCAGTCGGCTCTTACATTCTTTCCACTATGATTCTGAAAAAGACAACAAACTATATAGAGATGTTACGTGTAGGGATGGTAATGCTAAAGTCCTCTTTTTCTGTTCTTTGACCAGCTTTAGTTCTCTGTGTTAATCACCATCTTAGCTGAATATTAGATTCTCTGTTGGGGTTGAAAGAAGTATTAACCTCTGAATATAACAATCACTCAGAGTCACATGAATGACATAAGCACACAAAGAGCATCACACCCCTAATGTGGGGTGCTCAATCAGCTACTCAGGTGACCTCTCGTCACTGAACCCTGATGATTCCCTCAGATAGATGTCAAAGAGAAAGAGACCTAGTAACACACAAAGGCAGACTTATTAGAATTACACCTGACTTCTCAATGGAGACTCTAAAAGCCAGAAGCTCTTGCACAGATGTGCTACTGACTCTAAGAGAACACAGACGCCGGACTAGACTACTTTATGCAGTAAAACTTTCAGTCATAATAGATGAAGAAAATAAGGCATTCCACGATAAAACCAAATTTAAGCAGTACCTATTTACAAATACATCCCTACAAAAGGCACTACAAGGAAAATTCCAAAATAAATAGGTTAGCTACACCCCTGCAAAACACACACACACACACACACACACCTACTTCAGACCAGCAAATCAAAAGAGGTAAATACTATGGAAATCCTATGTTCTAGCTTCTTTGGTACAGGAAGGTACTCTGAATGTTACCAAAAGAGAAGCATAGACATCAACCCAGCAACAAACCCTTGGATCTACAGTGACATGCTGCCTGTAAGAGTTATGGCATTGGATTCGGCAATAGTGGCACAAAGCTCCCGGAAGAAACCATCCAATATCTGATTTAACTTAAGGCTCACTCTACAAGTTAGAACTCATACCTGACTCTGACTGGAGGACAAGCAACCAGAGACATAGTCCAGGGAACAACTACAAAGGTTTTTTTTTAATTGCAGTAAAATGGTTTCTAATGATATCCTGCTATACTCATATCAATGCCTTGCTCAACCATCATCAGAGAAGCTTCCTCCTGCAGCATCAAATTAGCTGTTTACAAGATACCTGCAGATAGTGGTTTGGG
>JABTXL010002720.1:2308619-2352308 GCA_025134845.1 Neodon shergylaensis
TCATCTTTGGAGAGTGCTAGGTTTTTGCTTTCTGTGTTTTGGGGTAGGAACATTCTATTAGGAACTCGAGAACTCACTAAGAATGGTCCAGTTTTTTAAGATAACATTGGTCTTAAAGATTGTTCATAATCAATTTGAATGGATATGGTGATAATTAATATTTTACTACCATTTTATATTTATGACAGCCACACTTGAAATAAGTGTACTAAGCAGAGCAAAACTGAAACAAAACCTAGTAAATTCAGATAAATGCATTTTTTCACGCATGCATATATAAATAAACAAACAGCCTTCTGGTTTATATCTGGTATTCCTACAAGAAACAACAAACTTGCATTCTCCAGATTTGCTTTGCGGAAGAACAGTGAATATTAACGAAGAACTCTTTTGAGAAACTGTTTGAGGTAGTGTTCTCATCTAACATACTCTTATACACACAGTTTAAGTGTAGTCCTCTCTATACTCAAGGAAATGGCTCTTTGCAACACACAGAGATCATTACTGAAAATCACAATTCTTCAAAAGGCAGAGTTCTGCGCCCCAACTGAAACATGCACAACACAGCTCTGGCACCTAAGGCTCAGAGACCATTGCGGTTCGACAGGGTGATTCTAAGAAGCAGAAGAACAGCTGTCTGCAGTGAGATTGTGTGCACTGAAAATGTCAGAAGAAATATGCATAAAGTCTCACCATCATAGAGTCTAAACAAAGTGTGAACAAAAGAACAGCAATACATGGTGCCATCGTGGAAGGAGGAAAGCTCAAGAGAACTCCATCCTGAATGAGGAACTAGAGTCAACTAAGAAATGCTAAGAGCAGGAATGATAATAGTCCCCAGGTAGGAGCACACTGGGGTTATTCAGAAATAAAGGCCAGTCCTGAACATTTTACATAGAAGTATCATTATATGGACTGAGAAGATTGTGTTGATAAATTTAGGTTTATTTGTGTGTGTGCGTGCGTGTGTGTGTGTGTGTGTATACTTGGGTATGTATAAAGCAAGAACTAAAACAACTACAGTTTAAAAATGCCATAAAATTGAAAGTGAGAAAATACATTGGAAGATTTGGAGAAAGTTTTGAAACCTCAAAAGCTAGAAAAATATTAAAAATAAATATATTAGTTTTAGAATTAGATACCATTACTGCTACATAAGACTGAAGAAAATTCTCCAAAGAATTTGGTAATAGGAGAGAAATATAAAAAAAATAATTAGACGATGATAGAAAATAAGGGGAATACCAAAGCAATTTGTAATTAGTTAAGATGCTAACACTGTAGGGACTTCAAAGTTGGCTCAAAAGACACCAACAAGAAGTTCTCAGAACAAAGGAGATTTATTTTTTCTAGAACAAAGGTTGGGAAATAAGAGAGAAGGACAGGAGATAGAGGACAAGGGATAAAGGGAAAAGAAACAAAGGAAAGGGGGAAGGGATGTTTGTCCTAGAGGACAAAGGACTGCATCTACCTACAGAGGAAGTGGAAATGTTGGTTAAGGTTGGGTAGAAGGGGCTGTCTCAGTTAATGCTCAGGTTGTGTGGGGCCATCTGAGGTTGGGGAAGTGCAATCTGTGAGGCTGGACCAGCATGTAGATTCTGAGGAAACAGCTAGGGCTGATACTGGAGCAGTCCATGGCTGCTTTGAAATCTGCTGGGACAGATGCACTAGATGCAAGGGCATAGTTAAGGATTTCAGTGGAAATTATTTTTTTTATCTTGAATGTACATTTGAAACTGTTAGGTTCATGTGCCTTATAGTTGGGAAGAGGAGTACCAAGACCAGGGAGGGGGGAGAGATTCCACCCTTAGGAATAGGCAGGAAAATGTAGAATGTTGGGTGGCAAAATAATTATCTTTTATATGTGTCTGTTTGAGAGTCCTTGAGAGGACTCAGGAAAATTTAGATTGGCTATATAGGGTTAATTGAGGAGCAACTATTATCTGGAAGCAGAGTCAGGTTGTGTTGGGGAAAATACAATTTGAGATGATTTTGTTACAATAGAATAGTCTTTTGTGGGTATTCAGACAGGTTCTGAAATTGAGATATTTTAGGAACATGAATGATTAGGGAAGCTGTTAGTGAAAATGAAAGGGACAATCTGTAACAGGTTTTTGGGGTTGGCAGGGAAAGGTTGAGAGAACTTGGCTTTGATTCCGAAACAGGGACAAGTGGTCAGTTGATGCGGGATTCCCCTCTGTATACCATTGGTTAATAAAGAAGCAGCTTTTGGCCAATGGCTTAACAAAATATTGCTGGGCTGGAAAAGATATATAGAGAGAGTAGGTGGAGTCAGTGAGAAGCCATGTAGCCTCTGCAGAAGACAGACACCTTCCCTGGAGCCCACCAAAACTTTACCAGTAGGCCACGACCTTGTGATGATGCACAGATTAATAGAAATGGGTTAGTCTAGGATATACAAGCTAGCTAGCAATATGCTTAAGCTATTGGCCAAGCAGTATTTTAGACAATATACTTTCTGTGTGCTTTTTTTGAGTCTGGGCAGCCTGGAAAAAACAAGCAGCCTCCAACCACAATCACTAGGCGGGTAGGGCATTGGCAATTGGGCTATTGCTGGCAAGAGGGAGGACAGCTAAGATAAGGTTTTGAAGACAGGGACAAATGGGATGTATTGAAGGAAGAATTAGGGAAGTTGAAGACAGAGTTTGTTGGATGACCTTAAGTGAGCGTTTGGCCATGAGAGAGACAGAGGGAGAGAGAGAGAGAGAGAGAGAGAGAGAGAGAGAGAGAGAGAGAGAGAGAGAGAGAGAGAGAGAGAGAGAGAACAGACAGAGAAACAGAGACAGAGAGTCTGAGATGTTGCCTTGGGTTTAGTTACGTCCTGTAATTGGAAGTGTGGGATTTGTTTACAATGTTTGATGTCTGAGGACACCTGGGTAACTAAAAATTTAGGGGAGTCAGTTGGTGGTGGATGTTTGGTAATCATTTAGACAGATAAAAAGAAGGAGCGTGAGAAGAGAGATGAATCTTGATGAAAGAGGAACCCGAAGGTGAGGAGGGTATTCCGTGTGGTAAGAGGGCTAAGTATGTTGTCTGGGTTATGTCATAGGGCAGCCTGGAGGGAAGTGGGGTGAGGCATAAGGGTTGGCTTATGATTATTACTTTTACTGAGAATGGCAGAGTCAGTCTGTTGTGGCCATCTTCAAGGGAGAAGCTGTCATCTGAATAAAAAGTGTAAGCAGAAGTAGCTAGAGGACCCTCTTGTGCGTGTGAGGGTTGGGGAGGACTGTTTGAGAGACTCTGGACAGGAAAGACAAGGCTGTGGGAAATGTTGTTGGGGTGAAGGGATAAGCATGGTTGCATTGAGGGGAGGACAAGTAAGGAATATGAATGACGTGTTTATGATAGGAGAAGTTTGGCAGGATGTAATTCAAGATGGCAGAAGGGATTGGAGGCCTCTGTAAGTTAGGAGTTGAGGGAGAGAGTGGTGGGTATCAATTCTGAGGAAGGATCGCAGAGGGTGCTTGTTAGATTTGGAGGTGAACAGAAAGGGTGTAGCTAGAGCACACAGACAAGAAGTCAGCTATAGATTGTGCTGTCTAGAGTTTTGGAGAGGTGGACAGCAGGGGTACAGGTTGGTCCAATTAAGTGTTTATGCATTTGGGAAGTGTAAAGAGAAAGGTCTGGGAGGCAGAGGGTTAGAGCAGATAGAAGAACATTTTAAGTTTAAGGAATAGTTTGAGGGTGAGACGAAAGAAGTTCAGAAGCAACTAGCTTGAGCACCTTCAAAAATAATAATAAAAGCCTTCAAGTTATAGTCCTCATTAAAGTATTTAAACTAACAAATCCCCTGATCTTTCAAATGTTCCACCATGTGGTAGTCTTCTCCTTTCCCCTCTGATCACATTCATTTTGTTTTGAATGGAAAAGCCCCGTTTGCTTCTAATAAGGTACTCTGAAGGTGAGTATAATGCTTTAGACTTAAACACACACATATACATATGTGCAAAGGATGAACAAGGACACCAGTAGACATGCTAATGTAGAAGGAGGGAAGTTCATGCAATAGCCACCCTGGAGAACTACAGCACCTACAGAATGCTGAGAGAAGAGAAATATGAGTCCCCAGGGAAGAGAGCAGTGATTATATTTGATGTATATTATTTTTATCATGTTTCTGGGGTGCACTATCATGATTTGATTTTTGAAAGTTGGAAAAAGTTTCTGCATTTTTCGCTGTTGCCATATCTTCATGAAACACTATCCGGTGTAAAGACTGGATAGAAGGCAATACCATGTTCCTGACTGCCATTTCAGGGGACACCCAGAGCAAATATTAATGGGGGTTTGCCAAATAGAGCTGTATATTGCCAACTTCATACCCTAATACCAATGTGCAAATATATCTTTATGTTTATTCATTTACATAGTGATATTTTTTGTGATACTTCTTTTGTTTATTTTTTCAACCTTTCATTTAGGTTTTGTCATAATTTGGGAGTTTTTAAACCTCCCTTTTAAATAGTTTGACAGTCATTTTCAATTTTCAGTTGATGTGCTGAATTTCACTATTTCACTAAATATGAAAGTTTGAACTAATTTATTATTTCATAAGAAATCTGGTCTTATGATAGATAGCTCACTATGCCTAGTTGCTTATATAGACCAGTTCAGAAGCAAACATAGTTCATCCTATGTAAATGTCAAGGTAAAATTTGGTATGTGGTTATTTAAATAACATTTTTTTGAAACTATGCTACATTGGAATTGCTGTTCCCCAATGACATTAGATATGTTTCAAGTCTGAAAAGCCACCAGTGTCCAGGAACTGCTCTAACAGTACAATGGCCAAATGCTGGTCCTGGAGCAGTGCTGTGTCTACTACATCTGGATACACATACTGTTCCCAAACACCACTCCTTTAAGGCTTTAATTACACAGAAATTGTTCAAAACTTAGAAGTCAGCCTCACTGACATAAAAACTGTTAAGAAAAATCTGATGTCACCCCTTTTCAGCTATTCATCCAAGTTTCCAGTCAAAGAAAAATACTTCTATTGCTACATATTGAACAGAGATCAGTTATCTATGATAAACTGGCAGTTTCTGCCATGGAGTGTCCTTTGAGACCCTCAAGTATTCATGCTCCTTCGTGTTCACAGGTGCCACAGCCCATCGCTGCACTGAGCTCAAAGGTAAGGTCTTGTACAACATGTGGTCCTTTTGAAAAGGCTCATGCATGAGTGAACAGGAAGAAATGCTTCCTTTTAGACATGATTTAGTGTGTGTAATAAAATACTGAATTAAAAATGTAGGAAGGAAAAGTATTAGCATCGTTTCTGATTCAATGTAATGAAATCAACTAGCCCAGCAGTTTTGTCATAAGTAGCTCTGTGCTCCCCACTATGAAGACATAGAATGAAAGGAATATGGTTGAGAATTTTATTAACTACAAGGGAATGGATATGATGAGCCAATATCCAGACTGAACTTCTGCCAACCATATATCATCAGTTAGGAAAACAGGAGATTCAGATCTCAGGGCAAGAAAACATATGCTCTGCATTCCCCTGGGAAATGGTGCCCTGTCAGGGAAATCATGTTCTGATGGAGACTCCAGTAGTGGGGCAGCACAAAGTGAGGAGAGGTACAGGAGAGCAAAGAGAGGAAGAGGCAGAAATGGAAATGTGTACATCTATCTGTGTCACTTATTATTTTTGCTTTCCAGCCTCAAATGTCATGGCTGTCTTTGTCACATCTATTATGTTTCTCCTTGACATTTCATGCCTTTTAAAAACCTCTTCATTTGTATTGCAGTGGTGTTTCAAAGTGTGGAGATAAACACACATTCCATCCTACATGTTGAGTTTGTATTTCTTTCATAAAATAGGTTTATATACGGAAAATAAACATCCCTATCGCCAAGAGATGAGTATTACATGACCAGCTGCCAATGTTTGCCTTGGTCATTAGATTCCAGCCCCTTTCAATCAAATTAAAAGAGAAAGGGCTAGAATAGACAAAAAGTAAACATGAACAGGGAATCTGATCAGTGAGATAGTCTGTGAAACACAAGGGTGGGAAGAGAGTCCACTGCATGTTACAGCAGTCTATGGTATCTATTCTGGTCCCCTTTGCTGACAATATGAAAAATAAAATAATTTGCAGAAGGGATTAGAAATTTGCATAGTGAGTAAGTAACAACAATAAAAAGTATTGAGTAAATAAAATCATGTTAAAACCCCTTTTGCTTGAATCAACAGCTAACATATGAGAAATAATACAAAATGGCACATAAGTGCACAAGAGTAGCTGTCGATTGCCTGTCTCCTTACAAACTACACCCACACACTGAGAATCAGGAAATATGGCCTGTGAGCGGTGTACAGGGATCATGATAATGACTAAATGCATATATGCTGCGTTCTACACCACCATTCATCTATACAAAATGAGGTTTTTTTTCAAAGTTAGAATAAAGTAATGATAGCCAGAACACTGGCTTCATTTGGGAAAATGTTCATTTGGGAAAACACTGGGGATGTTGGGAGTGCAAGCTGCAAAGATAAGTTAGCCATTAAGGAAACTTACTCTTCTGGCAGAGAATCTGTGTTTGTACCAACACTGGTATCAGGCTGCTCAAGTACCTTTAACTGTGGTCTCAGGGGCCCCAATGCCCTCTGTTTGTCCCCCACCATCATATGTAGGCATGTGGCATGCATAAAAACATGCTGATACAAGCATACAAATAAAAATAAATTTAAGAAAAGATGTGATATATAAAGTTAGATTTTACCGATGAAGCCTGAAGGAGTTAAAAAAAAAAAACTCTGGGGGCGGGGGAGGGAATCAAGTTTGTCTTCCAAAAGAGAACACCCCTCAAGTAGTTTCTACTGTGTCTCCATTGATACTGGATGATCTCAGTTCATGGAAGATTTCTCCTCATGCCGATGAAAGTGTCATATTTCATTTGAAAATCAGACAAACGTTCTTTCTTCTCCCACTTTTTGCAATGCACAAAACATTCTATTTTGGTGAAACCGTGCTGCAGACCAGCAGACTGCCGATCAGATCATTTCCTTGGCCTTAGTCAGATCCTGACAGAATCAGCAGAAACTTTGTTCTGCAACGGAGGCTTCAAGCCAAATAAAAGTCAACCTCCAAATCCATTTGCTCAGCACAGATACAATTTATGTTTTTCCCTTTTGCTTAGCAAGCAGTTGTGCTACAAATTTTATCTGGAGAATTTTGGTGGTAATGAAACATTGCTATAATTTAGGATGAGCCAAGCATGTATAAAAATGAGAGAACTAAAATCTGTCTTTCTTGGACCACAGAGACATTTTTAAAATATAGATAAAATATATTTTCTCTGAGACGCTCAGAGATTTCTCCTGTTGTTCATAATTCAAAAAAAAAAATCAATAGAGAAGATTTTATTTTCAATTAGTAACCATTCATGTTTTAAGGAAATACATGCCAATCATTCTTGATTCTTCTAACATATTTATAAAATTTCACAATACGGGTGTATGCCTCTTTCTGTTCATGGAAATTGTTTAGATGACATGCCCACACAAGTATGAGTAAAGATGGATTTTTGGATGATCACACCAAGCAAATAGACATTCAAAAACCATTCTTCAGCTTTTATTACTCCTTTGTTTTTGAGGTGCATTTCATATGAGGTGCCTGCCCAGGAAAGATGAGCTGTTTCTATTTCAAGATCAATATTGCTGTATTTGAAGGGATATAGAGAAAGATAGCCTCAATAAAATAACCTCACAAATTACCCAACTGCTTATTTCTTGAAATTCATCTATCAATATAATGATTTTTTAAACTGTGTGAAGCACCGATAGTCAATAACACATAACTATAAAAACATACTGAAGCAAATCATGCGAGGAAACTCTGTGGGTTTTAATTTATGCTATATGATGATGCTATTTGCACAGTTCTTTTGCGGGTATACATGTGTGGTCTCCATGCATGTAGATTCACATCGACATGGATGAACATTGTGAGTAAACACGTGGACAGCAAAGGTTGAGGCTAGGCATGATCTTTACTCTTCTTTCGACTTATTCATGGTGCAGGATTTCTCACTCAAACCCAGGGCTGTCTGACTAGGTCCATTGATCCACTGCCTGAGCACCGGAATTACAGGCCAGCAACCATTGCCACCCGGCCTGTACATAGCGCTGGAGATCTGAATCCCAGCCCACTTTCAGGTGTAGCAAGCTTTTAACCATTCATCCATCTTCCCAGACTTTGTTCTAACAAGTCTCATGTTTTCATGATTTGCATTACTACAGGCTAATACAAGTTTCATCAGCGTTCTCCTTAATACTCTGACTTTGGACAGTGGCAGAAAGCTCTTCGTGTGAGAAAAAAGAGGACAAAGATAAATCGTAAGGGAACATATACAATAAATTCTGAAAAGCAAACAGTAATGATAAACTTAGGGGATTTAGGTTTTCAAGGGCAACTTTCCCAGGGGGATTTGAAAAGTTATTCAGAAAGCTCCCTAAGCTTCTTAAGTCCTTTGAGATTTTCAGGTGATGTTTTCAGCAAAATGTTGGTTTAGTGCAAGCTAATGCCACTGGTCATTATAAAACATCTTCTTCTGAGACAACTGGAATAGCTTGCTATAGAATCTGTCAAAATATGATGAAATACTTAAAAGTCTATCAAGTCAAGACTACAAAACCCTTTATTATATGTGGTATTATACGACAGTTATGGAAAAAATACATTATTGTAATATAAGGTGAGGGTATGTGAAGTAGGTATACTTACTTGGAGATTTATTCAAATTAAAGTAACCTGTGTGCTTCCATCTATCTACCATGTATCCTTTATTCTCTGTCAGTATTTTTATTATAAGCTTGGATCTTCACATACCCATAAAGGTATTACACTCACTGTCATTACTAATAAATAAGTCAGCACTTTCTACGATGTTCTAATATATTTACAGACTTTGTAAGTACCACATCTGTACCACAAGATTGCCTCGGAATTGGTTTTCTGCCACCTGTAAATGAGTTGAAATGTATGGACAATATTTGCTCTATTCTGTCCCCTCTTCCCAGAGGCAATGCAGTGCTGCCTACTTCCCGGCATCTGTAGTTTTGCAATATTTTCTCCCTTAATGATGGTAAGTAGTAGGGGCAATGGCATTACCATCACAGAAGTTATAGAGGAATAATATCCTTGTCCCATCCATACTATTCTTCTTCCATACTATTCTGCATTTTAACCAGTATCTGTGATACCTTGGGATGGATTTCCTAGGCCTCATTTGAAGATTTCTTGAAGATACCTTCTGCCCCTTGCTTCAATTCGAACAATGCTCAGCTCTATAGACTTACTATAGGTATCTCTATGGCTTACTTACAAAGAAGTAGAAAGGCTGAATTACCAAACAGAAACAGCACCATGAACACAGCAAGGTTGACTGGCTAGGTTTACATCCACAGCACTCCATGCCATTCATTTGCCTATCGCAAAACACTCTACTTTATCCACACCCCTAGAAAAGTTTATAGCACAATTTTATGGCCATACACAAGATGTCTCTAAGTGACAATAATTTGAATGAGATGTTCGATGGACTAGACTGAGCCCCTTCTAGCTAATTCCCAGGAGAAAATTGAAAATAGCTTGTTTTCTCTAGGTAATTCTGCCTGTTAATTATCCATTCAATTCAAATTAAGAGCAGTCAAGATCTATATAGAAAAGTGTCACTCAAAGTAGCTTCTTTCTCTAAATGGTTCTAGAAACTTCGTTTTCTCAACATTTAAGATTAAAATTTTATCTGATACACATTTAGCCAGTTGTTGATTATAGTTGAATAACTTTAAAAGTACAAAGGATACACAGACAAATTGCCTTTGAAGTGTTTGTTAAATTGCAGTATGTGTCACAATTTGGTCAACATAAAGTTTTTAATTAGATGATAACTGTTATTTGTAAGTTTCTGAACAGTGTGTTCAATATTTACTTAAGGATATCTCCCAGTGTTTTCTTCATATTTTTTTATTCATGCCCACAAAATAACCAAGAAATTTTTCTAATCAAGTATGTAGTAACACTTTAGACATATTTAAGCCATAAAAACTTCACCGTATGTAGTAATAGTCGAATGCTTACCGCCCTCTTATTTTTTTATTTGCATCTATTACTTCACCTATAAAAGCGTATGCCACTGATATTACCTAAGATTTAATTTAAATATAACAACTAGTGTCTCTGATTTTGTTTATATTTAATTCACAAATGCAAATATGTTCACATCTTGCTGTTTTGAGTTTGGTTTCTGTTGTTGTTTGTTTGTTTGTTTTTGAGGGACTAAATTAAGTAAATGAATATGTGAATTCTAAAATACTTAAAATTATCTTTTTTCACAAATTATTGTACAACATGTTATTAATTAGGGTGGTAATATTGAATAATAGAGCCGTTGAATTTATTATTCCTAAATGAGAATATCTTATAAAAGATATAAAACAATGATCACCATTGAAACATTCATAACCAATTACTCTTGCCTCCCTGTGAGGGATCAGGATGACTTTCATAATGAAAAATATATTCTGCTAGACTCAGTAGAAAAAAATCTGTGTACATGTAGACAAGCCAGGCTTCCACTCTTGAAGCAATCTTCACGCCCTCTTCATCATCCTGCCTCCCTCTGCTTAGAACATATGCTTTAGTAAATCCATCTGGAAACCCTTTGCCTGCTCTTAAACTCCCTTCAAGTTTCTCAACAGTGATCTTACAACCCAGAAATATCCTTCTTAAGGAGCTAGGAACCAGTCCCTCAAGATGGCACAGTGAGGTCAAAGACATAACTATCTCTTGGGTGCCTTTTTCCTATTTGTACAATTACTTTCTGTTGTAAACATAGAAAGAGTCTACTTTTTCTTATACTCAATCATATTATCAAATACTAATGTTTTAGGAAAACATATACACACAACACACACTCTCACACATACTTACACAAACATACATATACACACATAAACATACACAAATACACACACATACAAACATACACAATATTCACACACACACACACACTTTCTCTTTTAAAACTCCTCTAGCCCTTTGTTTCATTAGATTTGACAGTAGGCTTTTCTATTGCAATGGCCTAAATAAAATCTGAATAAAGTATTCCCTATGGTTTAACTTTTTTCTGTACAATTTTTGCTTTAATGCTTAAGAAATATGTGAATATAAGCAAGATATATCTAATTTTCTCCAGTTTTGGAGTTTATAAAATTGACCCTCCAAATCTCATCTGTATTATTTCATCCATACTGACTTGTTCAAACCTGGTCTTTATAAACTTTTATTCAAGATATCCTTACAACAAATATTTTAAGTAATTTTGAATTAATTTCTACATCAAACAAGTACCACAGTATGGTTAAAATTTTTCTTAAAAGTTTCTGCATTGGGATTATCTCTATGCTGAGCTTAGAGGCTGTTGATTTTGAAGCCACAGCAAATGCTTTCTTGCTTGTAAGGGCTTGTATTTTAATAGAACAGGCAAGTATTGATTTGCAGAGAATTACTAAAAGCCCGTGTGAGGAAACCCAGACATGTCTGAAGGGGAAGCTGGATGCTGCTTACACAGAGGCGCCAAGTATTATGTGTGTAACAAAGATCAAGAGAGGGTGCTGTAAAATGGTGCCGCCTGCTAATGGGAAACTGATAATGCACCGATCTTAGGTGCGATCCCATAAATGGAACAATTGTTGATGTTCTTCAACTCTGCGTCAGATTATTTGTTTTTTACACAATAGTTCTACTTCTATTTACACAGCTAAAGATGAAAGAAAGAGAAGGGATTGAAAACGTGGAGGAAACACAATGGACACTTCAGACGGGTTTGCTGTGATTGAAATGTTCTGAAATGTTAGCAAGAGATGATGAGAATGAAGAATAAAAGAAGCTCCTGGATCCCTTTGTAGCATTGTTTTCTAAATCCCTAATGAGGCCACCTCAATGTATTTCATAGAACTGGTGGGCATCTTCTTATCTCTCTGGTCCTTATATTTCTTTATAACTCTTTCTTTTATGGCAACAATAGGTCCTCTATGCTTTTATGTTGTCTCCATTATTTAACAAAATACACTATTGTTTTAGGTTAAAATATATTTGCTCTGTCTACACAGCATTAAAAAATTATCAGAATAACCCACTATGAAATAGAAAGTTGGGGAGAGAAAACTAAAATAAGGGCCATTTGAGAGGTTATATAGAAACCTAATACAGTTGAAGTTTCTTAAAGTATATACATATATAAAGGTGACATTATGGAAATCATCAAATAATTGGGGAAGCAGAGCCACAGATGGCCATCTCTTGTCATCAAATATAACTTCCTGTACTGAAACTGGGCTACATCTAATTGAGTTGTTAGCCAAAGAGGTCCCATGAAATCCCAAAACAACTCAGACTGTTAACCGGACTATAGATTGCTCTCAAAAAACTGACAGCCATGGACCTCCACCAGAGTTTCCTCTGGCTTCGCCCTGCCCAGGCATAGTTCACCAAGGAACTCAGGACCACGAGGGGTGCACCCACACACTGAGACAATGGAGATGTTCTATCGGGAACTCACCAAGGCCAGCTGGCCTGGGTCTGAAAAAGCCTGGGATAAAACTGGTCTCGCTGAACATAGCGGACAATGAGGACTACTGAGACCTCAAGAACAATGGCAATGGGTTTTTGATCCTACTGCACCTATTGGCTTTGTGGGAGCCTAGGCAGTTTGGATGATCACCTTACTAGACCTGGATGGAGGTGGGTGGTCCTTGGACTTCCCACAGGGCAGGGAACCCTGACTGCTCTTTGGGCTGACGAGGGAGGGGGACTTGATTGAGGGAGGGGGAGGAAAAGGGGAGGGGGAAGTGTGGAAGAGACAGAAACCTTTAATAAAAAA
This sequence comes from Neodon shergylaensis, assembly GCA_025134845.1. Lineage (NCBI taxonomy): Eukaryota > Metazoa > Chordata > Mammalia > Rodentia > Cricetidae > Neodon > Neodon shergylaensis. Next base: position 2,321,541 of record JABTXL010002720.1, read on the forward strand.
ATAAATAAAAAAATTCAAAAAAAAAACTGACAGCCAGACTCCATTGCTTAAGATAACACCTTACTGAAGACAACACAACTTACTGAACATAGAAAATTTGAGATGACACTTGCATAGAACCTTTATCTCTATTTGCTAGCATCTTTGGTACAAGAAGGTACTCTGTATACTACCAAAAGAAAAATATAAACAACCTAGTCACAAAGTCTGTGATTGACAAAGACATCTATCCTGCAAGATATGCTAGTGCCATGGTGGCAAGTAACCAACCAACACCCAAGTTAACTTAAGAACCATGCCACATGATGGAACACATATCTAACATTACTAGGTTGACCAAGAACCAGAGACTAGATAGCCAAAAACCTAGGACAACACCTACTATTACTGTTCTAAAAAAAATGAAAGAAGAAGAGCAAGACATAGACAGAAATGGAAGGGGGAGGGAGGGAGAGGGGGAGGAAAGAAGGAATAAAGGAAGGAAAGAAGAAAGCAGGCAAGAAAGGAAAAAAAGAAAGCAGCAATAATGTCTTACTGATATTTTGCTATACTCACAGAATAATACCTAGCTCAGTCATCATCAGAGAAAATTTCTCCTGCAGCAGATGGCAACAAATACAGAGACATACAGCTAGGCCTTATGCAGATACTGATAGTCCTTGGATTGAACACTCACTGCTACAGGGGATGCTTCCATCAAGTCCCTCTACTCAGGCCTCAGGGGACCCCACACAAGAGGCGATGGAAAGGGTGGGAGAGCCAGAGGGGATGCGAGACACCGAGACAGCAAGGCCCATAAATCAACATGAACAAAATACACATGGCCTCAGAGAGACCGCAGAAACACGTACAGGGTGTGCGTGGGTCTGCACCAGGCCCTTTGTGTCTAGGATATGGGTTCCAGCTCGGTGCTTTTATGGGCTTCCTGAGTGTGCAAACGAGTGGGTCTTTGGTTCTTGTGCTTGATCTTGAGCTCTTTTCCTTCTGCTGGTTTGTTTTGTCAAACTTAGTGTGTTGGATTGCATTATATCTTATTGTATTTTACTATATCATATTTTATTATTATCTTTTATAAGCCTGTTTCTTTCCTAATGAGAGACAGATAGTGGGTCATGCTTGGAGGGAAGTGGGGAAAAACTGGGAGAGGCAGAGGGAGGGGAAAACATAATCAGGATATATTATGTGAGAAAAACTCTGTTTTCAATAAAAGGAGAAAAAAACTTTAAGAAAAGAAAAAGGAAGACAGTGATCATCCAACACTTGTGTAAGTTTGTTTCTGAACTACTGTTTAATCAAAGGGTGCTGCAGGTACATTCCATAGAAACAAAGGCATGCGTAGCTTACATTTTAATATATCCTTTAAGACATGCAAGTGCATTTTCTCTCTTTATAGATTATTACATATTCCATTGCCTACTTACAAAATAAGAAAGGACAAGGGGTTTAAAATTTCGGAGAGTGGGCTCACAGAATGTTTCTGCTTGAGGCCTTGTGACCCACAGGACTGTGGTTGGTCAGGTCTGACCCAGTGATGGTTGGGTCTGTGTTCTCCTAGATGCCATATGGATAATAAATCATCTCGGTAAATAGCTTTTCGTAGTTACGTTGTACCCAGCATGAGTACTACAAGGGACCAACAACCAACCACAATGAAGCTGCACTTTGAGCAAATGTCTCCTGACAATCAGGTTACTGTTATCTTCTTGTCCTTGTAATCTGCCACACCGTGCACACCCTCAGAGGGCATGTCAGGAGCACTTACCCCCAGCAACCAGAATTTGTGGTTCAATTCCTAGGTGGCTATTCCCTCATTTTATCTTACAATCTTTGGTCCCACAGTTTTTGTGTCTCATTCACACCCTTTGAGCTGACAAAAGAGAAGCTCGAGAAGTCAACTGTTCTCCGACTAGACAAATAAAGAAAATTCATTTTTCACAAACAACTCAAAACATGAATTCCTAGGCCAAAATTGGAACTTGCAAAAGTTGAAACAACTTATTTCTCTTTTAACACAATTTCATGTGCAGCTTTTACTATTGTTTAGACTGGAACAGATTGCGTTTGGAGGCATGCTTTCAGCAAATCAAACACCAGTACGATTTCCTTCCAGAAACAGTTGTTCTGTGCGAATCTGTGGGATTAGACTAGAAAATACAACAAACATCCCAGAGAATGGCCTTAGCTGAGGCTTTGAGCCTCCCTCTGTAAATGCAGGTTCTTTGATGCTCCTTGTGTATCACGACTCTTCAGAGGGCTGCCTTTCCAAAGCGTGCTTCATAATTTAAACAATAAAATTAATTTTAAAATTATATAATCACAACACTTGAAGCTGATTTATAGGTCATTGTGTCCAATACCCACTTCACAACTTAAGCTGACTTCCACTGCCTTGGCTGAACTCCTAAAAAGTTAATTTTTTTTTTTTGATAATTTTTTTTGTTGAAAAAAAAATCCCTGCTTCCTCCCAGCCTCCCATTTCCCTCCCCCTCCTCCCGCCCCTCTCCCCCTCCCCCCACTCCTCTCCCCCTCCCTCACCAGTCTGAAGAGCAGTCAGGGTTCCCTGCCCTGTGGAAAGTCCAGGGTCTTCTCCCCTCCATCCAGGTCTAGGAAGGTGAACATCCAAACTGGTTAGGCTCCCACAAATCCAGAACATGAAGTAGGAATGTCTTGCAAGAAAGCTGTAAGGGGAGGATGAGGGAAACTTGGGGAAACAGAAAGATTGGGATAAAGGAAGGTTGGATAGGGGAGCACGGAAGCACAATTCTTAGTTAAGGGAGTCACCTTAGGGTTGGCAAGAGACTTGAACCTAGAGTGGCTCCCAGGAGCCCAAGGCGAGGTCCCCAGTTAGTTCCTTGGGCAGCTGAGGATAAGGAACCTGAAATGACTCTATCCTATAGCAATGCTGACGAATATCTTGCATATCACCATAGAACCTTCATTTGGTGATGGATGGTGATAGTCACAGAGACCCACACTGGAGCACCGGACTGAGCTCCCAAGTTCCCAATGAGGAGCGGAAGGAGGGAGAACATGAGCAAGGAAGTCAGGACCACGAGGGGTGCACCCAACCACTGAGACAGTGTGGCTGATCTATTGGGAGCTCACCAAGGCCAGCTGGACTGTGACGGAAGAAGCATGGGATAAAACAGGACTCTCTGAACATGGCGATCAATGGGGGCTGATGAGAAGCCAAGGACAATGGCCCTGGGTTTTGATCCTACTTCAAGTTCGGGCTTTGTGGGAGCCTAGCCAGTTTGGATGTTCACCTTCCTAGACATGGACGGAGGGGGGAGGACCTTGGACTTTCCACAGGGCAGGGAACCCTGACTGCTCTTTGGTCTGGAGAGGGAGGGGGGAAAGGAGTGGGGGGAGGAGGAGAAGGGTGGGAGGAGGGGGAGAGAAATGGGAGGCTGGGAGGAGGCAGAAACTTTTTTTTTCTTTTTCTCAATTAAAAAAAAAAGAAAGCTGTGATACCTGGAGACCTGACGTTTATGCTGCCCTTTCACCCTTCTGCTTGCATTTATACGATAGACTTTAGTTCCTCCCACAGGAACCAACATAGTCCACACGGAATCTATATTCCATATTACAGCTCCTTAAGCACTTAAAAAAAAACCCGCATCTGATAAATAAATCCAAGTTTTAAAGATAACCATTCAAAATGTATCAGATTCTGGTCACATACACATTATCACAAATGACAAATAGCATCCTTTTCATGAATAAATATTACTTCACTGTGTAAACATGCCGCACCCTTCCTTTTCCTTTCTTCAGTTAGTGGACATTCAGATTGTATATTACAAAGTGTTTAATAAACACTTGGACACAATTACTATTAAACATGAAGATGTATGCTGGATCATATACAAGTTATATTTTTTATTTTTGAGAACTATCATACTGTTTTCTCTAACCTCCGTACTAATTTGTGTACGAATTTAATATGCCAAAAAGTATGTAAGTATTCCCTTTTACCCACATCCTTATTGGTACTTGTTATTTTCAGTTTGTTCGGTAACAGTCATTCTAACATGGTAAGGAAAAACTTCACTAGACTTTGTTGTGGATCTCTCAGAGCTTTTGTGTGTCTTTTTTTAGAGAATGTCTACATATGCTTACCCATCTTACTTCAGATGGTTTACTTGATTGTTATTGAGTCTTCTGAGGTTCTTATACATTTTAGAAGATGATATGCTAAGTGAAATAAGTCAGAAAGGAAGACAAGTTTATAAACTTGTTCATATGTGCAATCTAAAAATGTGGGTCTCAGAAATGGAATGATAGCTATGAGGAACTGAAATGATCAAAAGGAAGGAAAAGATGAAGATTGGCCAATGAATGCTGGTTTACAACTAGATAAGAGAAATAAAATGCTTATTCCATTGCACATTTAAGTGATTATAGATAAAAGTAATGTGTTTTTCCAAACACTAAAGGAAAGGACCTTCAATTTCTCTTCTTAAAATACAGATAGGATGAATGTTATTGCAGGTAGATATGCTTTTCCATATTTGAACATTTTCATCACACAGACATATTGAAAATCACATGGAACTGTATTATTACAGATAATTTTTTGTTTTTGTTTCTATACACAATTGGATTAGTGATCCAATTGTTTCTTGAAGACAGGTATTACAAAACTTCTAAAACTCCTTCAGATGTCTCTGTGGTCTTCTAATTTCCCCTTCTGTACTCAGTGTGCAAAACAAAGGTGGAATCCACCTCCACCAAATCCAGGTCATGGCATGAGATTTGCCAGTTGGTGATTTATATTGTGATTCTTGGTTAAATACTTTCTATACTCATTCATAGATGCAAGCTAAAATTTGTGATATTCTGGAGGTAGAGGCATAGTAAGTTGCAAAGACTGGGAACGGGAGACACATAGAGAGACTGATTTTCTGAAAATTAATTCAGTAGGAAAAAAATTCTCTGAGGTTTGGTAGCATGACACAGTGCCTATAAGCAACCATAATTTTTTTTACTTACCTCAAAAGAGTTCAAATAAAAGTATTTAATGTTTCCAACATAACAGTTTATGAACCTCTGAGATGACAGATGTGCTAAGAACCTTAATTTTCTCATTGCACATGGTAACTATACATGTACAGAAGTATCACATTATAACCGTTGGCATGCAATACATATTTGTCAATTTTTTTAAAAGTTGCTATATGTTAAAGCGAGTATCAGTGAAAAAATAAGATTCTGTAATATTGTGACACCTCAATCCTCATGGACATATCCTAATTTTCTGTGTTACAAAACAATATTTATACCCAAAGTTTTTCCAAAACACTTGATAATTGATTAGCAGGCTATAAACTGGGCACTTAACTGATGCAATACCAGTAGTACTTAAAATAACTGAAAAGCAATACAGGTTCAGAACTGGATATTTGAAGGCATTTTTTCAAAAGAATGGATTTAGTTCATTCAAAAGATTGTATTTTTGCCAATAATAATATGTCTTGCCTCCAAATGAATACCGAAAAACAACACTTTCCAGAACAAACTCGCTAGCTACTATTGTTCTACACAGTTTTCTGAAGATACCAATATGAAATAGCAGAATAAGTGAACAGTTCTACAAATGCCTGAATGACTGATCGTGCAAACTGTACCCATACGTATGCTATGTTTCATTCTAATTGTAAAATAGACCAGGGACCCCGATAATTGAAGAAGCCATGGGTGTGAATCTGACTCTGCATTTTACCCAACCCTTTCATGTGTTTCTCGAGACAGCTCTGCTCTTTCAGTCTTTTGATTTTTGTTCTAGAATGTCTGCCTTTTGTTCATACACACACAGACACACACAGACACAAACACACACATACTACATTAACTTTCTGATACTCAATGTAATAGTATATTCTTCCAAATAGCTGAATAACTCTTCATCACTTGGTTAGGAAGCACCCTCTTTGCAGTTATGAGAACATGTCTCTCACTGTAGTTTAAATCACTGCACACTAAATCGTCCATCTCCCTGAGAGATTTCATAGTTGAGCTGGATCTGGTGGTACAGGCCTGTAATCTCGAGTACTGGAAGGCTAACACAGATGGATCAGAAGTTTAGGACTCAAGGTCAGCCTGGTAACCTAGTTAGACCATCTCTCAAAATTTAAAAGTATAAAAATGGCAGAGGACACAGCACAGAGAAAGAGCTACAGCTCGACATTGAGCATGGCCCTGTGCTCAGTGACGACTACCACAAAAAAATAAATAAAATAAAAATAAATTAATTCTTATTTGTTCACCCTTGAATCCCAACAATCCAAATACATTTAATATTTATTGAGTCCTTTGCCCTAGGCACTGCTTGACATTTTCATAGATTATTGCATTCAATGTGAGCAACAAGCTTGTTAGACAGCTATGCATATTTTCCTTTCAATAGTATCGAAGCTGGTACTCAGCCATTTACAGCATGGTTTCAGCAGATGTCAAAGCTAAAAGACACAAACTGCAATCACAAACTCATCACATTAAAATGTACTGCAGTGTCACGTGCTTGGTAAGTACTGAATAAATATGTGCTAAACTGTCTTTTAAGGAAGTTTTCTGTTATTGGGTTAATTTTATGGTTGATGCTACAATATATTTTCATTTAAAACCATCATTTGAAAAAATATTTTTGTCATCAAATTGGAAAAAAAAACTGTTGATCAATAAAATTCAAAGTGCTTCTATGCAGTGTTTCTAAAGTCAGTAGGGTATTTTCTAGTTTTGAGACTGACAAGTAAAACTGTAGTTACTGGAGAAGTCTTCCTAGGAAGGGAGTTAGAAAGGAATATTCAGAAGCAGTCTCCATTTTACTGTCTCTAGAGTCCCCTAATGCCCCAAGTAGAATCGTGAAACACATCATAAATTTCTTTTAATCTCATTCTAAAGAACAGTTTTCAAATAAATGAGTGTAAAGTCCACTGACCATAAACTAAGCTGAAGCGTAGTGAAATTGAAAGTTTGGAATTATCTATTCTGGTAGGAATCAAATTGCAGTTCGAAATAAGATAGCTGCCCAGCTGATATCCCTCGGTGCAGCCTTCTTTGATGGCCCAAACACTGTTTAATATTTTGAATTGAGATTGAAAGATGCCCATAGGCGCACACAGTCTTTCCCTTACTCCCTGGCGTCAATTCATTTTGTTACAGCAGCCATTAGATTTTGCAGCATCACCATAATCTGGAGACAAAGGGGATGAAATTTAAGTTAAAGCAACCAAATCTAAAGTTTATTATGACAGAACAATTTGTGGCTAAGAAATACAAACTAGATTGAAAGGCAGGCGTGTTCTGGAGTGGAAAAAAAGTAACTTCCATATAAAAGTGACAGGTGATGAACAACTTGCTCCAAACCAAGATCATAGGGCATGAAATATATAATATATGTGGTGAATATTCACGTGGGACACCATGCAACTCCAATCAGCATTGGTTATTCACAGCACAATGAGTCTGCAAACTTCACCAAATGCTTTTGAGTACTCATATTTGAACTCTTAAAATTTAGAGAGGACAGCATGCAACATGAAAGGCAAATGTGCCCATTAAAAAAAAGAATTAATTATGACCTATGCTGAAAAATTGAGGCTGATGCCTATGAGGAAAAACTGAGATAACCACAGAGCATATCTCAACATTAACTTCCCTTCTTATAGAATAAAGCTAGTTGCTCAACTTAATATCAAACCATGTTCCTTATTTGCTAGGGAATATTCCAAGGTGCTTCATTGCAATCAGTCCCATTCTGTCCTGTGGTTTTGGTTTGCTGTGCTCCCTATTCTCCCAAACTATTTCTGAAATGCAATGGGGAATTAAGATATACTTGGTGAAATATCATCTACATGATTGTTATAACACTATATTGTTCTGATCACTATTTTAGTTTTGGATTTAGTCTAATACTCTAATATATAAGTTAAACTTTGTCATTGATATGTATGTATATGAAAAAAATATTATTTCCTGGGGGTTCAGTATCATTTGCATGCATGCCATGGATGCTTAGAATGGATCGTCATGGCTAAGAAAAACTATTGCAATCTGAAGTACGACATTGTAACATTCTGGAACTAAAGGGAAACCAGCAAGGGGCCCACGCAGGATGTGACCCTAGGGCATGCATTTGCAGTGATCGGCAAGTCATATGAGGAAATCCCCAGCAGCTCAACTGCATCCAAGTGGGCTGAGATTGAATGCGGCACCTAACAAAGCCAGCCTACCTCTGAATAATCTGAGTCTGTATGCCCCGGGTTAAGCCCGATCTGTTGGTCATTCTTTAAAGTGGTCCTTGACATTTCTACACGTGAGATTTCTGTCCTGCAAATAGAAGCTACACTTCGATTTACAGCTGGTTCACAAGTTCTAACTGTTATCCATTACCTCATTCATATGACCAATCTAGGCTTCCTTCACTTTTCTTCAAAACTTGCTGGTCCAAGTTACTTGTCTGGTCAGGTCAACCCCATGTTCATTTCTGGGAAATCTTTGGTTTGCGTGTCTTTAGTATTCATAGACTAGTTTTGAGCAACTCTCCCATGCAGTATTTTCACAAGTTTATTAGTGTTCCAAGAGATGTCCAGCAAAACCTCTAGGTTTCACAGATAGCCATCGCCGACTTCAAATACAACCAGTTCTTCCCATGAAAAGTGAAAGCGACTATGCCCACTCACTATTACTTTCTTCAATGCCCACCTATCAGCCTTAGGTTAACTAGGCAGCATTACTAGATTCCTTTCAGTGACATTCACACAATGTCACCATATTTGGAACTCAATATTCATCTCCGTTTTATATTCAGACTGACCACTGGGGTGGTGGGTGCCTTTGCTGTGGTTTCTGTACAGGACTTTTGTCCATGCTTCCCTAGACACTCTCTATACAAGGCAGAGTTTAAGCTTCTCAGAACTGAAACCATCACAGAAAAACAAGGTGCAAGTCATCAAGTATCTTAAGCTTTAATAATTAAAAAATGATAAAAAGGCTTTATAATAAAAGTTGAAATGGGATTTATCCAACACTGGAGAGTCAAGTTAAAAAGATCATTCATATACAGATATATTTTTGTTGCATTTCTATATATTCAAAATCGAGAGGAATTTTTTGGATTTAGCTGAATTTTACATGTAAAACAAAAGATAGTCATGCAAGAAAAGATTTGTGTTCACAGGCATTCTAAAAATTCAGTCACAAACTAAAGTTAATATTATGCACTGTGAAGTAGAGTTTAAGGACATTCTGTATGTTAAATCTAAAAGTACATCACATTCCAAGACTGTATTTATACATAAGTAATGTACTATCCTTTGAATGCTAGTTTTTTTCCCCAGAACCATCCATTATTTTCTAGATGAGAGATCTATGATGCAAAATTGTATTTTCATCACAAAGCAGCTAAAATTTGTTGAAGATTCTACCAATGTCTATATTTTTACTACTTGCTGATAAAACACAAAGTAAAATGATATTTTTAAAATAGGAAATTTTCTATCACCAATAGACAGTTTGTATTTGGTGTAAGTTGATAGAACAAACAAGTTGGTAGCTCTCAAAATGTAGAAATTTAAATGGATTTATCTGAGTGGCACAGCCAAGAGTATAGACTTTTTTTCAGTTTGCGGCCCACCATCTTACAGTGTAATATTTACAGTGCCTATAGAAGGTGATGAACAATGACACATAAGAAGATAAACACACCCTGATCCTGCCTAGTGTTCCTGAGACTGACTGTGTAGTTGGTCTTGCTAATTATGCCCACTCATAGGATGACATGAGAGTGTCATTGGATTAGTCAAGTTTTCTACAGTTTCAACAAAGCATGACATGTATCACAAAACCTGTCTGAAGTCAGCGAAAGTCTTTATCCTATCTAGTGCGGTCCTCTTCTTGACTTATAAAGGATACTTTTCTATTCTATTTACATGATGAAAAGAGTAAGGCCCTCTGGGTCACATTTAACAGTGCTGCTAGCTTCATGCATGAGGATTCACCCGTAATAGTTTAACCACAATTAAAAGGCACAACATTCTAACTCCATCAGCATTGAGTATTATGTTTTTATTTATGACTTTAGGGTTGATGTGTGAGCATTCATACCCTGGCAACTGTGCAAACACCTGTAAAAATCAAAAGTACAGTGGCCAAATGAAGTTGCAAAGATCTGTGCCCTTTTGTGTGACAACATGACATGCTTGTATATATTGATCTCTAAAATGTTGGGTCATCCACACTTTAACAGATTTTGACGTATGCAATCATAAATTGCTGGTGTCATCAACTTTGCTGCTCTCTTCTCTCTGTGAAGAACACCCATAGATTCACCATGCCTGTGCCAGGGAGTTTCAAAACCACACTCATACTGCCTGCACATGTCTAAATTATAATGTGACTGCCCCATTTCCCCACAGCTCCTCTAGATACTCACATCTGATACATAAATCATGTACAGGGACTCATACAGAGAAAACAGACATCTTTGAGCCTATGTAACATAGTGGCCCACAGGTAGTCTATGCCATGAAAACACTTCTTGTCAGGTGTTCAACTTCCCAGGTCATTGAGCCAACTACAGTGATCTTCACACAAGTAAACCCATATTTTCAGAATATTTCTTTCCCTACTTTGTCACAGGTAGGAAACAAAATGGCTCTAATCTAACATTTTGATGAGTTTTTTTTTATTTTTGGGTTTTTAAAAATTTTATTCTTTTTTTTAACATTCCCTTTACCTAATCCACAAAATCTTAAAAGAATAGTAATAATGATGATGCCTAAAGGAACTTTCTGCTAAAGTACCTAATTTTCTTCACAAACAGCCTTTTAAATTGAGCACAGTAGGAAACACCTTTTGTGTTTTATAGTGCAAGTAAATCTTTAGAAGCTAAATTTACACATATGTGTTTTTACAGTTAGTATACAACATTCTGATTCCAAAGCACACACTGTACACTGTATCATAAACAAACTTTTTGGTATTATTATCATCATTATTATTATTATTATTATTGTAAACTGAAACAGAAACATTACAATGAGACAACTCCTTAGATGGAGTACATGTGGGGTAGGAGGAAAGATAACAACGGCATGTGGTAAGAACACTAACCTAAAGCAAACTGTTGATACTTCTGCAGGCAAGAAGAGTTCTAAGCTACAGCATTTTACTTGGAGAAAAGCCAAAGGGTGACTTTGGATTTTCCCACGGACAGATGTTTCTGGTTTTTGCAGAGGTGACAGTTTGTTTCGATAGAATGATCTCTTGCTGAAGATAACTATGTTAGAGTTCTAGTGCTAAGACAAATGATAAAGAATTAAATTATAAAGAAGGAAGGCTTATTTGCTCTCATACCCTCACATATTCCTGCCCATCTCACTTGGCCTCATTTTTAAGCCTGGGATGAAGTAACTCACCATGGGAGGTGTGCTGTTAGGGAAAAACTGCTCATCAAATGGCTAGGAAGGCAGAGGGAGCAAGGGAGGGAGGCAGAGAGGGAGGGAGCGAGAGAGGGAGTGAGAGAGGGAGGGAAAGAAAGAGAGATAGAGAGAGACAGACAGAGACAGACACAGAGAGAGAGACAGAGAGAGAGAGAGACAGAGAGAGAGACAGAGAGACACAGAGAGAGTCAGAATCAGTTCCACAAGGCCCTTTGGCCAGCATGGTCAAGAGACCTCCCACTAGGTTGAAGCGCTTCAAGATATGTCCACCATCCAATAGGACTAACTCTTATCACTCTTGGCTATGTGTACATTTATGGATTCACATCCATCTATGAACTCAAGAACCTGCATCTGTCATCATGAGAAATAAAACATGAAGCTGTTGTCGTTCTGAACCTGTAAACCATCTGCAATTCTGATCAGGCAAAAGGGACAGAGGTAGCGAGTTCAATAACATTGCTCCAACCGCTGACCAGTAGGGAACTGGTCGGAAAATGTATTCAGCAGCAACTGTTCTTGTCTGGCTGAGAGCAAATGCAGTGACCTCCACAGGTGCCAATGATCCAGCCACAGGGAGTTCTTCACGAGCTTTCACTGAGTCCTGACTCCTTGTGGTTTCTTCTTGTGGAAAGAACTCACTGAATCACTAAGATGTGGTTCTGACGTTCTATTTATTCCCCACTATTATTGTTTCATAAAATAGTATATAACAGGTCTTCAAAGTTTCAAATATTCTGCATTTCAAGCAGGCCTTTTACAACATCTTACAGATGTGAACATTGGGGCTTTAAACTTTGATTGGAAATAATTTGGACATGATTAAGCTTCAATGTTTTTTTTTTCTTTTCTTTTTATACCATGCTTGGGAATCTTTACTAGAAATATTTAGAAAATGCTCTGAGGACAAAAATGTAATGGTGTTGTTTGAAGCTGGACAGAATACTAGAATTTAGTTTCACTTCTTTTTCATATACAACCGAGTGTAAGTAAGCTTACATTTATCCTCATCCTACAGAAATGGGTGCACCTCTTCTTTAGGACAAAATAAGAGTCACAGACAAGAAAGATCAGAGTTGCTCCCACAGAGAAGCAGACACTTTATAACTTTTCTTGAATTACTCTCATTTTCCAGCATCCTCAGCTGAAACCCAAGAATTCTAATTGTAGCAAAGCTACACTAGTCTGCCTTGCAGTTTCATTCCTTTTAAGATTGGAAAGAGCACAAATGAACATGAAGAGATAAAGGGATATAATCATTATTTAAATTATGATATGTCCTTTCATTAATATATGACGTAAAAGAGAAAAAAATCAGAAAAGGAAAGAAAAATGGGGAGAAGAAACCTACAACTCAAGAAAAGTGTACTTATTGAAGACAGAGTCATGCAAAAATAGTATAGGATCATATTTTCATAAAATATTTGCATAAAGGGGCTGGAGAAATGGCTCAGCGGTTAAGAGCACTGACTGCTCTTCCAGAGGACCCAGGTTCAGTTTCCAGCACCCACATGGCAGCTCACAACTATCTGAGAATCCAGTTCCAGGGGATCTGACACCTTCACACCAATGCACATAAAATAAAGATAAATAAATCATTAAAAAAATTAAAAAAATATTTGCATAAAATGACTAAACAAAAGGCTGTGCTCACAGATTAAGAGCAGGAGACAGGGGATGCACAGAATAATAGATAAAGAAATGAGTGTGCTCATTATATTTCAGTGTTGGTTTTCATTACTGCAAACAAAGGACAAAATCTACCAAAGCATGCATTGTAAATGCATGTGCTTTATCATATACCAATCTTATCCCAATAAACCTATGTGCAAAGCTATGTGGTGTAATTAAATGACAGAAAAACTTTTCAGATATTGTTACAACATCTTGGAGTTCACCTCCATTTGGGGATAAATTTATGCCACAATTTTAAATATTTATTCCACTCTTAGAATAAACATTATATGATAAGTTTGAGTCTTTACAAGTACTACTGAATTTGACTTCTCAAACGGAGCTCTGCAGCTGCATGCTTTCTGTGATTTTCATTTTAGGATTTATTTATCGATTTTGGAAGAGGGTAACTGGGGATAGTCAGTTCTTTCCTACCATCCTACAGACTGAACACAGGTCATCGGGGTGGTGGCACACATCTTAGCCATCATTACCAATTCTAATTTTCTTACTGTCTTTTGTTTTAAAGGATTCTCTTCAAATGCCTGTGGTTAGTGTTAATATTTATGGATTTTCAGAATTGCTATGGACCAGCGGCGACTAGAGATGTTTATAAGAATATCCAAGGAAAATTTTCAGATATCTTCTTCAATTTCTTTCTTCAAATACTTAAAGTTCTTATCATACAGGTCTTTCACTTGTTTGGGCTAGAGTTACCCAAAAATATTTTATGCTACTTGTGGCTATTTATATTTATGATTTCTTTCTCAACCCACTTATCATTTATATATAAGAGGGCTACTGATTTGTTTGAGTTAATCTTTTGTCCCACCACATACTGAAGGCATTTATCAGCTGTAGGATTTCCTTGGTAGAATTCTTGGGGTCACCTAAGCATACTATATCATCTGCAAATAACAAACTTAATAATAAATAAGTTTGACTTCTTCCTTTCTAATTAGTATCCCTTTGATCTCCTTTTGTTGTCTTATTGCTCAAGCCAGGATGCTAAATACTATATTTAATAAGTATTGATAGAGTGGACAGTCTTATCTTGCTCTTGATTTTAGTGGAATTGCTTTGAGTTTATATATATATATATATATATATATATTAATGTTTGCTGTAGATTTCCTTTATTATTTTTAGGTATGTTCCTTTTGTCACATGCCTTTGGATAGGTAGAATCAACATAATGGCAAACCCAGCAAGCACTCTACAGATTCAATGCAATTCCCATCAAAATCTCAATACAATTCTTCACAGACCTTGAAAGGATAATATTCAACTTTATATGGACAAACAAAAAAAACCAGGATAACTAAAATAATCCTGTACAATAATGGGACTTCTGGATGCATCCCCATCCCTGACATCAAGCTCTATTATTGAGGCATACTCATAAAAACAGCTTGGTATTGGCATAAAAACAGACACATGGACCAATGGAACCAAATTGAAGACCCTGATATTAATTCACACACCTAATAACACCTGATTTTTTTTTACAAAAAAGGGCTAAAATTATATAATGAAAAAAGAAAGCCTCTTCAACAAATGATGCTGGCATACCTGGAAGTCACCATATAGAAGATTGCAAATAGATCCATATCTATCACTATGCACAAGATTCAAGTCCAAATGGGTCAAGGACCTCAACATAAATCCAAGCACACTGAATCTAATTGAAGAGAAAGTGGGAGGTAGCCTTGAATGCATTAGCAGAGGAGACCACTACCTAAATATATCACCAGCAGCACAGACACTGAAAGCAACAATCAATAAATAGAACCTTCTGAAACTGAAAAGCTTCTGTAAGCCAAAGGACACTGTCAATAAAACAAACAGCAGCCTAGAGATAGGGAAAAGATCATCAACAACCCCACATCTGACAGAGGGATATTCTCCAAAATATATAAAGTACTCAAGAAACTAGACTTCAAAATACCAAATAATCTAATTAAAAATGGGGTATGGATCTAAATAAGAAATTCTCAACAGAAGAATTTGAAGGGGGCTGGAGAGATGGCTCAGTGGTTAAGAGCATTGCCTGCTCTCTCAAAGGTCCTGAGTTCAATTCCCAGCAACCACATGGTGGCTCACAACCATCTGTAATGAGGTCCGGCGCCCTCTTCTGGCCTGCAGGCATACAGACAGAACATTGTATAAATAAATAAATAAATAAATAAATAAATAAATAAATATTAAAAAAAGGAAGAATTTAAAATGACTTAAAGACTTTTAGGGAACTGTTGAACATCCTTAGTCATCAGGGAGATGCAAATCAGAATGTATCTGAGTCAGAATGGCTAAGATAAAAAAAAAAAACAGCTTATGTTGGAGAAGATGTGGAGTAAGGGAACACTCCTCTGCTGCTGGTGGGAGTGCAAACTTATATAGCCATGCTGGAAATAAGTACAGTGGTTTCTTAGAAAATTGGGGATTAATCTACCTCAAGACCCAGAAATACCACTCCTTGGGCATATACCCAAAGGATGCTCAGTCAAACCAAAAAGAAACTTCCTCAACTATGTTCAGAGCAGCATTATTCATAATAGCCAGAATCTGAAAACAACCTAGCTGACCCTCAAGTGAAGAATGGATAAGAAAAATGTGGTATATCACCCAATGGAATACTACTCAACAGTAAAAAACAATGACATCATGAAATTTACAGACAAATGGATAAAGCTAGAAAAAAAAAACTTTCTGAGTGACATAACCCAAGATCCAGGAAGACAAACACTGTATGTATTCACTCATAAGTGTACTCACCCATAAGTGGATACTAGATGTAAAACAAATGATAACCAGGCCACAATCCACATCACTAGAGAAACTAGGTAGCAAGGAAGACCCTAAAAGGAACACATGAATCACCCTGTGATGGGGAAATAGATGAGATCTGCTGGGTAAACTGGGGGCAGAGGGGTGGGGATAGGGGATGAGAACTTGAGGAAAGATGATGGTCGAGTTGGCGCAGCAAAGAGGTGGGAGAGCAAGGAAAGAATAGATAGGGGGAGCCATTTTGGGGCTAGGGCAAAAGGTGATGCTAGGAAAATTCTCAGCAATCCACAAGGATGAACTCTAATAGTAATGGAGAGGGTGCCTAAACTTGCCTTACCCTGAAATCAGATTGGTGACTGCCCTGTCATCATAGGACTGATGGAAACCGATACAGATATCCACATCCAAACACCAGGTCAAGCCACCTGATTCCAGTTGAAGAGAGGGAGAAGAAAATATATGAGCAAAGAGGGGTCAAAATCATAACGTGAAACCCACATAGGCAATTTATGGGAGTTCATGGATTCTAGCTCCACTCCTGGGGCTCCTACATGGGACCAAACCAGGTCCTCTGCATGTAGGTGACAGTTTTATAGCCTGGTATGTTTGTGGGGAACCTGGCCCTGGTGCATAAGCTGGCTTTTTGAAGCCCATTCCATATGGTGGGATACTTTGCCCAAACTTGATGCAGGGTGTGGGAGGGACTTGGTCCTGCTTCAATTGAATGTCCCAGGCTTTGTTGACTCCCCATAAAAGGCCTTACCCTTTCTGTGGAGTGGATGGGAGTGGGATGGATAGAAGTGTGGAGGAGACAAAGAGGGGAAGAAGAAGGAACTGTAGTTGGTATGAAAAATGATTAAATTAAAATAAAATAGAACAATAAAAGGGTCCAAGAAAGCAGACTAGTGTTTCCTGCTAACTTAGCCTCCCCATGGAATTGTCCCTTATCCTGCAAACTTTATCCTTGTTACACTCTATAGATATGCTCTTACTTTTAAGTTCTTGTAGTTTATGCTTCGCAATAAAACTATAAACTCACAAGTTGCAAATGCATTCATTCGTAAATGGTAAACACATCTTTCCTTTTTAATTTTGTTAAGTGTTTGAGCATTTTATGTTTGCATATAATGGTTTGATGAAGTCCACTCTCATCCTCTCTCTTCCAAATCCTGCCACAAACCTCTGCCATTACTGTCTTATGCACTCTATTTTTAGATGCACTGGATCCTCTTCATACTGACAACATGTGCATGGGTGTCAGGCCATCCACTGAAGCATGAGTAGCCTCTCAGGGGCCACATTTTTATATAAAGCTAGACATCCCTCCCCAAGCAGGCATCAATTTCCGATAGTTCCTCAGCTAAGGGTGAGATATTGTCAATCAACCCCCTCAGTTTTCTGAATGACTGGACACCAACCAACCACCTATGAGATTGCTGCTTCCTTGCCGTGTTGGAATCCTCGGGCATCTTTCACCTTCTGCAGAGTAACTGTGTAGTCCACTAGTGTAGGGTCACTATGTAACCCACTAGAATCATTGGTGCATCTGCAAACAGTTCTGGCTTCCATAGCTAATGGCCATTGTGCTCACTGAGCATTGGTTTAACAGTTGGGAGAATATAAGTAACAATATCATGTAGTTTCCTATTTATAGAGAAGAGATCTCCAATGAGATTTTCGGTGTTTTGTAGAAAGGGCAACATTCCCTTGCCAGGGTTTATCTTAATCTTAAAGTAACTTGAACTTATCCCAATTCCTAAGAGTGACTCATTGTGCTTTTACAGTGTTCTAAAGAGTTTCAGTTAGGATTAGTGGAACAGCGTTGAGATAGCAATGTTCCCTGTTTTGCTGACTTTTTGTAAGTGGTGTTTATTTACAATTCTTCAGACGATAACAGATGAGTTTCTTTGCCTGTACTCACTCATGAGTATGGACTGTTTGCATCTTAACATGACTTCTAGCTTGAGAATTTCTACAGATACACACACACACACACGCACACACACACATACACATGCACATACACAAATAAGTTAAAGGCATAAGAGGCTATCAATTTGAGAGGATTGGACATGGGAAGGGCTCACGGGAGAATACCTGGGTAGGACTATGAGGAAGAAAAGATATAACTCTTTTTTAAACTAAAAATAGAATAAACAATCGGGGTTCTACAATAAATTGGCATGCCAACATGGTCGACTATATCCATGTAAAACCTGAGAAAGCTTAAAATGGAATTCTAGACACAAAACAAGAGAGTTAAGCACAGCTGTTTGATAGCAGCATCTTCTCAGTTGGGCTCTGTTTGCTAGAAGCAAGCAGAGGCATGATTCTTTTAAGAGAAGGCTTCCTGACTCAGCAGTAGCAGCAAAAACTGCACAGCTCCTTTAAGAAGGCTTCCTGGTTCACCAGCCAGATTCTTTTGAGGTCTGGCTATGGAGCATTTAAATGGCACTGTGAGTGAACTCTGATTCTTTCTCTTTCAGGAGGTCAAGCACTTGAATGGCATATGTGGGCCCAGGTGTTTTTGTATCCACTCAGGGTCGGGAGAAATGTAGCTGAGACCATACCCATGGCTCAGCACTCCCCACCTTGGCAGGGAGCAGAATCAGGTCTACAAGGCATGCACAAGCAGGAGAGCATGGTGAATTCCTGCTACCATACACAGTGATATTTCCAGGCCATGCAGTGTGCTGCATGGAAGATTAACTATTACTCAGATAAAAAGGGTTTATGTTCTACACACTCCTTTTCTTAGAGTTGAGGTGATGTGTTTGGCTTCCATCCAGCAACCTCAGAGGCACTGAATATATTTCTGCCATGTTGGACTGGGCAGAGCAAGCAGGCAGGGCCTTGTTTGCCATAGCAATGCTGTTGTTTAGGTTTTTAAGAAGCATTTAGCATTTTAAGAAGCCGTCCTTGATAGAAAAGGATGACAGATATGCAATAGGACAGATTCAGACATAAAAGACCTCTAAATGGGTCACAGTGTTGGATAAATGTACATAGGCTTGAGAGAGAGAGAGGGAGAGAGAGAGAGAGAGTATATCAAGTTATAAAAAGAAGTAAATTGTTAAAAAAATAAAACAAAGTCTTTAAAGAAACAAAGTGCAAATAGTCATAGATTAAAGGAATAAAGAAAAATAAGCCACGTAAAGATGAAAAAATACACAGAGAATCTGGATTATGTATATTATTGAATTTTCTTTAAATTTACAACTGAGATTTTGAGAAAGATATTTCATTGTATGGATTGCTAAGTTAAATCAACATAAATGTATCTTGACTTCAAAATTTGGGTCTAAGAATTTGTTGCTTTGGAAAAGAGGCTCTTTTTTGTTTCCACAGATAATGAGAACCTGTGAAATTTTTCCAGACTAATGTGATTTGATGGACTAATACCCCCTGAAAAGTCACTGTGAACACCCCCAAAAACACTTCACCCAACAAAAAGCCAAAAGCATTTTGGAGAGATACATCCAAATTCCCTAAATGGTTGTTTATAAGTGTTTATTTACATTTAAAGGGGGATATAATATAGAAATGAATAATTTGCATTGGTATGGTTCTTTGTCTAGTGATGCAGGTTTTGGGTCAATCTTGTTATATGTATGTTTCTGTTCTTGGTTAGGATATTGTGATTGTGCAGTTCATTTGAAGATACAATGTATAATTAAGAAATATAGGTTAATAGATAACCATCTATAATAGTCAAGCTTGTAGTCATGTTAGCTAGGTTTTTTAGATATATGGAGATATATTACAGCTTGATAGGTATTTTTCAAATATTTCAGAGACCTGCAGATTATGGCATTTAAAATGTTTTAATAACTTAGGACTTTTCATGACAATGAGACATATTTGCCCTGGCAGCACCAATTACTTTTTTTAAGAGGTAGATGGGTACTAAAGAGGCTCCTTAGGGAGCTTGCTAGACATTTGGAAAAGAACCTGCTCTTGCCTGGACTACTTGATGAACTGGACATGCAGAACCCACAGAAAAATGACTGCTGAACTCATCCAAAGGAGAAACTGTTCTTTGGGGTTTCTGCAGGACATAGAAGAAAGTGACTGACAAACTGCCAATATAGGTGTAACTGTCTTTGAAATTTCCTGCTTCATGGAAAGGTCTGCCAGATACTATGGTCCTGTATGCTGAAGATGGATGCCCCAACAGTACAGAAGAACTTTGGGTGACTGTCCAGGCAGTGAGATGTCTCTGTCAATTCTAGAGTTTTGGAAGTTGCTTACAATGCACTTCCTGTTTACTTAGGTAATATTATATCCTTCTGGAGTCTTTGTTGGAGTTGAAGAATAGATAGATAGTTATAGTTTTCCTTAGTTATGATAAAAGATAAAGTAGATATAAATATTATGATTGCAATTATTTTTGCTTGATACCTGTTTTGTTATATGTAATTTTACTATGTTAAAAAGTTAAAACCTTTCTTTTTATTTAGACAGAAAGGGGAGATGATGTGGAAGTTCTTCTGTATATGTGTTTATTTTATTCGTTAATAAAGAAACTGCCTTGGCCTGTTGTTAGGACAGTGTAAAACTAGGTGGGGAAAACTATACTGAATGCTGGGAGAAAGAAGGCAGAGTCAGGAGATGCCATGTAGCCACCACCAAGAACAGATGAGCCAGAACCTTGCCGGTGAACCACAGTCATATGGCAATACACAGATTAATATAAATGGGTTAAATTAAGATATAAGAGCTAGACAATAAGAAGATAGAACTAATGAACCAAAGAGTGATTTAATTAAGACAGTTTCTAAGTGGTTATTTTGGGAGTCTGAGCAGCCAGGAATGAATAAGTGCACACCTAAAAAATAAATCTTCCCTATGAACTATAGCTGAATATAAATATCCTGACCTCAGTTTAGTCCTAAGTTTGTATACTCATCAGTCAGTTGTTTTTGTTCTCCCCATTCACCCTTCTAGTTGGGTAGGTACTACTGAACAATGTTCCTAATATAATATAATATAATAATTTCTTAGCTTAAAGTCTCAATGAATTTAAAAGAACTCTCAGTACTCTCAAGTTTTTTTTCCCTCTCGCAATCAAAGGGTAGTACCGAGAAAAATTTAAATGCCATTGGTAACAAATTTTAGTGGAGTAGTTAAGAAAAGAACAACAAGCATAAATTTGTAGATTCAAATTAATTCTGAAAGCTTAAGCATAGAATTCAATGATATAACCTAGAAAATGTCAGTGGCAGCCTTCTATGCATGAATCAATGGTTCTGAATTCCATCTTCATGCAAGAGTTAGGCATAGGCTGTCTCATGGAGGTGACTCTCTGGACCACTGAACACAAAATGAAACTGAACTATAGGGATTGTTCACATTATTTTTGGTTTTTAATCTTCCCTTCCTTTTGATTTAAAAACAACAGGTCTGCACTAAAATGCTGCCCCAACATACTGAGATATAAAAGAGAGAAAGTTAGTTAGTTCTTAGAGTCACTATCTGAGAAGAAACACACTGACGTGGAAGTGTAGCTCAGTGGGAAAGCATGTGCAGGATTTCAGAAGAAGCATGTATGTTTCACATGTGTAATACCAAAAGCTAATCAGTGTGGCAGAGAACTTAGCTCATGAATTTTAAGTGCCAATTTTTGTTGATAAACATGTCCATTATTGATATTGCCGGGCGATGGTGGCGCACGCCTTTAATCCCAGCACTCGGGAGGCAGAGGCAGGCGGATCTCTGTGAGTTCGAGACCAGCCTGGTCTACAGAGCTAGTTCCAGGACAGGCTCCAAAGCCACAGAGAAACCCTGTCTTGAAAAACCGAAAAAAAAAAAACAAAAACATGTCCATTATTAAGTTTATTAGTTACATTCCTTGATGCTGGAACCACATATACACCAGGAAAAACTTAAAACACAAAGATCTTATTTTATGTCATAGTTGTAAAGGATATATTCCACCATTGTGTGTAAGGAGCCTGAGGCCACTGGCCACATCACTTATAGTCAGGAAAAAAAGAGAGGTGTATATTTTTCCTAATTAGGGTTTCTGTTGCCATGATAAAACATCATGAACAAAAACTAGTTGGAAAGAAAAGGATGTATTTGGCTTACACTTACACACAGATCTGTCACTGAAGGATGTAAGGGCAAGAACTCAAACAGGGCAGGGACCAGTAGGCAGGAACTGATGCAGTGACCGTGGAAGGGTACTGCTTAGACTTGCTCATGATGACTTGCTCAGTATTGGACCACTAGCCCAGGGATGGCACCACCCACAATGGGCTGGACCCTCTCGCATCAATCACCAATTAAAAAAATACACTATAGCCAGATCTTAAGGAGGCATTTTCTCAATTAAGGTCTCCTCCTTTCAGATGACTCTATCTTGTATCAAACTGACATAAAACTAACTAGCACAATGCTCTTGCCTATCTCAAGTTCTCCTTTATATTTCTTCCCAGCCCAGAGACTAGTGATAAGCACATTCAGATTATGGCTTCACTCCTCAGTGAAACCTTTCTGTAAATACTCTCATAGATTTATACAGAGGTGTGTCTCCATAGAGACAGTAAATCTTATCAAATTGACAGGAAAAATGATCACCCACCTTCTGTCTCTTCCCAAACACATCATTTTAAATCATAGCATCTAACTCTTTGCTCCTAAAGTCTCATTTTCATCTGCTACTGCAATATGAGTGTACTTCATCTTTAAGCACCTTATTGTCTTTAACAGTTCCATATTTGGTTAAAAGTCCAAAACATCTCTTGAAAATCATGTCAGTCTCTTATAGAGCAGCATCAATCAAATCAGGAAGCAATTTATATGCTTCTACTATATGCCATGGCACAGAATAACCATTCCTATATACTTAAAACTGTATGTAGTGTAAGTTAGCTCTCTGCAAACTCATGTGACTTTTGACAGTAAATAAAGTTAAAGTTAGTAGAAAGGTCTTGTGTCTTTCAAATCACCCCTCTTCAGCTGCAAAACTGCAAGCATTCAAATACTGTAATTTACTTTTTAAAAAGCATTAGTGAAATGGGCCTTTAAAAACATACTAACTGTCCTTCTCCGAGGATCATGATTAGAAGCATTCAACATGCAAAGCATGAATAGTAAAGACCTTGGCTAGAAGTACGGACAGTACACAAAAGCAGAACAATCAAATGAGTCAAATATCAAGAGTCAGTGAGAGGTTGAATTACTGAGAAAGTCTGAACAGAGAGGATGTCTTTGCAGAAGAATCTTTAGCACAGAGATTTGGTGCCTCATTAGTAGTCTCATTCTTGTCTGTGTGAGAGAAAATTTCTAATTTATCATTTTACAGTTTCATTAATGAGAAAATACCTTTATTAACAACTGGGGTGGAAAACTGATTTTAGCTCGTGGTTTCACTCCATGATCTTTGGGGCAGAATGCAAAGCAACAAGAACACATGGCAGCAGTGGCCAATGGTGGCCCAGAAGCAAAGAGATGAAGGGAACTTTGACCATATATAATCTTCAAGGAAGTAACTCAGTGTCCAATGTTTTCAGCTAGACCCCAAGTACTAAGCATTCCACCACCACAAAAATAGTACCAAAGTTTTCAACACCTGTGCCTAGTGAGCATATTCCAAACTTAACCATAACTTTTCATCAAATGCATGACAGTACTTATTTTCCTCCAAAGACACAGAAAATCAATTACTTACTTAACTATTATACGTTATTTGGAGTGAAAATGTTCCATAAACATTTACCAATCAAAAAAAATATGTTCAGCTTGCACTGGGGAGAGAAATGTTTCCTTGATGCACATTCTTAGAACTGAAATTTCTTAACCAACACATGCTGATGTCTTAGGATTTCTATTCTTGTAATGAAATATCTTGACTAAATTAAATTTGGGGAAAATATTGCTTATTTCATCTCATATTTACAGGTCACACTCCACCACCGATGAAAATCAGGGCAGGAGCTCACAGCAGGGTCTGGGGTCAGGAGCTGAAGCTGATGCCATAGGGAAATGCTGATTATTGGCCTTGCTCCTTATGGCTTGCTCAGAGCTATCACTCCCCACAATGGGTTGGACCTCCCACATATTAATGATTAATCAAGAAAATGCTCCACAGGCTTGCCCTCTGGCCAATGTCGTGAGATATTTTTTAAATTGATTATTCCCTTCCAAAATGAGCCTAGCTTGAATAAAGCTGACAAGAACCTACCCAGTACATAGTGGAAGTGATATTGTTATTCCCTAGAGAAAACATTAGTTGCCAATACTACTCAGGGTAAGCTACATAATAAATGAACACAGCTAAGTGGCTGGTCATTATTTAAAAGTTACTAAGAAAAATGATACCTTCTTAAAGTCTTGCATTCACTAGAATGTGAATATATGCAATATATATCTTCCATTCCATCAGGAGAGTAATCATCGAAAGGCTCACCTATTAAAACAGCAGAGATGTGATTAAACATAACTCGGAATCAGTTCACAAATAGTCACAATTATGTAAACAGCTTTAGTAAAAGAGGTTTTTAAATCTCTTTAGGTCATTTTACTGACTCAAATATTTTCCATTCTCATATAATGCAATCACAAATTCAATACCTTTCGTGAAATCTCATTAAATAAATTGCTCTCTTGTATAATTATACTTGCCTAATTGCTATTACCTCTAGAAAATATTTTCTGTCCTAAGTACATCAGATAAAGATTAAGTAATTCCATCTTAGGCCTTGAATTAATTTCAAAAGGAGGAAATTAAAAGTAAGATTGTCTGCTTATTGAAATTAAAATTAAATAATTATTAAATTGCTTCATTGTAAATCAATAAAAATTATTCTTCTCTTTCAGCAGCAAAGAAGTTGCAGGAACAAATGCTATAACTGCTCTGCTTTTATGACTTGGAGTGCGACTGTTTTCAAGGGTTATAGAGGCCGCAAACCTCAACAAGTGGGGAATACAGGAGACTTTACCTTTACTGAACTTTAAAAAACAGATTTATCCCTCAATTAAACAAAATTTTGGCAAACTAAGGCATGCCTTATTTTGACACATATGACATAGTTGATGTTTGGATTTTTTTCATCCCTAAAACATCCTTTCCCTAGGATTCAAACTAATTTGCTTACAACTGTGCCTTTGATTAGTGTTCTTCTACTGTCTTCCTTCCCGTGTGGTTACTGTTATCTTCCGTTGTGTTATTTTCCTTTTATTGTTTTTCTCTTTCATAATTAGCTCACATAACCTTAGAACGATCATAATATAGTTAGCAATGTATAAACGTTGATTGATTTGAGATTCTAAGTATTTCTCTAGCAGCCTTACTGAAATTTGTTTATCTTCTCCATTTAACCAATACAAAAAAGTGAAGAGGAACAGACCTGAGAATCCTCCTAGTTTGATATGTTGGAAAGGTAAATATAAATTCAGTCTAGCTTCACAAGTTCTGGTCAGTCACCCACCTATTGACTGCCCCTTCGGAGACTCTTCTGTGGATTACAATAGCATGTCCACTTCTCTCCCATGTCATGAAATCACTCACTACTTTGATTGTTTTCAATGTTGTCTTGAATTTGTCTGATACCTATGTGATCTCCTTTTTATGGCTTCTCAGATTTAGATTTTTCAGGACCATTTAGTATCTTACCAAAGACCTTTGATGTAAACCAGGGCTTCTTAAAATTTGCCACTTGAAATCCGTTCTACTTGGAAAACTTTTATACAATACTTGACATGTAGTTATATAAAATAGTCTATAAATCAAACTTTTACTGATAATGTCAGGTCCACTGAAAATTCCATTTCCCCCACATTCTAGCGGTTATGGAACTGGTGAAGCTGGTTACCTTGACCCGAGTGGCCATCCCCTTATTCCTGGCAGAAGGGACAAATGGCTGTCTGGGTGCCTATGGGCATACCAAAGCTCATGTTGGACTCTAGGCTCCCTCAATATCACAAGTACCTGTTGCCCATTTAAGAGTGCTCTCTGGGTATCCAGGCTCTTCTCACCTCTTCCCCTGCTCTAAACTCTCTCCTTGTCCCATCTACTCCTTCTTATAACCCCACTATTACAGCTATGACCCTTCTCTTTTACCCTCCCTTTTGCTCTTTGTCCTTCTCTCCCTCTTCCTCTCCTTTCTTGAGCAGGTCCACTCTACTGACCATGTTCACCCTACTTTTTCCCTCTGCTCTGAATTCCTCTAGATACCTCTGACTGTTCTTTCCTTCATATCTACAATAAAAACCTTTCCCTTAATCATACCATGGGCATCTTTTTTATCAGTTTGTGCAATAATAAATCATAAAAATTTCAAAATCATTAATATAAACTATAGGAGAATGCCGCCTGTTTGCCCTGGCCTCCCAGAATAAAAATAACCACACAGAAACTATATTAATTAAAACACTGCTTGGCCCCTTAGATTTAGCTTCTAAATGTCTAACTCTTATATTAATTTAACTCATTTGTATGAGTCTGTATATCTTACTTGCAAAGATTCAGCATGCCTGACTTTGGAGGTTCGGTGGAGTCTCTCTGACTCCGCCTTTCTTCTCCCAGCATTCAGTCCAGTTTCCCCTGCCTAATTAAGTTCTGCCCTATCAACAGGCCAAGGCAGTTTCTTTATTTATTAATGGTAATCACAGCACATAGAGAGGACTCCCATATCAATAAACATGTTATTTATTTAAAATGAAGGCAGACTTGCATATGAAATATACTTAAGTATGCTTAGTTGTTTATAACATAAGGAAGTCAATCATGATTGAATGTTTAATACTCTAGTGTACATAGGATTATGTTTCTCAGAGTAGATAAATATTTTTGTTTTATAATCATCAGTACTACAAATGTAATTTCATGTAAATCCATAGCATAAGACGGAAGAAGTATACTAGCACCATGTCAAAAGACATTCAAAATTCTGTCCTAATCCCAAAATTCATTTAAATATTTTGTTTTTTGAAACTCATCAGCCCCTCAACCAGTGATGGAACAGCCTGCCTCTTTCTTGGGTTTGAAAACCTAAGGAAAGACAAATTAGTAAAGACAAACTAGATTTATTTCTGTTAATGACTAAATCTGATTCTCAAGAATGTTCCTCCTATAACCTCCACTACAAATGGTTCTCTACTGCCTATTCTAGGAAATATCAACTATACCTTTGTCTCAAAAGATTATTGTGACCACCTTGTTATGACCACCTTGGAAATACACCTTTGTTTCATGAGGTTATTGTTATCAACTTGTTATGTTTATGTTCTGCTTCTGTACCCCTGCCTATTTGCCCGCTAAATCCTTCGTTTGGAAACTCTTACTCCGGAATTATAAAAATCCTTATCTTATCCATGTTCAAAACTGATCTTTTGAAGCCTGCCTTTAGGGAAAGGCAGTCTGTATGCCTTTAAAAAGCTTGCTTTAATTAAACTGACTGTGATTTGGATCTGTGGTCTTCCTCCCCATATCGGTAGAAATAATACCAGCAAGTTGTTTTTAAATCAAGCATTCTAACAAATAAAATTCCAGACATACACTAAAAATTCCAAAAATGCACAAATTTATACTGATGTGCTGAGCAATGATGGTAGCGAAAATACTGTCTGTTTTTCCATGTTGAATAATTATGTTTCTGTTTGAACAGGAAGCTCTGTGCTTACACGCACAGCATTGCACTCTGTAACATGCCGTTGTTTTGGATCTGAGCAGAGTGCTTTCAGTTGTTGGTATTGAGTAGGGTGACAGACAGACAGCATGGACAGTGTGAACTGTGCATGTTCCGTGCTGAGACCAAAGCTATAGGAAGCTGCCTGACACAGCATTGGTGAGTAGGGCTCATGATCTCTACATTAAGATATGTGATGTATGGTTGGCCCATGGGGAATCTTTCTCTAGTGGTGGCCATTGTATAAGACATCTTGAAGACCTCTGTCACACTGAGGCAAAATCTAAATTGAAGAAATGGCATACCAGATTACTTCTTTGATGTGGTGTCTTTGCTTATATAGCTCACTTAAGTAAACTTCCAAACCACAGAAAGGAAGCTCATGTACATTTTATTTCTAAACTACTTTTCCATAGGCTTGTATATAGCTGAAAATTTGTCAATTATGGTGGCTTTTTAAAGACTAGAAATTATTTTCTCGAAAATGACTGTTGATATGAAGCTTCACTATTTCAGGTATATATGATTATGATTATGCAATAAACTTCTTATTAGTGATGTCATTAGCAGGCATTATGAAACAGTTGTTATGAAAAACAAAACTTGCTAAGTGATTTTTAATAGGTATTTATGAATTATAATTTCTTCCATTCAAACTAAGGTAAAAGTTCCATGCATTTCCCTAGTGTTTATTCAGATTAAGAAGCTGAATAAGGCCAAAGGCAGAGAGTTCTGAGTAGGGCTGCACTCCAAGGTGTCCTATTCCCAATCCAAAATTTCACATTTTCACCATGTGAGTCTATTGTTTGAGTAACAGGAAACTGATACTTATTGTTTAGTAACACAGATATTTTTTACTCTGTAAGCTGTTTATTACATTTCATTATAAAAATTGTGAGTGATGTTTACTTCTGATTCCAAGCTAAAACTTTCCAGCCATGAAATAAAGATACAAAGGTAAAGGTTTTGAGGTTCTGGCCTAACTTTTGAGCAAGTTCATGTATAGTGTGGTCTTGAATAACTGGCCTTTCTTCTCTGAGTCTCTGCTTCACTGTCTATACCAGTGGTAAGAAGCCTGTTTCTCCTACCTATCCATTGCTTTCAGGACCAAATGAGTATAAAATCCTTAGCAAAATGCTAGACTATAGTAAGGACTTGAGTTAAGATAGTTGACTGAACTGAAATCAAAGTTTACAGCTATATCAGTATCTGGCACGCTAGCTCTTTTATATGTACTCAGGCTGAAAAAATCTTCATCTCAGGACTATACAATTCTGATTCTATTTGCATAGTGTTAATAAATTATAATTTAAGTGGCCACTAATTTGAGTGGAAGTACAATGCTAACCTAAGTAAGTCAAGAATGGAAAAAACTATTTCTATTGGGGAGTGTGGGAATCTTGTAGGGAATATAAATAAAATTTCTACTGGCTTATTTTACTTATTTGTGCATCATTGAAAACCTTCCTCTGTTACTAGTAAGTCATATTTATCTGCATATTTATGTGTCTATTAAATAATGTAAAATATTTTTGAAGCTTATAAGCATAGCAGATGGTTGCAATGTTAAACAGGGGTAGGAATTTTCCTTAATACATAACCTTCGAGTGTAGTGTACTTACTCCACAACACCCCCAATTGCAAACAAAATAAAAATACAGAAAACCAGCAGTGGGGAATGCATAAGAGTTTTCCATTTTGGCTTTTTGGCCATCCTTGGTATCATTAACTATGAATTTGGCACAGCCTAAGATCTTCTGGATAAACATAGTATGAACTGAATAATGGTCTTTATAAGGTTGGTCTACAGGCATGTTTGCTATAGATGGTCTTAACTGGTGATTGGTAAGATGACAATCTGCTCTCTATATTGTCCTGTCCTGAGTAGGTGAGTAGGTCATCCTAGGCTGCATAAGAAAGATGCTTAAGCATAAGGCAGTGAGAGACTCACTGGGAGAGCATTGTTTATCCGTGGTTCCTGTCTCTAGTTTCCTGCCTTTAGTTCCTGGCCTGATGTCCCTCAGCATGGAAGTTTAAGTGCAATAAACCTTTCCCCACTTTAAGCGATTTTTGCAAGTTCTTTACCGCAGCAGCAGACAGAAAGCCAGAATGGCAGTGTATTCCTATTAAGCTGTTTAATATATAATTTATGACTATTCTTATGTTTTCAGTTTTATGGAAAATAATATATTTGCATCTTTTCTCCCTTCCTTTTCCTTCTACTAAATTCTCCCATATATCACTTATATAAAGCCTTTTCTTTAATTGTGTACACATACACACACACACACATACACCTATGTTCCTAAATACATATAAGCATATACATATATGTTCCTAACACATACAACTTTCACTGTCTTGTATAATGTTACTTATATGTACATATTTTCAGGGATGGATATTTGGTATTAGATGACAAATTGGTGTGTTCTTCACTGGGAAGTACTATGTATCCTGTTCTTGGCATTCATCTTTTACCTGCCATTCTTTGTGTAGGGCTGAGGCCTCATGAGCTTTCTCCTGTCCACATTATCATGTCTGTTATTATAGCATCCATTTGGGAGACCCCACCACAGACCTAGAATCTCAATTCGGAGACATATCATCTACCATGCATAATTTAAGTGCCAATTGCATTGCTTGTGCATAGGCTAGACTGTGAGCCTCTGAATGAAGGCTTTGAAATACAGTGCTCGATGTTTTAAACATGGGTCTCCCATTTTTACATAACATGTGAAAACTGATTATATTAGCTCTTGCTTTCAAAGACCTGCTATATTAATAATTATGAAAGAGACAGCATCATAACACTTAATATACATATATACACCTGTAGCTATTAAGATATATATAAAACTCAGACACTTCTCAAGTACTGTTATCTTGCTCTCTTCACTAACAACAGCAAAGGTAATTGTTCTTGATCCTGGAGGAACTAGTGTGTATCAAGGGAGAAGGACCCTTTAAAAACATTCCTTCTTCTGTCTGTCACCACATCCATCTGCTGCGCCTTAGTGTGTGAGTGCTGCCAATAAAGAATAGGAGGTGGGTGGTCCTTGGACTTCCCACAGGGCAGGGAAACCTGATTGCTTTTTGGGCTAACGAGGGAGGGGGACTTGATTGGGGGAGGGGGAGGGAAATGGGAGGCGGTGGTGGGGAAGAGTCAGAAATCTTTGAGAAAGAAAGAAAGAAAGAAAGAAAGAAAGAAAGAAAGAAAGAAAGAAAGA